>CAXITT010000486.1:246333-339738 GCA_964033795.1 Lymnaea stagnalis
AAAAAAAAAAAAAAAAAAAACCCAGAAAAAAAGCCGCTATGCCTTTGTATTGATTTTAGCAATTGAATAAAATAATTTTTTCCTATTTGTACTGACTCGATTTTTATTTACCTCCTATCGTTGTTTATGTTTTAAGATACTGCAACCAAGCGTAAAGTTATAGTTATGCAACCAAGCCTTAAGGTGTTGCAAGTAAGCGGTAAATACGGTATTGCAACCAAGCCTTAAGGTGTTGCAACCAAGCGTGACGGAGACGTGGAGCTCTACAATGAAACGTGGCATGTTCGAATTGTTCCCCGCTTCCGTCCCGCAATAATTGCAGCATTCAATGAGGAACGCCAGACTCATTTGTATGTAGTTTATAAGATTTTTGGGGTTATATATATACCAGAAACCGTATAGTTTTGATTAAATGTGAATAAATTCATTCAATTCATGATGCAATACGACCCTGACATAGCTATGCGCACAGCCGACACACAGGACAAACATGTTCATCAACACACCAGCTCCCAGCATGTTGATGAAATTATCTTAATATCATGTCAGTAGAAGCCGTTATATAATAAGGTCGTAAATACTAAATCTGACGTAGCAGATGTATGAGATATAGGGAAAACCAGCTGAATGAACATCAACTCAAACCGGACTGCCACCAGCGGATGACGGGTTGTAGCTTTGCTTGACCAAGACATTCAATTTCGAACATGAAGCTGAAGGTCAATATAATTTTAAAAGAACGTGTTCAACAACGGTATAAAAGATTTCAAAATAATGTCAAAAGGTTTATCGTGATACGTACTGAGTTATTGTTGCAACATTTTGTTGTGATATTTGTTTGTTGTTGAATATTTGAAAGAAAGGACACGCATCACTTGCTGACTCATATTCTGTTATTACGGCTGCATTATTTCATCCATTGGATGATAAGACATCAGATATTTTCTTATGCTGATATTAGCAAACATTTTAGCTTCAAATTCATAAAATATCGTCTCTGCATTAAGTGGGCTTTTTAAGATAAGATAAGATAAGGTAAGATAAGATAAGATTCTTTTAATAATCCAAACAAATGGACATTTTTTTTATTGCCCTATACATTTTCAGTACATAAATAAAACAATTTGAACACAAAACATCTACATAACGTTATTTCACCAGGGAACAAAACAGCTATTTAGTGAATTCTCTTAGCCATATCAGGGACTTATAGTTCTCATTTAGATCTGTAACTTCTGGGGGAGCTTGCTGGTAAATTCGTACAGATTGGGAACACAAGAATTTTTATATCTTTCAGTCATCGCCCTGATGGAAAGAATTCGTCCCAAACGGCCGATCCTAAGTATCTGTGATGAAGAGGGTGGGATGTATCATCCAACATGTGTTTAGTTTTACAATAACACCTTTCTTGAAATCGTTCTTCCAGTGAAGGATGTTTAGTTTGTGTTATGTTCCTAGCTTTCTTGATTAGTTGGTTTAATCGGTGTTGAATATCAGGCGATGAATTCCCACATCAGAAGATTTTTATTGAAATTAAAGAGCATTCCAATTGTTGCACTATAGAATAAGTTAACGACTTGTTTGTTTACGCCAAAATTGTACAGTTTTTTTTTAAAGTTAGAAAAGTCTTTGGTTGAATTTTTTATACATCGTTTGGCCGTGCTCATACCATTTAAGCTTATTATTAATAGTGACACCTAAGTACTTATATGCTTCTACTTTATCTATACTTTGATTTTTTATGTTGATATATGTAATCTGGTGTTTTCCACGCCTGAAATATAAAACCATTTCCTTTGATTTTGAGACAGTCAACTGGAGAAAATTTTCTTCAGACCATTTGATAAAGCTTGTAACTAAGTTGCAGTATAGGCGTTCTCCTTCAGATATTAAGCCAACGATGGGGCTGTCATCAGCAAATTTTATGATGGGAACGGTTTCTATTAAATATTTGTTTTCACTAATTTATACGATGCTCTTAAAAATAAAAATTAATAAATAGAGTACAAAAAACTGTACAGATACTGTTTTAGATTTGGAAAAAGGATATTATTTGAATTAAAGTTATTTTTATTTTTCACGCAATTTTTAAATAGCAACTACCTTTTTAATTATATAAAAGGCAGAAATTAACATTTGCTATCGTAAAAGAAGTTGCATTCCTTGAAAGAGACAGTTATCAAATTATATTAATATCATATTTTAAAACTTGTTTGTCTGGGGTTTCACTTTCACTGGGGTTTCCACAAACCCTTCCATGGTCTCAAGGGCAGCCGCTTTCTGAACATGTGCCGTGTTTCGTCCCTATTGTTTCCTTCAGAGTGAAACGTATAGTGGGATGTGTAGGTTCCGCATAGGGCAGAATGACTGGGGTATGGGTCAGACGTTCTCTATTATTGGGGAGTTTGACTTCTCTTTCAAATTTTGCAGCTTGGTGTATAAAGGACGATCTCTTCATAAAGGGCTCCCTGCTACACACTTATGCAGCATTTTTAATGACGGTAATTTTGTTAATTTAACTTCCTGTACCGTTCCACGTTGGTTAATATTGCTTTGTCCCATCTTATGTCTAGCAGTTCTACGTTGGCTATGACTTCCACAGGAGCAGTGGGTGTCGTTTTGAATGTACCACGGACGAATCTCAAAGCATGATTCTGGATTCGGACCAATTTAGCCAATGCTGTTTTGCTTGAAAAGGCTTGGACGGGTCTGCTGCAATCATTCACAGACCTTACACCACCAAGGGAGAGAGCTCTGAGTGTTCTTGCTCCAGTGCTCAAATGTGTGCATGCTAACTTTTTTACCAGTTTGATCTTGGCGCTCGCCTGTGAGTTCAAGTCTTGTCCAAATTGTAAAATATTAGAAAATCACCATCATTTTTTTAAAAGAATACAAACAGGTTTAAGTTGATTTCTTTTTTAAAGTTACATGGCCACCTCATCTCCTTCTCTATATCTATTTATTTAAATTTAATGTTTAATTCTTTGTATGTTTGTCCCGTATGCGTTCCTAAACAATTCATTCGATTGCGATAAATCTTTGGTCAGATGTGCGCACAACCGCAAAAGTTTCTGAATTATTACAACTATCTTACGATATTCCGTTGGGTTCCAGGGGCCTTAAATTCGTCTTTTTTAAAATAAGAGCTATAAAAATATCATTTCAAACACAGCAATTGCAATGGTAGATAAAACCGTTCGAGTTTGTGCCACTTAAGTCTGAAACTGACCATTTGTAATAGTCATTAGTCGTTACAACCATTTAACTATAGATGGCGCGCCAGTCGATGTTTCGGCTGTATCAGTTTAATTTATTCTTGCACGCGCCAGACGAAGAAAAAATTCTTTACCCCAAAAGTACTACGATAAACATAATTAAAACACAAACACTTTCTTTCTTTGACTGGCATTGCAACTTATGCCGGGTATTCGCATTCGCTATTTCAATATATTCATGTATAAATCTATAAATAAATATATATATATATATATATATAGCGTGATTCATGCAGCAATGTGTCCACGACATTCTTAATTTTTCAGCATGTTATGATTGCATAAAGATCAAATGTGCACAGAAGACAAGTTAGACATATGCTAGGGGAATAAGGGAGGGAGAAATTCTAATGTCATTGGGTTATCGGGTAGGTCGTGATTCATTGTCACGCATCAGTGGCTCACACCATTTCAAGATTATCGTTCGCCCGTTGACGTTTCGCTTTAGGACCACTTTTTGGTGTTGACGGTTGGAGATCATTATGGGTTCCCTTATCATAACAAGAACATTTCTTGTACTGGAACGCACACCATCTGATTAATCTTTATTAAATTATTGATCTCATTTGGCTGTCCTTTGCAATTGTAAATTGATTTTAGCTACAAAACAACTTCTCATGTGACTAACCTATTAAGCTCAAATTTATTCCTAACTAGGGCTATTAAAGGATTAAGAAATGTGCATGATACCATTTGTCACTGAGCGGATGGTATTGTGAGGCAATGTCTCGTACTTATGGTCACATACCAAGTGGTATTGTGAGGCAATGTCACGTACTTATGGTCACATACCAAGTGGTATTGTGAGGCAATGTCACGTACTTATGGTCACATACCAAGTAGTATTGTGAGGCAATGTCACGTACTTATGGTCACATACCAAGTAGTATTGTGAGGCAATGTCCTGTACTTATTTTCACATACCAAGTGGTATTGTGAGGCAATGTCCTGTACTTATTTTCACATACCAAGTGGTATTGTGAGGCAATTTCCCGTACATATGGTCACATACCAAGTTGTATTGGTATTATTGGGACTAACACCTGGCCGTACTTTCTGTGATGGTTCACTAGTTCCTCTCTGTGATGGTTCATTAGTTCCTCTCTGTGATGGTTCACTATTTCCTCTTTGTGATGGTTCACTAGTTCCTCTCTGTGATGGTTCACTAGTTCCTCTCTGTGATGGTTTACTAGTTCCTCTCTGTGATGGTACACTAGTTCCTCTCTGTGATGGTTCACTAGTTCCTCTATGTGATGGTTCACTAGTTCCTCTCTGTGATGGTTCACTAGTTCCTCTCTGTGATGGTTCACTAGTTCCTCTCTGTGATTGTTCACTAGTTCCTCTCTGTGATGGTTCACTAGTTCCTCTCTGTGATGGTTCACTAGTTCCTCTCTGTGATGGTTCACTAGTTCCTCTCTGTGATGGTTTCCAGATGGGTTTTGATGTCTTTTGAACGAATGCAGATATCATCAACAAAATGTACTACGTTAGGCAGTGAACATAATTCCCATGAATTTAGAGGGAATCGACAAGTCCAAATTGCATAACTGTCCATTCAAAAAATCTTTCGTCTAATGTAAATGCAGTGTAGAGTCTAGATTATTCTTGCATCCCTATCTGCTAAAATCCTCTGTTGAGATCCAAATGTTTGATTACTATAGAAGAAGCTATGTCCTCTAATATTTCTCTAGCATCTCTCATTGGTTCTGAATCTAATTGCGTGATGTTATTTAGTTCTCTATAGTTACGACATATCCATGACCATTTCTCTTTTTAACTATTACCATGGTATAAGCTTTTGCAGAGTTTGATCTTCTACTTTAATTTGTCTTCAAAAGGTGATTCAGTTCTTTCTTTACTTCTTCTCTATAAGCATATGTTATAGGATATTGCTTGTGTTGAAATGTATTTTCCACTGTTAATACTATTACGCATGAAAGTGTTTGCATGTCCAATGTCCTAAGTGACAACATCCTTAAATTCTCAAAAGAGTGATGTTAATTGTTTATCATAGCTCACAGTAGCAGTAACATCTTTACTAGTATGTTCTATATTAGAAATATCTTGGGTAATATGGCTTAGAATGTCTGGACAAGTTTCACATTTCCTGTGGATGTCTTGTTTTACTCCTTTTGATGAATAACTCTGGAGAATTGTCTGGTATACCTGGTACATTTCAAATAATGGGTGGTTATATGGAATTTGACATGACCGCCGCTGTAAAAATTCATAAAACCATGGACAATCTTAGGTAACTGTTGCTTTCTTGCATTCTATTTGACAGCTTGCTAGCCAACACCACTGTCGTTGTTTATTTTTGTATAGTCTTTTTCATCAACTATCTTTTTATCTTCTACTATTGTAGTACAACCTGTGTCTCTTTAACATTATAGAAGTAGGTTATTTACATGAGCTGGGAAACATTAAGGCGCTCCTTCACTATGACATGCACTAGCTAATGTTTCTTTTCTTTTATTGTCATTTCTATGGCATTATTTTGATTTTTATCGTCTAGACTCCTGTATGGTTGTCCACTTCTGTATGAATTGTATCTGTTGAGCTAGCAAGTGGGAGAGTTTTCTTCTTTCATAGAAATTATCATGTCCTGTATTTCTTTGAAATGTCCTGCAATCAGCTTTCTTATGGCCATCAATACCACAGTAGAAAGAATTAATTGCGCTCTTATGCTTTTATGTCACCGCTAACTCTGTTAATGTTATTGAGATGAAATGTATGCTTCAACGACCTACAAGAACTGAAGGCCTAAGCGCAGATTGTGTGAATATACGTGACGTCACGGCAGGTTGGCCGTAGTTTAAAATGCTGGTCATCGACTGCGGTGCTTGATTTGAGGACATTAGTATTGTTGCTTGTAATTGTAATTCATATTGTGGATTAAGTGTTCTTTCGTCAAAGAAAGTGTGACCGTGCACTGTTGTTTAAGTTCTAAATATTGGAAATGGTGTATGAATGTTGTGCCCCATTTTGCAAGGGAAATTACAATAAAGAATTTAGAGCTCACATTTTTCGATTTCCAAAAGATGGCAACTTGAAACAAAGATGGATTGCAGCGATACCTAGGAAAGATTCAAAACCAACAGAATATTCTAGACTTCCAGCAATGACATCTTATTACATAAATGATAGTGATCTTGGTGTTGTTATCAACTATCCCTAGACTAAACGAAACCATTGAACTACTTATGGCTAAAATAAACCCAGAAAAGGTTATATAAAAATTGTTAAAAAATGTCACAGTACAGTATTTACTGTTCAATAACTGGAGCCAGTTAGAAATTACATAAAATTAAATCCTGGCCTTCTAAGACAAAACAACTCTACCTCTAATTTCTTTATATTAAAATAAAAAAAAAATCATGTTCAAAGAATTCCTTGTCTGAAATATTTTATTATTTAAAAAAAAAAAAAAAGATAAGACTTCGCTCAATTTTTTTATCAAAAGTATTACACAAATCTATAAATAAGAAAAAAAAAAAATATTAAAAAATAAAAAATGTCAAAATACAATATTTACTGTTCAATAACTGGAGCCAGTTAAAAATTACATAAAATTAAAACCTGGCCTTCTAAGACAAAACAACTCTACCTCTAATTTCTTTATATTAAAAAAAAAAAAAAATCATGTTCAAAGAATTCCTTGTCTGAAATATTTTATTATTTAAAAAAAAAAAAAAAGATAAGACTTCGCTCAATTTTTTTATCGAAAGTCTTGCACAGATCTATAAATAAGAAATAAAAAAAATATTAAAAAGTGGCCCACATATCCGGCTGTAAAAAGAGTAAAAAACAACAAAATAAGTGTGATGCCGGGTGTTCAAAAAATGTCATTTATTTTCATAACTGTATAGAAGTATTTACGGCCTAACTGACTTAGAACTTTGTGGAAATGAGTTCCAGTGAAAGAAGACATTATTGAAACGTTTTAAATATTTATCCCCCTTTTTTTTTTTTTTGCAATAAATTATTATGTATACCTGGTTTTGGCAGCCACATGTTTTAGATAGTAACATCGGGTCATATATCATAATGTCGTATCAACATCTTAATTTTGTTGATAGCACCTTACATATTTTACAGTGTTAACTGTTTAAAGGCAATCCAACTAAATTACATTTTTTTAACGGGCTGGACAAAGCCCAATGGAGATTTATTATTAATGATATTATTAATGATATACATTATTTTACGTGATTACATTGACATTAATGTTACATATCAGCTGTATTGAGATGGGACTATGTTAAATATTGAGATGGGACTATGTTAAATATTGAGATGGGACTATGTTAAATATTGAGATGGGACTATGTTAAATATTGAGATGGGACTATGTTAAATATTGAGATGGGACTATGTTAAATATTGAGATGGGACTATGTTAAATATTGAGATGGGACTATGTTAAATATTGAGATGGGACTATGTTAAATATTGAGATGGGACTATGTTAAATATTGAGATGGGACTATGTTAAATATTGAGATGGGACTATGTTAAATATTGAGATGGGACTATGTTAAATATTGAGATGGGACTATGTTAAAATTAATGAGATAAATTCTTTGTAAAGTTAAAAATCATTGTAATAAGGTTGAAGGACCCGGTCCACAAGGTGCCACAGTTATATCTTAAAAGGGGAGCCGAGCCTTTAAAGGCTGACTCATTAAAATCGTTAACAAAATTTCAGAGATCATTTTTAAATAAATTAAATTTCACTCCGCAATTACCCTTAACCATCTTTTACCAGCCTGGAAAGGTTTAAATCATTGCTTAGGGAGAATGCAGTTTTTAAAGAAACAAATTTCTTTTATTCTTATTTATTCACAGCGTAACCATTTTAGCTTATCACCTCTTTTCAATTTGTCGCCTATGTTCTTTGTAATAAAAAGTCTAATAATAATGGTGGGATTAATTTTAGTAGTTAAAAAAAACAACAAATATTTACATTTGTGAATTCAATAAATCAAATGATGAACTGGCTTTGATGTCAAATTTCCATTCTGTTTTCAACACAGTAAATGATCAAACAGATTTTACATTTAGTTATAGGCATTTCGAAGCTTTAACTTGTGAATAAATAAGCTTTGACTGTGTAACATATAGAACTATATAAATATATACACACAAATTTCTGGCATCCTTCTGGTAAAGTCTACAATTAATGGTCCCAATGTGGGACGTCCGTGGTTTGATTTCACTCACTAAAGTGTTTTAAAATAAACACCATGAAAGCAGCATAAATGCTCTAGAAGAAAAAAACAACAACATATGTATGTTAAACCGTAATACATTAGAAACATTACAAAACCATTTCACAATCATATATATTTTTCTCATGGCATCTACACAAAAACTCTTATGTCACGCATGAGTAATAATAAAAAACAAAAAAAAAAACAAACACAATCTTCGACACATTAATTTATAATCCATTAATTAATTAGAAAAAAGCAACTTATTTTTGAAAGTTAATTTTGTTTTACCTATCACTCCTGTAAATCCTCAGGTGTTTGACATTGATATGTGGCGTTACGGAACCAAGCTCCCATGTCAGGATATGTTTTGGCGTATTTGTCTAAGTTCCATGCACGTTGACACAATTCACACATAGGAACGGCTTCGTAGCGGTACTCCAAAAACGGGGTGGACCTTCTTTCCAAGGGGTAATCTTCGTAAAGTGTAAAGTATTGATCTTTTTCTTTCAAGATTTTAAGATATTCATCTGGATTGGTATCCAGATATTTTATTCTTTCTGCCAGGTCTTTTGGACTTTTGAAGTTCGCTGTGTTTAGGAAAATTTCTGGGGGCACGTGTTTTGAGTAGATGTTGTATCCACGAGCGATCAATACCATGTTAGAATTTAAAAATCTAAACAATTTTTCAGTAATATAATCTTTACAAAAGTTATTTTCAAACCCTAGATAAAACTTGTATTTTTTGCTAATGTCCTCAAAGCAGCGTTTATCGTCGGCGCGTTCACACTTAAAAGGACCACAAGACCCATAGATATCAACAGCAATGTATTGCTGAAGCTCTCTCACATAATCTTGTCGTTTCGAATTGGCATTACATTTGGATACCATCCATGCCACCAATCCATTCTTTTCAGCTAAAATTGCGTTGTAATCTTTTTCTTTTATCACTCGACGGCGCCTCACAATTCCATGAAACGTAGTGACGTCAGCATCTAGTCGGTAGGACATCGTCCAGTTGAATGCAGAATTCCATGGATTCCCGTTGTCAAAAATGCTACCATTAGGCCAATAATTGTAAGGAGCTTCAACTTGATAGTGGACAAACATCTGGTCAGGTCTTCGCTTCGGTGGACTTTCATTGTTGACAAACTGAGCTGAATTTTAAAAAAAAGCAACAAAGAAATTAATTCTTTAAAAACCTTGTTACAATTTTTTTTAAAATTCTTCATATTTCTCTCTCATTTTGAAAAAAAAATTACATTAAAAGCAGACGGAGACTTTTTCTGGTTTTGGTAGGGTACGTTTCTGAATCCTTGTACTGGCATATTTGCAACGGTTGGGGAAGCGATTCTGCTATCCTAACAGCTCCTAACAGATGTCACGGGTGCCTTGAAGCTCTTGATTAATGTTGAGTCCACGGTGGCATTGTCCAGGTTGTTCCAAGCGATTAATCTGCGTATGATTGTTTATATTGCACTAAGCGACATCAAGGCACAATGAAGCATTTGCTATTGTTCCGGATTGTTCCGGATGTATTTGTTTATGGGGTGTTAGAGGTGAAGTCAGTGTTTGGAGAGGGTTTGGCTCTGATTAAGCGACGTGGCTTCTGTGGGGTGGGATATGTGTTTGCTAGGATGGCCGGCACTAACTCCATAAGACTGTGAGGCGGAACTTTTTTCATGTTATTTTTGCAACAGTTTCAGAAGAACTAATAATATTGTAAAAGAAATCTTCCCCAAATTAAAATATTCAAACCCAAAGGGATCTATAGATGTTTTTATAACTAATATAATGTTATAGAAAGTTGACTCGCCAAGTCATTAGCAGCTACAGCAAAGTCATAGAATCCCATTTCTCTCTTTGCCACATCCAGGTTCGATTTTTATTGCTTTATTTGTGCGTGCGTGGCCCACGAATAATTTCTTTTTTCAGAATAATTTTTATAATTTTTTTCTGATGGAATGTAATGTTTTAAATTCAAGGTTGCAAGTCTTTTTTATTTATATAGATATTATTATATAGATTTTCAGCCAATATTCTTAAATTTGTATTAGGAAATATTTTTAAACAAAGTCTCCCCCTCTTGGTATACAAAAGGTTAATCTCTTTTAGATTTTTTTAAAAATAATTATCCTTATCAAGCCATTTTATTTTAAATGTAGTTTTCATTTATCAATCTTTTTAATTTTAACAAAGCTAAAACAATTGAATTACGCCTACAACAATCCTAATTCTTTTCCTCAAACAGGCTGATATCTTTGAAGAATTTTCAATAGTTTCTCTTTACACATAAAATATAGAAGAGGGAAATTCAAATAAAGAGGAAACTTGACAAAAAAATTTCTTCTTCTGTTAGTTTTTAAAGAACTTACCTTTGTAGCTCAAGCCCTTGGACCCATATCTAATTTATTCCACCCAACCCTATGCCCACATTTCACGCCTCATCTCCAACCCTATGCCCACATTACACGCCTCATCTCCAACTCTATGCCCACATTACACGCCTCATCTCCAATCCTATGCCCACATTTCATGCCTCATCTCCAACCCTATGCCCATATTACACGCCTCATCTCCAACTCTATGCCCACATTACACGCCTCATCTCCAATCCTATCCCCACATTACACGCGTCATCTCCAACTCTATGCCCACATTACACGCCCCATCTCCAACTCTATGCCCACATTACACGCCTCATCTCCAATCCTATGCTCACATAACATGCCTCATCTCCAATCCTATGCCCACATTACACGCCCCATCTCCAACTCTATGCCCACATTACACGCCTCATCTCCAACTCTATGCCCACATTACACGCCTCATCTCCAACTCTATGCCCTCATTACACGCCTCATCTTAACCTAAACCGCTATCTAACGAAACATCCTCTCAATCCCCTAAACCTGCCTTTAACCCTTACAACACCAAACATATTCTCCTAAACCAGACTTAAACCCTTAAAAAACTCACCATATTCTCCCAACTTTAACTTTAACACCTACAAAACACCACGATATTCTCATAAACTTGCCTTTAACACCTACAAAACACCACGATATTCTCATAAACTTGCCTTTAACACCTACAAAACACCACGATATTCTCATAAACTTGCCTTTAACACCTACAAAACACCACGATATTCTCCAGGTAACATCCTAGGGATAAATCATATCAGCAATTAACTAAAATACCAGTATACTTAACCTCATCTCAAAATTACCACTGTACCTATGTATTTCCCCGCGAAACTTCTGATCACCAACCATATTTAAGACCAACTTGATCAGTGTTTTAATTACATAATTGTCTGTTTAACTGAAGTTCGTAAAGAAAAGGAAGAAATTAGATTCTAAAAAAGAAGCTTAAATAAAGAAATTAGATTTTACATTAGAAGCTTAAATATATAAATTAGAAGCTGAAATAGAAACTTAAATAAAAATAAAGAAATTTGATTCTAAAATAGAAGCTTAAATTAGATTTTAAAATATAAACCTACATATAGACATTAGACTCTAAAACTAAAACTTAAATAAAGAAATTAGATTATAAAAAACGAAGATTAAATAAAGAAATTAAATTCTATAATAGAAGCTTAGGGGTCGTCTATTAATTATGTCAACAAAATTGGGGGGGGGGGCGGGCTTTGGAAAGGTCTGACAAGTGTAGACAAGGGTAAGGGGGGTTTAGAATACTTAACGTCAACAATCATATTTTCTCTATTAAAATTTTAAAATTAGATTATAAAAAACGAAGATTAAATAAAGAAATTAAATTCTATAATAGAAGCTTAGGGGTCGTCTATTAATTATGTCAACAAAATTGGGGGGGGGGGGCGGGCTTTGGAAACGTCTGACAAGTGTAGACAAGGGTTAGTGGGGTTTAGAATACTTAACGTCAACAATCATATTTTCTCTATTAAAATTTTAATCTTAATTTTAAAAAAAAATATTAATTACTGTAAATAGTCATATAATTTTAGGCTTTTAATAATATAAGTTTTATTTAATGTATAAACTGTCCGTGCTCTGCATAAGGCTGGTCAGAATGTTAGCACACTTTGTTAGTGCAAGAGAAGTCAAAAGGTGGTCTCTCTTTAACTGTATACTCTATTTGTCGCAAATGACTAAGGCTGTATGTTTGCGAGCATGTTGCAGGTATGGACAAGGTACAAGTGTCATGTGCAGCCAAGATAAATGATATTGATAGAGTGGGAATAGGAAATTTTGAGAATAAAGTGTAAGTTAGGTGAGTAACAATAATAACACCGTACAGTCGAAAAGAAAGCTAGCGTATGGCGTGTTTCGGGTCTGAGATTGGGGAAAGGAAATACAATCTGGCCACTAATCTAATTCACGCCACAAATGTTACAAAACAGATCAATCAGTTATCGATATAGTGATTTTTTAAAGAGGTATTCAGGGACGTAATACAGTTTCATTTTTTTAATACACAAAGAAAAGGAAAAAACCAAACTATGATCAGTTGAGATTTGAGGCCTTATATAATGGCTTTTCCAAGTAAGCGTACGCAGGATTGTCAAAAAGAAATCAATACAATTTTGAATGAATTTAAGAAAGATGATAATTTATTAGCAAAAGTAAATGCCTTATTAGCTAAATATGCTGCAAATGCACAGAAAAATAAAGGAAAACTGCTCGGCTTATGGGCAGGTCATGCTTTGAAAAATGAAACTGCTTCTAGTCAATTGGCTAAAAATGTAACAGTAGAAGAAGACGATATAAAATATCAAATTCCTAATGAAAAAGACTAGAACATTGTTGAGTTATTGGAGGCTGGTCCATCCATTACATGTAGTAGTAGTAGCAGCAGTGAAGTAGAATCTGTTAAGTACAGATCAAAAGCCCAAGACGATCTGCAGGGTCCAATTAATATCTTCAAGAGTGATTTGATTGGTTTGTATAAGCGAAAGGGCAGCGGTGTTATAACTTTAGACCAGGAAAAGGAACTTAGAAAAAATAAAATAAAAATTGGTCAGCTAGAAAAGAAACTGAAAAGAAAAAAAAACGAGCAAGAAAAGCAGCAGTTTGTCAGGAAAAAAAGCCGGACATTCGTGTGCAGGGAATACTGACATAATCGATCAATAAAAGATCCGAAAGAAATCTGGCCGACCACAAATTGAAGAACATCAGCCATCAGGACAATTCTTCTTCTTTTTCTAGATATGTTAAGGACCCACGATCAAGTTATTGATTATTTTGGCTCCTATGCATGAAGAGGGGGTTTGCAATGTTTCTGTGCCTGGTGTTGATGAGGATATTTCACTGATTGCAAGTGCCACTTTGTGAGGGAATCATGCACTGGGGGTTGGAAGGCCTGAGATAATAGACGCAAATGTGTCTAGTGTTGTTGCCTCAACTGTTCCTTTTGAAAGCTTGTTGCAGCCCCTGATTGTCTTTGGCAGGAATGAGCAGTTTCTAAACTGGCTTCTTGCTGATATGAGCCGGAATTGCCAGTCATGGCCTCTTCGCTGTCTTTGGGGGAGCAGGACGAGTTTCTGTTTAATACTGGATCAGTTGACCAGCCCATTAGTTATCTTGTACATCATGGAGAGCCTGGATGGTCGTCGTCGTCCCTCCAATGTTGACCATGTTAATGTTTCCAGCATGCTGCCAACACTAGAAATATTCCGGTAGCGGTTCAGGACAAAGCGTGCTGCCCGTCGCTGAGCAGGGTCTTGTTTGCCTGGATGCACACATTGTTAATATGCTCGTCCCAGGGGACCTCTCTTTGAATGGTAACACCCAGGTACTTTATGGACGACACTGGCTCAAATATATGGCCATGCAGTTTGTATTTTTATTGTAGAGCAGTGCAACTTCTAGAGATTGATAGTGTCTGGCACTTGGCAGGGTAAAATTCCATGTCCCAGCTCATCTCCGACTCAGCTAACCGATTGAGATCCTGTTGTAGGTAGTCCTGGTTATATCTGTTGGTGATCTTCCTATACACCGCTGTGTCACCTGCGAACAGGCTTGCTTGGGATGTCAGTTTCTCGGGTAGGTCATTAATGTATGCTAGCACTGATCCTGGGCGAACCCCTGACTTCACTACAACAAAGGAGGAGATATTACCGTCCACCACTACTGCTTGGCATCGGTAGCTTAGGAAGCTAGAAATCCATGTTTTAGTGGTGCCTGGATTCCATATTTCTGGAGTATCTGTAGAAGCAAACTATGATTGACACGGTCAAATGCCCCCGGTAAGTCCATCGCAAGCACTTCAGTTTGCTTGTGGTTCTCCAGATTGGTCATCAAGTATTCTACAAATTCAAGGAGCTAGGTCTCACATGATCTATTGACTCGGAAGTCATGTTGACAGTCATTGAGTATATTTTGGCTTTCAAGATGCTTCATGACGGTGCTTACGATTATGTGCTCCAACAGTTTGCATACCACACTGGTGAGGGATATTGGACGATAGTTGGCAGGGTACTAATGCTCCCCTTTCTTGTAGATTGGAGTGACATGTGCTGTTCTCAGTCTGCTGGAACATTTACTGCGCACATTGCCTTACATGGGACTGCTGATTATGAGACAATGCAGAGGGATATTTACCGCAGTGTCAAAACTCTCGATGAACTGACAGAACACCTGAAGATCAAAGGTTTTCAAATAAGTAGAAGAATGTTTATACTAGATTAATACCCAAACGAAGTTCATCTTTTGAGGGTAAACGACATGCCACAACTGTGCCAGTGAAATTAATTCGAGCCCAACATGATTCCCACTCCAAGCACATTGATGTTCGATTTTGCACATATACTCTAAATCATCTTGAGGAAATTTTCTCCATGTTGGGACCAAGAGAAGTGTGCTTATCAGCCAAGATGACAAAGGCAGAGTTCCTATTGGACTGACAGCGGCTAACAACCAGGGGATGGACTGACAGCGGCTAACAACCAGGCTTCACTTTTAATGCATGTTGAATACCGTGTTAATTTGCCAGACCATGACTGGGTTATGGCGGCAAGGCATCAACTCATTCCGCCAGTTTATGCTGGCATTGAAATTCAAAAGGATGGTCTAGGCAAAAATGAAGCTGTAACCTATTCAGGTCCAACATGCATAGCCATCAGGTCAGGCAATAATTCCTCATCATCAGCTTACGCTCATGGACTAGTTTATGAAAGGCTGCTTCAGTTGAAAGAATTCGACATTATCACAAAGGATGAAAGCAATAAGATAGTCAAACCTGTTCTTACCATGTCTGTTGAATGTAGAGCGGATGAAAATCCGAGATATCAAAATTGATTTAGCAATTCATCATTTTCTGAAGCAAAACCTTTATGCAATGTTCGCTGCAACAAATGCACCTGGTAGGAGTGCATTTAATCAAGTAGAACGACGGATGGCTCCACTGAGTAGGGAACTGTCAGGTCTAATTTTACAACATTTTGGTAGCTATCTTGACTCCAATAACTAATAAAGGATTGGAAAAAATTAAATTTCTAATATGCTCGCAAAATATTTTCAGAATTGTTGATGCAAGTAACAATTAACACTTTTCTAACAGTGGCTGAATATGTTGCATCTGAGGATGATGTTGATTTGTCTGGTATATCAGTTCCTCAAGATGAAAATGATAAATCGGCTATTATGCCCATCGTTACCATAGAGCAACACCTGGCTACTCCATGGGAAGATGATACTCAATAATAGCAGCTAGAAACTACACTACAATTGTCAGCTAAACTGAAAATAATCATATTCACACTTCCACAAACAATGATATTTAGTGTTTAACAAATTTTTAATCGAGTCTGCTCGATTTTAAAAAAAAACTTTTTGACTTGTTTATTATTAATCTATAGATGTAATAATATGTTTTTCCTACAATTATGTGTCATTTAAAAAGATCAGCATAAAGTAAGATGCATTTATATTATAATCATTAATTTTTTATTTTTTTTGGGGGGGAGGGGTTATAAAAACGTTGAATTAATTAAGGGAAAAGATTGACAGTTGTTGACAGGGGGCTTGGAAGGGGGGTCAAAAATCACTTAAAACTTGTTGACGTAATTAATGGACGCCCCCTTAAATAAAGAAATTAAGTAATAAAATAGAAACTTAAATAAAGAAATTTGATTCTAAGACTGAAACTTCAATAAAGAAATTGGATTCTAAAATAGAAGCTTAAATTAGATTTAAAATATAAATTTACAAAAAGACATTAGACTTTAAAACTGAAACTTAAATAGAGAATTTAGCTTATAAAATGGAAGACCAAATAAAGAAATTAAATTATATAATTTAAGCTTAAATAAAGAAAATAGATAATAAAATAGAAACTTAAATAAAGTAATTCGATTCTAAAATTGAAGCTTAAATAAAGAAAATCGATTCTAAAATAGGAGCTTAATTTAAGAAATTATATTTTTAAATATAACCTTAAAAAAGAAATTAAATTCTAAAACTGAAACTTCAATAAAGAAATTAGATTATAAAATATAGAATTAAAGAAAAAAAATAGATTCTAAAATATAAGCTTGAAAAAAGAAATTGGATTCTAAAATTGAAGATTAAATAAAGAAATTAAATTCTAAAATAGAAGATTAAATAAAGAAATTAGATTTTTTAATAAAGAAGCTTAAATAAAAAATTAGATACAAAAATAGAAGCTTAAATAAAGAAATTAGAATCTAAGATGACTCACCTAAGAATAAAATAAATAGTAAACACTCTTTTTTAAATACTTATTGAAGAGAATCCCGTAATTTGAGCTAATCAATGGCTACAAATTATGCAAACACAATTGACGGACAAATGACAAATTTTAGAATTTTATTGCTTGTTAATATATTTTTTAGTGCATCTAGTGTGCAGCTATATTGAAATCGTTTGCATAGTTTCTAGATAGAAGTATTGAAGGCTGGAATAGAAGGCTGGGATAGAAGGCTGGAATGGAAGACTGGGATAGAAGTCTGGAATAGAAGTCGTGAATAGAAGGCTGGAGTAGAAGGCTGGAATAGAAGGCTGGAATAGAAGGCTGGAATAGAAGGCTGGAGTAGAAGGCTGGAGTAGAAGGCTGTAGTAGAGGCAGACTCTGGTGTGGCGGTCTTAGGGGCGGAACGTCCCTGGCGTGCCGCTTTGCGGCCCGATCGGAATAAAGACCACTGGGGGAGTGGTTGATGGCCGATTTGGTTGGCGGGGTGGTGCGTTGGGGGGACCATATGAGCCACGGCTCGGCGTCCACTAATTTTCTTAAGTTAGTTAGTTAGTAGAGGCAGACATTTTTTGAACATATGTAACTATTATGATGCGTTATACAGCAGAATCTCATATGAAACTTGATTTGTGTGAAGCCTAAAACTTACAATTGACTAAGATCACACTGCTGTTCTCAGTATAGCGTCTGGCTGAAGTAAGCAAAGAGGACACAACAGAATCTAATAAGAAAATTTATTTAAGCGCAGCCTACAACACTTACCATTGACTAAGATCACACTGCTGTTCTCGGTGTAGCGTCTGTCTGATGTGAGGACACAGGGAAAATCTGGACACGCCCTCAATGGTTGGAATCCATCTATTGGGGAGTGAGCTATTTTGTGCTGCCACCAGAGAATTATTTTCTTCTCTCTGTTTGTCGTTGAAAAATTATTCTTCCGACCTTCAAAAAATTGTGTTTCAATGAATGGGATGTATGCTTCGAACTCACTTCTGTAGTACTTGCTGTCACTTGTTATTAGATACGGAAAGGGACGAAACTGGACCCCGTTTTCCACCCAAATGGTCTCATTCTTTTCTGTGACGTATGTGTGGAGACCAAATCCTGATCGCAATAACTCAGCACTGGTGGAGTCGTTGGTGAGTTCTAAAACTTTATTTAGTGGAGTGTATGGTGTCTTTATGGATAGACGGTACAAATCTCTGAACTCCTCTTCCAATGTTTTACGTGGCTTGAAGATTCCCTCCACAAAACCAGGAATATTCTGTTGTTTCGTGTTGACCTTAGTTAAAAGTTTATGTTCTGCTGTCACAAGGGAGGCATTTTCTGAGATGGAGATACTTTTGTTTACCATTTGTTCAGATATTTTGTTGTCAATTATATTTTTATTATTTTCTTCGCTGGCATTAAGCTGAATTGCTTTCATAACGGGATTGAGCTGAATTTTGTCAGTGATGGAGACTTGCATTGGTAAGAATTTTGTTGACCAGACGGTCAGTAAAACTAAGTACACGCTAGCAATAAATAACAGAGCGTTATACACCGGGAACTTGGATTTTACCTTCCCCATCTGAAAAAATTATTAAAATAAATTTTCTTTTCTCAGCTTTTGATTATAGATGGGAATCGAACCCTCTTTTAGAAGTTCGGGTTCAGTGTTAAATTTCTTGTTTTTTGTTGTTGGGTCATATTGACCGACTGCAGCGTCTGACTCCTTTGTCTAGGGTAACAACGTAGCACAGCAAGCTTCCTTCAGAGTTATGACAATAACATTCTCAGAATCGCAACAAGTCTTTATAATTAATTTTAAAAAAAAAACTTTAAAAAAAATGCTTCTCCAAAAAGTGTCAAATAAATGTCACCCAAAACCCCAAGAGTTGTTACTGTCACATGACTGAAAAAGAACTTGGGTGGCCAATGAAATACAATGATGTCGCGTGTATTTTTCTTAGTTTGCTGGTTTTTTTAATAGCTTATGTGTTTCTAATTCTTGCACCCAATTTTTGACTCACTTCCTCATCTCCAATTGAGCTGAAATAAAGAACATTGAATTCCAATTTTTAAATATTCACATGATTGTAACAACTCTGATATTTTTTGGGACATTGATTTTATTATTTTAATAATTTTTAAAAAGCGATTTTAAAAACATAATTATAATTATATATTTGTACTTTTTTAGTTTTGGAAGATGCAGTACAAGATCTGTAGTTATGCCTGAAGGATATGACTAAAAAAATGCTTGAGGAGACTATGTAAAAAATCAGTCGTGACCTCTCAGTAATCATTATTTTTTTCTCATATTTGAATGTTATCGTAAACGAGTAACCGAGCTCAACTCTTAAATGTTCTTGGTTTGCGGCAATTTTTTTCTCCTTCATTAGGTGTCTTTACAATCAGGCTGGTTGTTCAGTAGAAGACATAGCACTAATAACATGCTATATATCATTGGTTTAAGAATTGAATGTTCTATTATTTTATACCAATTATTGGATCACAGTTAATTATGGTATTTATTAATGAGCAAAAGTTTAAGTTTTTATTAATGGCCAAAAATGTAAACATACCACAAACAGGTTGAAGCAAAATAATAAGTGTTTAGTGCTAGGTTCGAATTTTTATTATACTCATCATTGCATCCAACTGTACAACACATTTACAAATTTCAAGCAATTCTACCATTATTTGTATGAATTATGCAACTTTTAATAATGCTTCATCATTTTAAAAATAATAGTGCATTTAAAAAAAAATAATTTACTAATTTTAAACAAGTTTTAGAAAAGCAGGTAAGTACTTCATGATATAAATGCAATTAGCAAATATTATAAGTGGAGTTAAATAATTTTTTACATATTTTTATAAAAAAATATACCACTTTGGGTACAAATAAACATATCGGTTTGAAATATGACCACTTCTGTTTTCCAGGAAGCTCATTTATATAACAATGGCAGTACTTTTAAGTCCAGAATGTTCTCTCTATTTTGTTCACAATATATTATATCTTTACTGTAATTAACCATTGCAGACTTAACATCATGCCTTTGCTGTGTTATAATCATTCATATTGCTGAAAGATGAGCATTATCAAACAAAGTTTGTCACTGCCTGATTAATTCTACCGAGGAACTTAAAAGAATAAAGCTATAAGATCTTTTAATTATTCAAGACAAGCATTTTTGTCGTCTTCAGATTAAAGTAAATATAACCATAATTCTAACACTAGAAAATTAATTAAAATGAAACAATAAATCTCTTACCAGTTTTGGCTGCTGTTTTTGTTCCCTTCTACCAGTCATATTGTTGTCCATGTTATTTGTATTTACCCAAAAGCAGATATCTTATATCTACTATGTTTATCACAGTCCAATCAACTAGATACAGTAGTTAGATTTAGCTTAGCTTACTACAACATCAGAAACATTTATACTGTTTGGATAATGAATCTTCCAGGACCAATAGTTCATTTACAGTAATGTCATTCATCGCAGTATTGTGTTACATTTATGAAATGAGTATGTATTATTCTCTCCTGCTTCTCTTGATTATTTATTATGAATGCTCCAGATGCCACATTTAGTTTCACTTACTTTTCATCAGATACAGATGAAATTAACTGTACCTGCTTATCAGTAGTTAACAATGTTTTTTCTCATAGAAATTTACAATACAGTTTTAGGTATGTATAATGGCCTAAAACAATTTATGAATGCCATAATCCAGTGAATAAAGGTGAATGTACTCCTTGTCTTGTCTTGTTTTGAACAGGTTTCAGTAGTTAGCTCACTTCTTGTGACAGGAATAGCATTTTCATTATGTTGGTTGTCCAATATCCTAGTCACCACTCTGATACTCTGAAATTATATTGAAATATAAGCATTACATGTAGGCTTAAGTCTTATAATTAAAAAAAAAACTGAACAAAGCTAAATACATTGTTCCATTAAAAATAATAAAAATCCAAATTTAAGAGCTGTTTTTAATCCAGAATAAAATATAGACCTAAAAGTCATTGATTGCCTCTTCTAAGCGTATCTAATTGAAACAAAGGACATTCTAAACAACTTTGGCTATGAAAAATAAATAAATAAAACATACACTTGATATACTGGAATAATAAATTACTAGAGATAAGCTTAAATACTTAATTTCAATAATTATGAAGCTCACTGTTACAGTATATCAATGTAAACATAGTTTTTTCGACTAATTCCACAAAATTTGAAAGCGTTTAGACCCCCCCCCCCCGCAACAATGAACACTATCTTACCGTTGTAGAGAACTTTCGATCTGGCAAACATGTCAAAAAATCATCAGCAGTCATGTCTTCTTCTTGTTTTTTATCGGGCGAGCATCATCAACAGGAGATTTTCTTTCAGGCATCTCTCGGGGGTGGGGGGGGGCGCGGCAGTAACCCCTTATCAATGGCACAGTATTGGATTGATTAGAAACTTTTAATTACCCTGGGGTTCGCCACAAACTGAGTGAATTCAGTTGATTTAGGGCACTGGGCGCCATACTACCTCTCACAAAACCTTAAAAATACCCCCCCCCCCCCCCCCCCCCGTGAAAAAAAAAAAAAAAAAACATTGAATTCAAATATACTCAAAAATACACCTCTTGACTTTGATATAATCAAAAATGTTTGATGGCAGAAGGCTCCCCTGACAACTCCACGGATCAAGATTTATCGGCGCCCTCAATTTCCGCCCTACTTCCTCATGAAAATGCTCCCCAATTTCAGTATCGATACATACACTGCTTAGTGAAGCACCTACTATTAGTGCCGTCAAGGGCGGGCAAATATTTTTGTTGTCCTCCCTTTCTCGATACAAACTCTAAAGTTGTCAAAAAATACCACACCAGTATATAAAGAAAAATGACACTACGGTGGAACACCCCATCCACCTTATTTCAACGCCACTAGCAGGTGCGTATCTACAGTGTTTGGCGTCAAGGGACAAGATTTATTTGTATGCCCCCCCCCCTTTTAACTCTGAAACTGATTATTTTCAACCATTAAATCCCACCAAAGCCCATTTTTTCAACCTACCCGCTAATCTGGTAACCGGTGACATATGCCCCATCTGCCACCCCTTAGCTACGCCTCTGGCCAATGGCAAATGTCACAGCCCCCCAACTCCCCCGAAAATTTGAAATGCCACCCACCGGGGAAAAATGTTTGAAATAAACACTAATCAGCAGTCATGTTTTCTTCTTGTTTTTATCGGGCTAGTATCACGTTTTGACTTAAACTATAATCATCAACAACGTAGGAAGCTAAATTTGGAGCCTTTTTGTCACAGTGAGTGCAGCCAGCCTTCGGCAATGTTTTACAGCTTGCCTGCGGAACATACGGCCGGCCAGCACCCACTTTGTGACCCGCAGTGTAACAAAATAATGTTAATTCTTAATATTTTCTTAATAGCTTTCCCCATGATCTATTTTATTTTGGCCCCCACAAGTCCTGTCTTATTTTCTTTTCGCCGATATAGTTTTTCATAAAGTATTACGGCTCACCTTACATTCTAAGTTGTGCAGCCTGTTTTACAGGACTGGCAATATGGCGGACGAAAATAGCGTTATCAAACAAAAAAAAAAAAAAAAAAAAAAAAAGAAACACGATGCTAGGGCTAATCCTTTAAAATTAAAAATCAAAATTTACGATTAAAATTTATATTTAAAAAAAAATGTGTCCAAAAATTATATTTGCCCGTTAAAAATAACGTTGATATATAAAATGTGATTAAAAATCAATCAATAATCCATCACGCTCCCGAGCACGAATAACCAAGACAACGTACTTTTAGGGTTTAAATAATTTTGTTGTAGGAAAGCTCAATGATTCTATCATTATCTGTTAGTGAGATATCTGCAGATTTCAGTCAAGAGTGAATGCAGGAGATTGGTGACCCACTGATCATGACAGGTTTTGTTGTCATCGGAATTAGAATCGGTAATGACATCGAAATCGCGTTTTTTTTCAACTAAGAGTATTTCTTGAATAGAGTCGTATAATTTTGGAGTTGTTTTGTGTTATGTAAATACATTTTACATGAATCGTTGGTTTCTCAAGTAATTAAATAACACACTTTACAACTTAGGTATTGAACTATGGTCATTTTTTTACCGCTTGAATTTACGATTTATAAATTAATGAGTAACTATACAACTGGAAATCTTCTGCCAACAATGAACGTACCTATTGCGCGAGGTTTTCATGTAAAAAGATGGGAGATCCTAACGTGTGCAAATTATGAACTTTAGGAATATTGTAAATTAATTGAATCAAATACAAACAGCGATATTTCATTTTGTTTGTGACCTAACAAGTTGTGTAAATTGTGAAATACCATTGCTAATATCAGATGTCACAAAGCAATAATTTCGCTGTCAAATCAATTATGCAACAAAAACAAATTTTTGGGTCAATCTAAACCTCAAGCACGAAAGTAAAATTAGTCCTGATCTTTCGAAACAGTTGAGCAATGGAAAGCAAGACTAGAATCCACTCGAGCACGCAATGCTCAATACCGTTCACCTGAAATAGTCGAGCAACAGAAACCAAGAATCAAAACCGGCCGAGTAAGCAATGCTGAAACTTGTTTGTCTGAATCATTCGTGCAGCGAGAAACAAGACTGGTTTCGGATAGAGTACGCACTGCTCGATCCAGAACACTGCACGCTGAATTAAATCTTAATACATTCAATTACGATGCTAATTATGATTATATTCTTAATCCAAGTGTGGTTATTGGAAAAATAGATCAATTATGTGTGTATTGCAGTGCCCTCAAATTTAAAAACGAAACACCGGGAATTTTCTGCGCGGGTGGGAAAATGAAATTGCCAGAATTACATTCACCATCGGAACCATTATCAACGTTGGTATCAGGTGAAACAAGCCAATCGAAACATTTCTTGGCAAACATGCGCAAGTGCAATTCATGTTTCCAAATGACATCTTTGGGTGCAACAAATATCGTGAGCGAGAATTACATGCCAACATTTAAAGTAAAGTGGAAGGCCAAATTTACCATCGTGTAGGATCTCTGATGCCAATGCCAAACACAGATCAAAAATGTCTTCATGGGGAATACTGATGAACAAATCGATCAACGTTGTCATATCAATACGGGCATTAAACGAGAAATCTTTGCTGCAATGCAAACGTTAGTTTGCAACACAACAAATTAATTCAAATGTATAGAATTGCACTTGAAAAGATGACGACTGATGAATACAAAGTCATAGTTAGAGCAGACTAAACACCTGTCGGCCAACATGAAAGACAATTCAATGCACCAACAATTGATGAAGTTATAATTGGTGAAGAATTTAAATCATGTGATATAATTCTTCATCTCAGAAGTGGGAATGTTCAGCGAGTCTCAGAAACTCATCGCTCATATGATTGATTGCAATATCTTATTTTATTTTGGCAAGGAGAAGATGGATATCATTTTGACATCAAATTGAGAAATTCGAATAAGAAAGTCAGTGCCATGAAATACTATTCATATCGATTAATGATTCATGAGTTGGGAATGACCTATCGGAATCGATCTGCAAACAAACTTTTTGCTCTTTATTTGCAACGAGAAACGCACTTTGATATCGAAGCATTAGGTACGGTACATTTGTTAAAATGAATCTTCCGAAATTGGTTCCATTGAAGTTACTATTTTAAATGGAAAATTTAAACTAGTTGATGTACTTTTCCATTCACCCCAATGATTCCAACAGATATGCCATTTGAATTCAAACGCCTACAGTTTCCGATGCGACACGCGTCTACAATGACTATCTTCAAAGCACAGGGACAATCGCTACAAGTTTGCGGACTAAATTTGGAAAACCCGTGCTTCGCCTATGGACAGATGTATGTGGCCTGCTCTCGCGTCGGAAAATCTTCTGATTTATTCGTGTATATACCAGATGGAAAAACCAGAAAAACTTTGAGGATTTAAGAGCTCTTGAAGAAACATAATTAACATGCAAACACTTTCTTTCTTTGAGTGGCATTGCAACGCATGCCGGGTAATCGCTAGTATTCAATAAACTGTAAAAACTACAGGCCCTTACAGTAAATTTACTATATATAACCGTAAATTTACAATAATTGTCCGTAAACACAAATTAATGCTATAAAGTTCCGCAATAATGTTTTACGGTATTTTACCGTAAAAATGTTTACGGGATGGCACAGTTTTCTTACGGGACTTTGCTGGTAGCCTGTTGGCGGCAGAATCTCCGTAGAAATTTTTTACCGTGTAGATAAATTAAAAGCCTCTATTTACACACACGCGCGTACGCACGCAGACCATCAATTAAAGTAAACTCACTATAAATACCCAGGTAAAATTTCGAGAACGTTCTCTCAAGATAGTCACGCCAAGCCATCACAAGCTGTGTGCCGTCTCAAATTTCTCTGTGTGTTGTCTCACATTTATCTATGTGCTGTCTCACATTTATCTTTGTGTTGTCTCACATGTATCTGTGTGTTGTCTCACATCTATCTGTGTGCTGTCTCACATATATATGTGTGCTGTGTCACATTTCTCTGTGTGCTGTCTCACATTTATCACTAACAACCAAGAAAAAAATTATTCACGTGTTAACTTCGTGAGCTTCGTAGACCGGCCATTTCTAAAACCTAGTGAGCTGTTTAAACATTTCTATTTCATAACTTATATTGAATACATTGTATAGCCATTTTAAAAGTTTAGTTCATCATTGTCTATGTATTACTATTCTGATACACTGAACTGAAAATGTTCAATTCCGTATATTTTATATTTTCCTCATGGTCTACATGCGTTTCCGAAATGGGACACAGGTGTTAGCCATTTTGAGATATAATTATGTAGACTGCATCCCACTTTAAGGAAAGTTATGTCGCCAATGGATGATTATAATTCAACAGTTTTTTTTTGGATGTAATATATTAATATAATCTTTATATTTATAATTCATTGTATAATTATATTGCCATACGACGACGCTAGTCATAAATGCCTGCGCCCCCTATGGTGAAGATGGATAAGGTTATCCACAAATGGATTTTTTTAAAAGCACTTATCTCTTTCATTGCCCCGACCTGAATTCCCTGTCGTTGAAAAAGGATCTGTTAGTTCATGAATATTGGAACATTCGCTCCCTTCTTTTCTTGTATCATTCACATATTACCTGGTTAATGTGTCGCCGTATTGCCGCAGTGCAAGAAATCTTGCACCTTAGCGGTGAGATCGCTGAGCCGGGTTTTAGGAAATCCCCCCCCCCCCAGTACCATTCACAAAGACCAAGTCATAGCCCTGAACCATAGGACCGTATGCACCCTTCTTTTCTTGTATCATTCACATATTACCTGGTTAATGTGTCGCCGTATTGCCGCAGGGCAAGAAATCTTTCACCTTAGCGGGGAGATCGCTGAACCGGGTTTTAGGAAATCCCCCCCCCCCAGTACCATTCACAAAGACCAAGTCATAGCCCTGAACCATAGGACCGTATGCTGATAGGACTCTGCAATGACGACAGACACGTGGCTGGGACGTCCACTCACCCATCACAATGTACAAGGGAAGAGCTATTCCACTACGTACAAGGGAAGAGCTATTCAACTACTACAAGGGAATAGCTATTCCACTACGTACAAGGGAAGAGCTATTCCACTACGTACGAGGGAAGAGCTATTCCACTACGTACTGCTGTGACGTCCACTTTTGTTAGCGCCATGAGAAGACACGAAGGGAAGGTTAGGAGAACCCATATTCAACACTAAAGTGATCTCACTATTAATTAATCTAAACCGATCATCAGAACAATTATAGATTGATTATTTAAGTCTTAACTGTCTGATCGCATACAATTCTAATACAAAGCAAAGCGACCAATTATAGCTCGACAAATATTGGCGACAGCCATGCATGAACTTCCAATCTACTAAACTTACTAGACGAAACATAAACTCAAGTAACGCAAATGTAAGAATCCTAAATTTTGCTACACCCCTTCCCCCCATGATACGTCACTGCACGCTTTTTATTTCACGCCCATGAACTATATTAATAGTCTGATGCCCCACAACATTTAACCTCAATATTTGTCATGCAATACTTAAATTAAGATAATTTCATTTTCAGAAAAGAAAATATTATTTACCAAACGCGTTATTTAATATATATATATATATACATGTATGTATGTATGTATGTATACATATATATATATTTATCATTTCGCGCAGTTATCGGGAAATATATTGTCTGCGCTACTGAACTCATTATTGAGCCATACTTTCTTTCAAACATACAGAATTATTCTGATTATACTTTTGATTATATATATTTTGATTAAAATTCAATCTTATTTATACAATAACAAAATACTCTCTACACTAAAAATGTAAAAACGTGTTTTCTCTGCTTTACTACAAATGTGTAATTTGTTCAAGGGCGGTAGTTCTAATATCTCCGTTATAAATGATATTGATGAAGCTCATTTAAGAAAATAAAACGAATTTAGGATCCCCAGCCCTAATTGGAATATTGTACAATGGATGTACTAAATTTGAAAAATTGCCGGCGGTTTCAGCTACTTCCACACATGCAATAGCTCTGTTTGAAATTATAGTTACAAAGCTCTTAGAAGAACGTATGAAATTAGGGTCACTGGCCCAAACGAAATATTGTATAATGTTTTTTCTAATTTAGAAACATTTTCGGTAGTGCGCATTTAGCTTGACCCAGTTTTATCACAATCGAATGAATGGTATAGAAATGCATGCGATAATTATATAGATAATAGAAGTGTGGAAAACGAATTTAGGGCCCCCCGCCACAAATGGAATATTGTAGAACTGTTGTATTACTTCAGAAACCTCAATTTAATATCACTATTTGTATTTGATTATCCATGCATTAGTTCTGTTTCAAATTATAGTTGTATAGCTTATATAGAAAAAACAAACATAGGACCCCTAGCTAAAAAACGGAGTATTTTAAAATGGTTGTAATCATTTAAGAAACCTTTGCGGGCGGGCGCACAACATCTCTAAAATTTTATCGCATTGTAATAATGTAGAGGAGCGCATACGGAAATTATTTTTTATAAAGCTCCTAATGTAAGGAAAAAAACACGAATTTGGGGCAATTGCCAAAAAAACGGAATATTTTACAAGGGTTATAATCGCTTAGAAAAATGCTCTGGCTTATGGACAACAACTCACCTCAGTTTTATCGCCAGCTCTTGAATGATGTAGGAGCTCATACGGTTTAAAATTATATTTGTATAGCTCATTTTGTAAGAAACAAACATAATGCCCCTGGCTCAACACTGAATATTTTAAAACGGTTTTAGTAATTTAAGAACCTTTGTGGGCGATAGAACAACATCTCACTAAATTTTTATCGCATTCTGAAAAATGGTATAGGAGCGCATAGAAAATTATTTTTTACAAAGCTCATATCAGATAAAATATGAATTTGGGTCAACGGCCCAAAACGGAATATTGTAAAAGTGTTGTAATGAATGGTTATGTTTATAGATAACAACTCGTCAAAGTTTTGTCGCAATCGCGTGAATGGTGCAGGAGCGCATACGGTTTGAAATTATATTTATATAGCTCGTATAAGAAAAAAACGTAAATAGGGCCTCTGGCTAAAATTGGAATATTTTGAAAAGTTTATAATAATTTAAAACCTTTGCGCCTGTGCTTCCAACATCTCACCAAAGTTTTAAGTTTTATTGCAATCGGATAAATGGCGTAGGAGCGCATATGAAAATTATTTTTCACAAAGGTTATATTAGAAAAAATACGAATTAAGGACCAACGGCCGAAAACAGAATATTTTTAAAAGTGTTTAAATAACACAGTAAAATGCACTGGCGCATGGACAACAATTCACTAAGTTTTGTAGCAATCGCATGATTGGTGTAGGAGCGCATACGGTTTGAAAATATATTTATATAGCTCATATAAGGAAAAACGAATATAAGGCCCCTGGTTCAAAACTGAATATTTTAAAACGGTTGTAACAATTTAGAAACCTTTATGGACATGCTTGCAACATCTCACCAAAGTTTTATCGGAATCAAATAAATGGCGTAGGAGCGCATATGGAAATTATTTTTTACAAAGCTCATATATGAAAAAAAAACAATTAACGGCCAACGGCTGGAAATGGAACATTGTATAAGGGTTGTAATCACTCATTTAAATGTCCGCTTATTTGGACAACTGACCAAAGTTTTGTCGCAATTGCATGAATGGTGTAGGAGCGTATATGAAACATACAGACATACACACATTCATTTTTATATATATAGATTTAATGTGATTGTTGTTTATTGTTACTGTACAATAACAGTAATTATACTGTAAGAGCCGTAAAATCACAGTTTTATCAAATATTTACTGACAAGTAACGTATATTTACGGTTCAATAAGGTAAATTTACCGCATTAATGTGTATGTATGGTATTTTTATAGTGCAATTACAGTTAAATTTACTTTAAGCGCCGTAGTATTACAGTTTATGTTACCGACGAATGGACAGGCAAGAACCTCGTTACCAGCTACAGGATCAATGGGTAAAGACAACTAGATTAAAGAGACCGTCCATCATGGACAAGTTCTACAGTCTTGAGGAAGACTTGCTATTACCCAAAGCAGGAAAAAAGTAAGGGTGACCTCAACACGGGGCCCTCAAGAAAGCCTCACCCGACCTGAAATATGCCTTGCCATGACATCTACCAAAGTCACATAAGCCAGCCCTCAACCAGAATTATCAGAGGCACTGCAGAGTACGATTAATACTTACCCAGACAATTAGGTAAAAGTCTTTACATGACGGCTCGTTTTTCGCAAAAGAAGAACGCAGTGGCTTTGGTGCCCTTATCCATTATACCAAGGAGATAGCTCATTCCGAGGACATAGGGGTCTTCACCAACTCACGCTCTGCTCTTGAGCAAGTGGGGAGGAGCTCTGAGGAGACCACAATGATAAATGCCATTCCGGAGATAGTTGGTAGCATCCATGCCTGGAGACAGTTGGTAGCATCCACATCTGGAGACAGTTGGTAGCATCCATGCCTGGAGACAGTTGGTAGCATCCATGCCTGGAGACAGTTGGTAGCATCCATGCCTGGAAACAGTTGGTAGCATCCATGCCTGGAGACAGTTGGTAGCATCCATGCCTGGAAACAGTTGGTAGCGTCCATGCCTGGAGAAAGTTGGTAGCATCCATGCCTGGAGACAGTTGGTAACATCCAGGCAAAAGGCGACAAAGTAGTCTTACATTTTATTGATTCACACGTTGAGGTGACGCAGCACGAAAGGGCGGACTTCTTGGCCAAAGAAGGCGTGGCCCCACAGCAACCCGACAAGCCAAATACTCAGTTGGGAAAGACTGCATGGCTAAAATACCACTTTCGGAACAAGTGGCTCAACAGTTGGGCCACAGGAGATACTGGGCGACAGCTATACCCAAAAATGCCACGACCGAGCTAGAGCAACCCCTGGTGGAACCTTAGAGAGGAGAACAGAGCCTCATCACTCAGATGAGAACATGACACTATGCGACGCGCATCTACCTGCACAGGCTCGACGATCGAAGGGAGCCAAACTGCCGATTTTGCGTCGAAGCGGAAGAGATAGTGGTTCTTCTTGGTGGTCACCTGCCACAGTGGTGGGAGGGGGGCGGAGGTAGGAGACCCTGAGGCCTGTCTTGAAGAGATGATTTATGGCGACGCCCATCAGATGAGGCAGGCCGCCAAATTGATTGATAGCCTGTCAGAATATTGAACATTAATACAGTCAATTGAATATTTACTTTTGTGTAGCCCATTTTATCGTTGCAATACAATAACTTTACCCAGTGCTTTTTTTGTGCCGGTACGCACCGGTATGGCGTACCGGCACCTTTTTCAATGTGGGGGAAAAATTATTACTTTTCTTGTATTTTAACGTTTATTATTAATTAATACGGTATACTAATAAAGTAATAATGAAACAATTTAAGTTGGTTAATTATAAAATAAAATTGTTTTAGACATTTAGTATCTTTGCTGTTGTGATTTGGCTTGTATCGAGGTGCGAACTGGTATTTCAAAGTTAGGCAATCCATCACTGAGTACCGGCACCTATCTTTTTACAAAAAAAAAAGCACTGACTTTACCGCATTAATGTGTCTTTACTGTCTTTTATTGTATATTTACGGTGTGATACAGTAAATTTACTGTGGAGACCGCAGTTTTAGCGTTTCGTTGATTAGTCACGGTTCTGTTCCGTATTTTTACTGGATCGTACCGTCTACTTGAGGCGCTGTAGTTTTTACTGGTTCCGTATGTCAAGAAACAATGTATTTAAATAACAGACAACTATATATATATTAAATGATGATAAGACTGAGCTGCTCCCAATCGCGACCGCTCAGAAGCAAAAATCTGCAAATAACACTACATCCATTACTCTCTCAGGTGTGCGTATTGAGTTAGCTCAAACAGTGCGGTACCTGGGTGTCTACCTAGATGGAAGACTAACTTTTGAAAGTCATATTAACATGCTATGCAAGGCGATTTTTCTAGAGCTGCGCAGGATTAGTCACATCAGGCCCTTCCTAACAATTGATGCAACAAAGAGGCTGATGTCTGCATTTGTGCTATCACGCATGGACTATTGCAATGCTCTTATGGTGGGTCTTCCAGCTACGCTCCTGGATAAAATTCAAATAGCACAGAATAATGCGGCTCGCATTGTTCTCCGCAAACGCAAGTTTGACCATGCAAAAACACTTCTGAGAGAGCTGCACTGGCTGCCAGTGCGTGCTCGCATGGAGTACAAAATCGCAACTTTGTGCTACCGCTGCTTACATGACCTGGCGCCGTCCTATCTGAAAGAGCTGCTGACGCCTTATGTACCCACTAGAGAGCTCCGCTCATCCGATAGTGGCAAACTCTCGACACCACGTGTTTGCCTTGAGACTTACGGAAAGCGCACTTTCGCATTTGCTGGTCCACTAATTTGGAACGCCCTTCCTGTCGATCTCAGAAACAACCAGACACTGGAGTCCTTTAAAACCGATTTAAAGACACATCTATTTCGCAAACACCTTCTGGGATGATTGTCAACATTATTTTCCAGTTAATGCATAATGGCTGTGTTGCTTATGGTTGAAATGGCTAGAAAGACTTTGCCATTGTATGCTTGTACTTAGTTTTTGTCGTGTTGCGTTTGTTTTAAATGTGGTAAACTATAGATTTGTTTTTTTTTGACTTTGTACCGCGCTTCGAGCCTTTGGGGATGAAGCGTGTTTTTGAAATGAACTTTATTATTATTATTATTATTTATTATAGTAACACGATTTATTTACCTAAACACTTAATACATTACACAATGAAAAGAAAGAAATGTTGCCAATATTATTGTAAAATAAATGCATTATTACCTGAAATAAAGAAGGGTAAACTATCATTAATAGTATCCGTTGAGCAAACCAATTACAAAAGAAAATGTTTTTTATACAAGCATATTTGTTTCAAATCACTCCATGTACAAATTGTTATCATAATTGCTTTGGACATTGGTTTATTGGTGTTCAATTTTCAATGGATGATAATAGATGAAGTGAGTGAGTGTTATACATTGCGATGGTACCGTTAAGAAACTGAATATTTTTCACACAGCCTGCCTCATGAAACTCCTCGGCATCAGGTGGCAAGACAAAGTCCCTGACACAGCGGTCCTCTCTAGAGCGAACCTACCTAGTATATTTACCACCCTGATGCAGTCTCAGCTCCGTTGGATGAGACACGTAGTCCGTATGGAAGACCACCGGCTCTCCGAACAGATATTCTTAAGAGAACTCACGATAGGCAAGCGCTCCCAAGGAGGTCAAAAAAGCGTTACAAAGACTCACTCAAAGTGGCACTTAAGGCCTTCAGCATAAACCCTACTCAATGGGTGCAGAGAGCCCAGGACAGAGCCGGGTGGAGAGCAGCTGTCAAGAAGGGGGCTAAATCCCATAAAGCTAATAGAATAACCACAGCTGAGACACGCATGCTTGCCCTAAAGAGCAGCAATAGGTCACCGTCTGAAGCAACTATCCCCTGCCCGTGGTGCCAGAGATTATTCCGAGCATGAATCGGTCTAGCAAGCCACCTACGAGCCCACCGTAACCCACCCTCCCCCTAACCGGATGATTCGATGGTCCTAGTCCACTTCGACGGACGAACAACAACACCGGTAACATACTATTTTGTTGATCAGAGTTAATTATTATTTGAAGTCAAAAGAATTCAATTGTCACATTTATTTTTAAAAACGTTAATATACCCTGTTGTTGATCTAGTGTTAGTAATTTCAAAGTATTTTAATAACATGACAAAAACATTATTGTGAAGGGTAAAAATTTCGTAAGATGTTAACAGTTAATAACATTTTGACAATTCATCAATAAATAAAAATCACTCTTTGGATGTGTGGCTGTTGTATTTATCATAGGAAAAAGTTCTATTTACGCTATACTACAGTTATACAGTTTAAAATGTACTTGAAATTTTTAACAACACAGTTGTTTATTTTAATATTCATTTTGTTTGAGTCATTCATAGAGAAATAATTAAAATATTGCTAAAATAAAGGGAAATAAAGCCTATTTAACTACCATTTAATATACAAATATTTTGTAATGGAAGAAAAATTATAATGGTTGTTCTTGTCCTAATTTAAAGAGACAACCAGAAATGTTTAAGATGAATGTATCAATTTCTCATTTATAATAAAATGAAACATGTTGCAACACACTCCATTTTTTTGAAACAATAGGACATGGAAAAAAATTCTTAAGACATAAGTCACTGGTCATAAGAATAAGAGTAAATACTTCAAACCAGTATCAATATATTAAAAAAAAAATTAAAGATATAGTTTATTTTTCTCTTCTTCTTCTATATCTTAAGGGCCCACGATCAATTTTTTGATCATTTTGGCTCCTATGCATGTAGATGGGATTTGCCATGTTGCTGTTACTGGTGGTGATGGGGAAATTATGCACTAGGGGTTTGAAGGCTTGAGGCAATAGCCACAAATGTGTCTAGTGTTGTCGCCTCAACTCTTCCTTTTGAAAGATGGTTCCAGTCCCTGATTGTCTTGGGCAGGAATGAGCCACTCCTATACTGGCTTCTTGCTGGTATGAGCCTGAATTGCCTGTCATGGCCTCGTCGCTGTCTATGGGGGAGAGGGACGAGTTTCTGTTTAATACTGGAACAGTGGACCAGCCCATTATTTATCTTGTAAATCATGGAGAGCCTGGATTGTCGTCGTCGTTTCTCCAATGGTGACCAGCCTAGTGTTTCTAGCATGCTGCCAACACTAGAGGTATTTTTTAAACAGTTTTCAAATAACAATATATTAAAACTCTTGTGTGTTAAAGCTTAAAACAAATAATATTTTCTTAAAATGTTTAACGCAATAAGAAGGGATATGGTGACTATTTCTCACCAGAAGTTTGTTTGAGAAAAAAAGATCTATATTAGTTGGTCAGGTAAACAAAATAAGAATCATCGTACTCTTTGATATACGATTTCTTGATTTTCTGGGCAGGTCAAAACAGGTACTGGTTTAAAATGGTAGTGACCCAGGACACAGAAATCAAGCATTTTTAACTGCTGCCTTATTCAAAGTCAGATGTCACGTCATCCATCAATAATTACATAAGTAGACCTAAATAGACTATGTTAAATTATTAATGCCAATTATTTTTAATTAAATTATTTTTATTTAATTTCTAAAAAATAATTTACATCTTAGGATCAGCCTGTGTGTTTCGGGGAGGGCATTGTTTTAAATGACTTATTCGGTTAATTTTGACTACAACAAAGACAAACTTTAAATAGAAAGAAAATCAATTATTTTTTTTATAATTGAATAACAAATTAACAACCATTTTCAATAACATAAGTAATTGTTATGATTTTGTTTTATGTTCATACTTACGTATTTAAGAATAAAACGTTTCCTCTTATTCCTTAAAATAAGACTGCAAAAGTGAAGTTACTTGGTGTGTTTGCTGCATGGCTTCTTCTATCAATGGATCCTCTAAACCTTTTGGCCCATATGTGTAATAAGGATCAATCATGGAACACAGCGTTGTTTGAATATATTCCATAGAAATATTATCAGGACGACAAGGCTCCAAGTTATTGCATTCTGGATTTTGCGTAGATGTTTCATTTGTAACTTTAATTTCCTTGGGTTTGACATATTCCTTATTTCTGATTTCAAATGGATTCCCAGTGAAAAAAACCCACATCCTATTGGGCTTCCCATTGCAGAATCTTTTAAGCAGTCAGGGTACAGTCTGACACTATTTGTGACCATTTCCATACAGTCTCTTCTAATAGGAGTAGAAGAATGGGTTAACATGTTGTTTGCAACTTGTCAAACAAAATGTCTTCTTTCCTGTAAATTAGTCGTTGTCTTATACCCATTCGTTTTCTTTAAAATTGGCCTCACTTGATCCAGTTTCTATTGAAATGTTTCTGACCATGGTTCATCAGCTGAAGTTGGCGTATTGCATTAAATCTGAGCTTCACAGTTGGAGACTGAATCCGCCACAGTATGACCATCAATCTTCTTCAGGGTACAGGGTGATGCAGCTGTAAAAGGTGTTACAACTGTTGTGGGAGTTTCAGCTGTAGATATAGAATTGTATTAATAGTTGAAAAGAAAGTTTAAAAAAAAATGCTTTTTATAAGTTCATCCTTTCACAACAAATCCACAAAAATACATGAATGATTAGAGATACAGACATAATTACAAGATCTGGTGCCAAATAATCATAATATAAGATACTAAATTAAATTAAGCTCAAACTTAAATATATACTCTTTAAATAATTGCATACCAGTTATCACCAAGAATGAGAGCAGCTTTATGGACTGCTCTTGCCGTTTCAATCTTCATACTTGGCTTGATGTTTGTTTAGCTCCATAAGTGATTTTTCTATTAAAAGAGAAAAAGTCTGCATATACCTCATCAAAGTGACTTGAGAATAAAGCTCTCTTAATTGAAGCATAAAGTAAAATCTCTGTGCAGCAAGTATCAAGCGCACATTTCTCATTAAATTTGTAAGCTCTCACCGTATTTCTGATCCCCCACTGTATTTGTTATCTCACACTGTATTTGTGACCTCGCATTGTAGTTGTGACCTCACATTGTAGTTGTGATCTCTCATTGTATTTGTGATCTCTCATTGTAGTTGTGATCTCTCATTGTATTTGTGATCTCTAATTGTAATTATCTGCATGGTAGGTTTGAGGTTAACATGATAGCTTAGAGGTTTGAATGGTAGGTTCTGGGATAACATGCTAGGTCTTGGTTTAACATGGTAGTTTTGAGGTTAACTAGGTAGGTTGGAGGTAAACATGGTATGTTTTGGGTTAAAAGGGTAGTTTTTGGGATTACGTGGTAGGTCTTGGTTTAACATGGTAGGTCTTAGTTTAACATGGTATGTCTTGGGTTGACATTGTAACAGTGATTTTTTCAGACAAGTTTCTCCGGAAAATGTGGGTGGGAGGAATTTCAGCTTTGTGAAGCGCGTGCCAGGGGTGCAGACTAGAGGGGTGCTAAAAATGGGCATATTCAAATTGTAGGGATGCATTTTGAAGCTTACTTAAATTTGGTGTTTCTTTCAGACAATTTTGTCATTCCGATGGGATGATGCAAAACATTAACCACAATAATGATCAAGAAATCTATAACTCCACCCCAGCTCAAAATGAAATAAATTCATTCCACATTAGATTTTGTCCATATATTTTCAACTGTTGTATGTATTGTCCATTTTGCTATCCAAGCTTTTATTATTCACTAACAAAAAATGTCGACACTTTTAAATATTTATAAAACTAGCCTAATTTCAGTAATGCCTTTTATTACTTTTATGAAATCTCCTCTCAAGCGCATCAACCTTGGTGCATCTGTTAGGCACGTCTCCGACATCATGTGATCAATACCATAATGTTACCTTAGTACATCACGTAATCAATACCATATATATGACCTTGGTTATACAATAATCCTCAGAGTTCATCTTCGTAGGTTAGTGATCCGTATCTTATTTGAATTCTTAAAATCACGTAGATTGGGGATAAGCCTTTGTCATGAAAAAATACAAGTTAAAAGAATTTATGAAATATGAACTGAGTTTTGTGTTGTACCTTTCATGACAACCCCCCCCCCCCCTTTTTTTCACAGCAAACAATTTAATGCATTCCAACCAAATCCTCCTCTGAACTCTGTAACTCTAGCTTTGTACACAACTCGCAACCCCTACAACCAGGCCCATTTTAGCCTCTCTTACCAACCCCAAAATCCCATACCCCTAAACGCACCTTTTCATTTCAAATTAGCAAACTACATGAATGGATCTAACGGGTACCACACGACTGTCTCAACAAATAAACTTACTTCCTAATGTTCTATTCTTTATCCGTTTATATTATCGTTATGTACAACTCATTAGACCAGCACTGCTTATAATGAGAAAGCAAAGGGGAGAGAGAAAGAGAGACAGAGAGTGAGTGAGAGGGTAAAACATAAATAAATAAGGAGAGAGAGGATAGAGATAGATAAGTGACATAGACAGACATGTGGGTTCCTTTCCAGACATATTGATCATACAGACAATGACAAAGACACTGACTTAAGACACATTAGTCAGACATTCTAAATGAAGATACACACATACGTTCAATCAGTTTTGTTTTTGAAAATACACTTGTACATATCAATTTTGTAAATGAATATCAGATATTAACCAATTGTAAATTATCTAATGCAAAATTTAAGGTTGTTACGTTCATTTTGCTGTGTTTATTAATCATTAAGATGTCAATGTCATTTCACATTATCATACATAAGAATTTTAAGAGGTTGTCATTAATGAGTTTGTAAATTTTTTGCCAAAATAATTTCACTATCATGTGTGATATTAACAGTCAAATGCCCTGTATTTCATAATGATGAAATGTTAATGTTGTTACACTTATTTGATTGATAGATGTGGGATTCAAATTTTCTAAGAGACATTATCATTATTTCAACATATATTTTTTGCCAAAAATTTTGTTGCACAACATTTTTTCAGATGGGTGGGGCATGTAACGGACAATGTTTTCACATGAAAACAGAGAGGTAGCATGAGTGAACAGTGAATTGTGTTGACCATGTTTTTCCACGAGAGAGAGAGTGAATTGTATTTTGAGAGGACAATGTGAGCTCCACGTTTTTGGAGAGTAAAATTATGTTTTTGTCAGAGCGGTTGTTTTCCACGCTTTGCTGGTAATAAAGTATGAGTTGACTGAGATAGTCAGGGGCTGAGCGCAGAGCAGTGAAAAACAGTAGAGTGAGAGCTGAGTTACGAGACAGTTGAGCTGAGTTGTAGCAGTGTGAGGACGTGTCTTTCTGAATGATGGAATACTATATATATATATATATATATGAAATTACATTCATGCAAGGATTATTATTAATATTATCAGTATAAAGTGTGTTCAATAAAGTACTGTAAGTTTTGACCAGAATTGAGTATTCTTCTTTGCGTGCCTGGATAATAAGTGGAAGAAGTCTTAGTCGGCATCCTGAAGTATTAACACAAGTAACCATACTACTGACATAACCCACTAAGTTACAAATGATGTCAGAACATATGCGTTACATTTAGGATCCGGATTCCGTTGGGATCCCGTTTTATGGTGAGATCCCGATCCCGTTGGGATAAAGATTATGATTTGATCCCGACCTATTTGGGATCCCGTATCAAAAAATTATTTAGTGATACTGAGAGAACCGTAAACTCCGGGGCAGTAGAGAAATGAATAGCACTAACATTTCAATATTCTCTTAGATCCAACTATATAATCTCCTTGTAACAATTTAGACTTTTCTGGAATATTCTATATTAAATTTAATAACCTGCTCAAATGGCTCAAAACTTGTGTAAAAAACTACTTTTCTAATTATTTTTTTTAATACGATAAAAATCTTCAACAATTGCAATAATTATAATCCTTTTTCTTTTAAGTTAATCAAGGTGCCTGGGGAGGGGGGGGGGGATTCCATAACTGTACCGATTTATTTCTGCCTGAAATAAGGGACCCTACAAATATCAGACTGACAAATAGTAGAGTTAAAATTTAAAATTGGTCCCATTAAAATCTACTTAAAATGCCAAAGATATAGTTTTTTAAAATTATCGAACTTTCTGGAAATTCTAGATTGGATATTATTAGTTTTAAATCCATCGATATTTCAATACGAACAGTGAAGGGTATTGCAACAATGCTAGGCCTCCATGAATTCACATAGAAACTATATTGTTGTCTAAGCATATTGATATTTATATTGCTTATATAAGAAAAAATGAAACGGGGCCCCCGGCCCCATAGGAATGGATATTATGAGTTCAGTACCCTTCAGTATTGGAAAATGGATAATCAGGTATATGTGTACTAAGTTTGGTAAAGATCCATCGATTCATGTAAGAGTATTAAGCCCATTGATATTTATATAAGCTCACATAGGAAAATACGACATTTTGGGCCCCCGGCCCCAAACAGAATGTTATAAAAAGTTCATAACCCCTTAAGAGTTCCTTGAGGATCATGATGCACATATGTGCCAAGTTTGGTCAAGATCCATCAATCCATGTAAAAATGTATGTGGAACAAACCCAGCCACATACATTCACTTTTATAAATATATATGATATGTCACTATGACTAGTAAGGGAATATGAAGCAATAAGTAGAGAGTAACCAACCTCTCAACCGATAACTTAAATTAGTAATTCATTAAATAAACGTTGTTTATGAAAAAAATAATTATTTAAATATAAGTAAATGAAACAACTGATTTGTAATTTTCATTGAAAGACAATTAATAAAAGTCACAATTGATTGCTATAAAGAATTTATGTTTACCTCCCTTTTTTTCCTCAACATCTCTATTAAAGTTGTATGGATTGCATACTTTGCTTCATTAATTAAGTCTTTATCTGCTATTGGGTGTAACGATCTCTCTACAAATTGGCCAAAATTTGGTTGTCCTAACTTTCCTCTGCTTATTTTTTGACCCTTCTAATCTTTTACCTATAAAGTTATAATTATATAACTGTAGAACACTTTTAAAGTATGCCAGAAGGGTTAATGTCACAGATTTTTCTTTTACTACACATATTTTTAATAGATCTTAGTGTGCTAGTTAATTTTCAACTAGATTCATTTGAATTTCATGAAATATGTTTAGTTATTGTCTGCTATAGGGAAACATTCTCTTTATCTTGTAAAGGAATACCTTGCTCCAATAAATCAAGACCTTAGGCCCTGTTTATGGAATCAGATTCAAACATGCTTGCATCTTCAAATTCACAGCTAGTGCTTTGGGACAGAGCATTTCATTTCTGAAATATTACATTTTTAAAATTAACAATAACAAATTGTTCATATATACATTAAACTTGATAATATATATTATAATTATAAAAAGGAACATGTGAATTTATATTTTACAGGTACCAAATACTCCAGATAAATGGAAAATGTTGATACAAAATTTCAAGACAGATGGAATTTTCCACACCGTATAGGAGCCTCAGATGGAAAACACATTGCCATTAGAAAACCTCATCATACAGGATCACAATATTATAATTATAAATGTTTTTTAGCATTATTATTTTTGCTTTAGTTGATGCAGAGTATAAGTTTATTTTTGAGGATGTAGACTGTAATGGTAGGGTGCTTAATGGCTTAGTTAAGGGTGAGCTGAAGCCCTGAGTAGAAATCAACTGAACATTTCGACCATCTTTCCAAGATTTTCTCTTTGTCTGTAATGAATGTAGAACCGTCTGCATTAAGGAGAGGGGAAGAGCCTGAGGTGGCAACACCATAAATGTCTCTCAGGCCACGGTAAAAGTTTTTCATGTCTTTCTTGTCTGCAGAGCCCTGAATTTCATCATCTTTTGCACTAAGCCAGGAATCTTGCATCTGGCGCAGTTGAATCTGGACCTTGCTTCGGATGCTCCTAAGTGCAGCTGTATTTACTGTTGACTTTGGGTCATCATGGAGGGCCTTGTACGCCCGTCACTTTTGCTCAAGTACCATTTGGATTGCTGTGTTGTTTTCGTCACACCAGTCCCTGTGTTTCCTCGTAGAGGGTCCGAGGCGCTCAGGCATGTGGCTAAACGTGAAATATACTATACATATGTCATAATAATTTTCGGTTATTGTTTTCTTACTGGAGAAAAATATTGGTGGTTGGTATATCTCCGGTGTATAAAGTTAAAATACCTGTATTAATATTGTGTTATCAAATAAAATTAATATATTATCTATTAGCAAGTGTGTCATTGTTGTTTATGAGTTACTTTAATTATCGAGGATATGAACCTTTTCTCTTTTATTTTTATTTTTTATGTTGTATTCGTTTCAGGAAAGAATCAATTCTAATTATCTCCAATTTCAATGTTTCATGATATGGTTTGTGTCAGAATGTGGCACTGAGTAAAGTTGTGTACAGACACTAGTAGAGCTGTGTCCAGACACTAGTAGGCTTGTGTACAGACACTAGTAGAGCTGTGTCCAGACACTAGTAGGCTTGTGTACAGACACTAGTAGAGCTGTGTCCAGACACTAGTAGAGCTGTGTACAGACACTAGTAGAGCTGTGTCCAGACACTAGTAGAGCTGTGTACAGACACTAGTAGAGCTGTGTCCAGACACTAGTAGAGCTGTGTCCAGACACTAGTAGAGCTGTGTCCAGACACTAGTAGGCTTGTGTACAGAAACTAGTAGAGCTGTGTTCAGACACTAGTAGGTTTGTGTACAGACACTAGTAGAGCTGTGTCCAGACACTAGTAGAGCTGTGTACAGACACTAGTAGAGCTGTGTCCAGATACTAGTAGAGCTGTGTACAGAAACTAGTAGAGCTGTGTCGAGACACTAGTAGAGCTGTGTCCAGACACAAGTGGGCTTGTGTACAGAAACTAGTAGAGCTGTGTCCAGACACTAGTAGAGCTGTGTCCAGACACTAGTAGAGCTGTGTCCAGACAATAGTAGAGCTGTGTCCAGACACTAGTAGAGCTGTGTCCAGACACTAGTAGAGCTGTGTACAGACACTAGTAGAGCTGTGTGCAGACACTAGTAGAGCTGTGTGCAGACACTAGTAGAGCTGTGTCCAGACACTAGTAGAGCTGTGTCCAGACACTAGTAGAGATTTGTCCAGACACTAGTAGAGCTGTGTCCAGACACTAGTAGGCTTGTGTCCAGACACTAGTAGAGCTGTGTCCAGACACTAGTAGAGCTGTGTCCAGACACTAGTAGAGCTGTGTCCAGACACTAGTAGAGCTGTGTCCAGACACTAGTAGAGCTGTGTCCAGACACAAGTGGGCTTGTGTACAGAAACTAGTAGAGCTGTGTCCAGACACTAGTAGAGCTGTGTCCAGACACTAGTAGAGCTGTGTCCAGACACTAGTAGGCTTGTGTACAGAAACTAGTAGAGCTGTGTCCAGACATTAGTAGGCTTGTGTACATACACTAGTAGAGATGTGTCCAGACACTAGTAGGCTTGTGTACAGATACTAGTAGAGCTGTGTCCAGACACTAGTAGGCTTTTGTACAGAAACTAGTAGAGTTGTGTCCAGACACTAGTAGGCTTGTGTACAGACACTAGTAGAGCTGTGTCCAGACACTAGTAGGCTTGTGTACAGACACTAGTAGAGCTGTGTGCGGACACTATGATTTTTGGCTTGAAATAAGTAGTGTAGTTAGCCAATGGCGTATGTTGAAGACTTTATGGAGAATGTCCTGGTGAAGGGTTAAGAATTTTGTTAAGGAAGCAGGTTCTTTAGGACATGGTTAGTGTTTAGATACCGTTGGTTGGTACATTGGTTGACTACAATTGGTTGGTACATTGATTGACTACTATTGGTTGGTACATTGGTTGACTTGGGGAGGGGGTCTTTCTATGTGATATGCCCGCCCCTGATTGGATAGTGAGATGTCTATTTACATTGTCTATTGGCAAATTTATGTATATTTAAATGACATGAGTAGATACAAATTTCCTCAAACCATGAATACTGTGTGTTTAATGCCTGTAATATTAAGTTCAATGATTGCTTCATTAGGCGCACTATACATTCGAGGCGGGTGTTTAGAAATTCAAGTGAAGTCAAGGAAAAGGTTGTGGGGGAGGGGGGGGAATGTTCATCATTTGTTCTACGAGTGTGCGTTTTGGTGTGGACACTAATGGTGTAGCTTTTGCTATGTGCTTTGCATTTGTTACGTATTTGGGTATGAGAGACGAATTGTTTGTTGCTTTAGTTTTGGTAGTTCGTGAGTTACAGAGAGAAAGCGGAAGGAAGGAGACAAAAGGAAGAAGGAAAAATCATATGCGATATTGATGTTGGTGATGTAACTAATTATCCCTAGACTTAAATAAGCCATTGAACTAATGATGGGGAAAGAACACCCAGTAAAGCTATTTTTAAACCAATGAGCAGAATGTCAGTAAGAGTATTTACTGTTCAACCATTTGAGCCGTTTAGAAATTACATAAATTTAAATCCTTGTCATAGACAGGCCATCAAAAATAATAAAACTCCATCTGTAAACACTGTTATAAAAATTTAAAAAAATAATTTAAAAAACAGCTTTTATAAATTCCTGGTCTAAAATGTTATTTTAAAAAAAAAAATATTTTTTTTTAAATCGCGCAATTTTTTCATCCAAGTCTGGTACAGATTTATAAATCATATATAAATATATAATAAAGATTATTTAAAAAATCACGCTTCATCCCCAAAGGCTCAAAGCGCGGTACATACCACACTGAAGTACAAAATGCAACATTACAAAACTACATACAAGAATACCCACTCTAAGTCTTTCATACCTTGCAACCATAAACAACACAGGTCAATTTACATCTAACAGACAATAGCTAGATAGACTACATCACCCCAGCAGGTGTTTGCGAAAAAGATAAGTCTTCAAATCGGTTTTGAAAGACTCCAGTGTCTGGTTGTGTCTGAAAGCGATAGGAAGAGTGCTCCCACTTGTTGGGCCAGCAAATGCGAAAGTGCGCCCCTCGTAAGTCTCAAGGCAACACGTGGTATCGAGAGTTTACCACTATCAGATGAGCGGAGTTGTCTAGTGGGTACATAAGGCGTAAGTAGCGCTTTGAGATAGGACGGTGCCATGTAAATGCAAGCAGCGGTAGCACAGATTTGCAATTTTGTACTCTATGCGAGCGCGGACCGGCACCCAATGCAACTCTCTCAGAAGTGTTTTAGCATGGTCGAACTTGCGTGTGCTAAGAACATTGCGAGCCGCATTATTCTGTGCTATTTAAATTTTATCCAGGAGCGTTGCTGGAAGACCCACCATGAGAGCATTGCAAAGCATGTTCGTGAAAGCACGAATGCAGACATCAGTCTCTTTGGTGCGTCTAATGATAAGAAAAGTCTGATATGACTAATTCTGCGCAGCTCTAGAAAAATCGCCTTGCGAAGCATGTTTAATGTGATTTTCCATTGTTAGTGTTCTGTTTAAGTAGACACCCAGGTTTCGCACTGTTTGAGAAAACTCAATCTGTATAACTGAGAAAGTAAGGGTTTGTGTGTTAGTTATATATTTTAGCTTTTGAGCGGTAGCAATGGGGATCAGCTCGGTTTTTTCATCGTTCAATTTAAGCGTGTTTATGTCCATCCAGTGCTTAACTGACTCCACTGTCTTCTGTGTCATTCTAAGAAGTCGAGGGACCTGAGAAGGGAGCACAGATATCTGAAGTTGGGTATCATCCTCGAACATGTGATACCGCAAGTCAAACTGCTTGATCACTGCACCCAAGGGCTGAAAGTACATAGTGAAAAGCACCTAGGACCGAGCCCTGGGGTACTCCGAAATCGATATATATATATATTAAAGTGAAAATTTGTGGCGGTGTTTTTCTCTCTGTCTGTTTGTTCCAAAAATTGCTTTTTAAATGGATTAATAGATCTTGACCAAACTTGGCACATATATCTATCATTGTCCGGAAAGAACCCTTAAGGGTTAATGAACTTTTTACAACATTGCGTTTGGGGCCATGGGCCCCGAATTCAATTTTTTCCTTATATGAGCTATATAAAAAAATCTCAACAAATAATCCTACATCCATAGATGGATCTTGACCAAACTTAGTAAACATACACTTGATTATCCATTCTCAAATACCAAAGGGTAATGAACTCATAATATCCATCCCTTTGGGGGTGGGGGCCCCATTTCATTTTTTCAGTCATTGGTTATATAAATGTCAAAAGGCTTAATACTCCTACATGAATAGACGTAACTTGACCAAACATAAAATACATAAATTTGATTATCCATATTCAAATATCTAAGGGTATTTAACACATAATATCTATCCCTCTGGGACCGGGGCCCCATTTTATTTTTCCTTATATAAGGTATATAAATATCAATAGGTTTAGACAAATATGGTTCATGGGCGCCCGCAGGGGGGGGCAAGGGGGGCACTTGCCCCTCCCTAGATTGATTGGATAAACAATTTTTAGACAAAAATAGACAAAAATGTATTAAAGTAAAAAGAAAATAAAGAGAAAGTAACTAAGCTGATATCCTGTCCGTTCATTCACCATACAAATACGCTACCGTAAATTAAAACTACATTAAAACATTACTAAAATTTTTTTGCCCCTCCCTGGAAAGTTAATCGATTTTTTTTTTGAATAATCATCTAAATTTATTTTATGGGGTATCCCAGCTCAGACAAAATTGATTCGGTAAAATTATGGAATGTGCCCCCAGTTTGAACTTGGATAATGTTAAAAAAACTACGGAAGTCTTCACCGATTTTCTTCTTCTTCTAGATCTTAAGGGCCCACGATCAATTTATTGATCATTTTGGCTCCTATGCATGTAGATGGGATTTGCAATGTTTCTGTTACTGGTGGTGATAAGGAAATTATGCACTAGGAGTTTGAAGGCTTGAGGCAATAGACACAAATGTGTCTAGTGTTGTCGCCTCAACTGTTCCTTTTGAAAGATGGTTCATGTCCCTGATTGTCTTGGGCAGGAATGAGCAGCTCCTATACTGGCTTCTTGATGGTATGAGCCTGAATTGCCTGTCATGGCCTCGTCGCTGTCTATGGGGGAGAGGGACGAGTTTCTTTTTAATACTTAAACAGTTGACCAGCCCATTATTTATCTTGTACATCATGGAGAGCCTGGATTGTCGTCGTCGTTTCTCCAATGGTGACCAGCCTAGTGTTTCTAGCATGCTGCCAACACTAGAGGTACTCCTGTAGCGGTTTAGGACAAAGCGTGATGCTCGTCGCTGGACCACCTCCAACCTGTCAATGCTCTTCTGGGTAAATGGGTCCCAGACTGAAGATGCATAATCTAAAATCGGACCGATAAAGGCTTTATATGCTCTTTCTTTCACACAGGAGTTGCCAATCTTTAGATTTCGCCTTAAGAACCCCAAGGCTTGGTTTGCTTGGTTATATACATTGTTAATATGCTCGTCCCAGCGGACCTCTCTTTGAATGGTAACACCCAGGTACTTTACGGAGGAAACTTGCTCAAGAATATGGCCGTGCAGTTTGTATTGGTAGTGTAGAGGAGTACAACTTCTAGAGATTGATAGTGTCTGGCACTTGGCAGGGTGAAATTCCATGTCCCAGCTCATCTCCCACTCAGCTAACAGATTGAGATCCTGTTGTAGCTGGTCCTGGTCAGATCTGTTGGCGATCGTCCTATACACTGCTGTGTCATCTGCAAACAGTCTTGCCTGTGATGTCAGTTTCTCCGGTAGGTCATTAATGTATGCTAGGAACAAACAGGGGCCCAGGACTGATCCCTGGGGGACCCCTGACTTCACATTGACAAAGGAGGAGCTTGTACCGCCCACCACTACTGCTTGGCGTCGGTGGCTGAGGAAGCTAGAGATCCATGTTTTAGTGGTGCCTTGAATCCCATATATCTGGAGTTTGTGTAGAAGCAAACTATGATTCACCAGGTCAAATGCTTTTGCGAAGTCCATTACTAGCACGTCAGTCTGCTTGTGGTTCTCCAGATTGGTCATCAAGTCTTCTACAAATTCGAGAAGCTGGGTCTCACATGACCTATTGACTCGGAAGCCATGTTGACAGTCATTGAGTATATTTTGGCTTTCAAGATGCTTCATGACAGAGCTTACGATTATGTGCTCCAACAGTTTGCAGACGACGCTAGTGAGGGATATCGGACGATAGTTGGCAGGGTCGGAATGCTCCCCTTTCTTGTAAATTGGAGTGACATGCGCTGTTCTCCAGTCTGCTGGAACATTTCCTGTGCATAGTGACGATTGGAAGAGGATTGTCAGTGCAGGAGCGATTTCTTTGGCTAATTCTTTGAGCACTCGTGGTTTAATGTTGTCAGGACCACATGCTTTGTAAGGGTTAATGGTATTGAGGAGGGCAAACACACCTTGTTCTGATATCTGGATATCTCCCATGATAGGATAGGCTCTGTTCATCATTTTGGTTTTCAGAAGGAACTCAGTCTCAGAGTACTCTCTACCGTCACCAAAGACCGACTGGAACTGCTGATTGAGTATCTCCGCCTGTGCTTTTGGGTCAGATGTCAATTGGCCATCCCACCTCAAGGGGGAAACTCCAGCGTTTGAGGACTTTTGGTGTTTCACATAGCCCCAGAAGCGCTTGTTCTTGACATCTTTGGTCGGGGTATCTTCTTCTGAGAAGATGCCGTTCATGTAATTCCAATACGATCTACGCAATAAGCGTTGAATAGTTCGGCGGGGTCTCAGTACCTCCTCTCTCAGTTCAATCGAGCCATTTTTCTTCATGCGTTTGTATTGGCGGTCTCTCCTGTGGATGAGCCTATGGATTTCAGCCGTGACCCATGGCTGATTTATCCTAGGTTTGGTGATTTGGTGTGGTATGAATTTCTTCACTGCATCAGTGATTGTATTCTTGAACTTCACCCACAGCTCGTCTGTTGTCGCTGTACCTTGAATCACCTTTATGTTTGAGCTTAGCTCTGTGGTTGCAATCCTTAGGCCATCCCAGTCTGCCTTGGCATAAATTGGGATTTCTCGAATCATATGTTTCATTTTTAGTGTGTTGACCTGAAATTCACAATAAGGAATGCTGTGGTCCGAAATCCCGAGGATGACCTCAACTTTTGGGACACGATGTGGACAATTGGTGAGGAGTAGGTCAAGAGTGTTTTCCCCCCTCGTGGGTTCTTTAACCAGCTGTTCCAGACCATTGTTGTTAATTATCTCCATGAATTCTGAGTGTAGAACAGGGTATGGGGACTTGGGCTTCAAGGCAGGAATCTGCCAATTCCAACCAGGAAAGTTAAAATCCCCCCCTATAAGGAGAAAAGCGTTTTTTGACTGTGTTGCTCTGTGAAGCGATACCTCGAACCTCCTCAGGCTTGGTTCATCTGCTGTATTTGGTCGATAATAGGCACACACGTAGAGTGTGCGTCTACCCTTTAGTTTCAATTTTACCCACAGGATCTCGCAGTCGTCAACATCGAGTTCTGGAACAGCGTGGCAGTCCAAGTTGTGATGGACTGCAACAAGCACTCCTCCTCCTCTGTCTTTTCTGTCTCGACGAAATACTTTGTATATATCTGGTACAACCTCTGCGTTTGCTATGGAGGGATTCAGCCATGTTTCTGAGCCCAAGATGATGTCGGGTTTTAGGCTGTTAATTAGGTTAGCTATCTCTACTCGCTTACCACTTGCAGACTGGAAGTTTACATTCAATATGCGCAATGGCCTGTGTCTCCATTTGTCTTGTTGACTGCAGCGCATAGGAGTAGAGCAGTGTGGTGGTTGAAAACTTCGAATGTCTTTTGGTGTGGAGATTGAGTGGTTCAGAGAGAAATCTGGGAAGGTAGAGTCTGTCCCTGCACTATTTGGGTCAAACACAGACTGGTTAATCTGGCAGCCGCAGACAGTACAGTGCCATGGCACGTCAGAATTTTTAGCATGTTGGTTGTAATTAGAAGTGTCGATGCTTTGGCGTTGACGATGAAACCATTGCCCACATTGTTCACAGGCAACGCCTCTGTCCTCCTATGCTGATTCGGTAACATTATGGAATCGGCCCCCACTGGGCCCCCACTTTTAGCTTAAATGAATTACAGCTATCCCAGTGTATTTAGTATTGTATAATTTTTTGAGATAAAAAATAGTTACTTAGAAAATTATTGTTTATACGTTTCGATGAGGTTATTAAATTTAATCTAGAATGTTCTAGAAATTTCTACATAGTTCTACGGGGATACATAAAGGGATTTACAAGCTTATAGTAACGTTAACGAGATCCAGCAGTAAATTGAACCGAACGGTAACGCGATCCCACCGGATATCGGGATTAAACCAGGATCGGGAACCTATCAGGAAATGGGATCCTATCAGAGAAGAGGAACCCACCGGGAAACGGGATCCCAATGGGATCTAGATCCCACTCGGGTAGGAATCCTGTCGGAAAACTCCAACCTACCGAGATCGGTAGCTCACCGGTATCGGGATCCAAACGGTATCGTTATCCCACTGGTATCGATATACCGCCGGGATCCAAATATCGACGGGATTGGAATCATACCGGCATTGGGCTCCAGAGGGATGTGAATCCCACTGGGAACTGGTATACTAACGGCAGCGGGATCCCAACGGGATTAAGGGCCCTCCAGGATCGGAATAATTATAAGGCGGTGGACTGAAAATTGAAGAATTTCCTTCGTTCTGAATACTGTCCCGGCAAATGCCGGGTATACGTGCTAGTAATTAAATAAAAAATAAATTCAAAGAAGCCCACATATCCAGCTTAAAAAGATTGAAAAAAGAAACAAGTGTTGATGCCGGGGTTTCAAGAAATGTAATTTATGTTAATTCCCGTGTAAAAGTATTTACCACTTAACTCCCTTAGATCTTGTGTAATGAATATGTTCCACTAAAAGAGGACATTGTTGATACTTTCCATATAATTTATCTTTTTTTTTGTTTTTTTTTTTGCAACTTACTATTAGCTGTACCTTGTGGTCGGCAATCACATTTCGTGTGGAAAGCCATCCTATAATTTCGTTATTTCTTTCATGTTTTGTTTATAAAGCGCTTTCGCTGTCGACACATGATTTAATTTATAAGAAATAATGAGGAATCGTTTTGTGGGCAGCCCAATTTCCTTGAGACTAGGCATATCACGTAAAGTTTGTTAACTCAGAGTAGTGTCTCATTCTCTTCTTAAAGTCTTTCTTCATATTCAATTTAATTCAAGAAAGTTCTTCATTATCAATGGTTTTAAAAAGTAAAAACTATATCGCCTTACAGAAAATAAGGAAAACGAATATTTAAGCCGAAAAAACGTTTCAAAGTTTTTAAATCTATTGCCTTTCTCGAACGGCGCGGTCAGTGTCCAATAGAGTTTTATTGTTATAGATATTTAGTAGCTAAAATACCATTTCTTTAGAGGATAACATTGACTTTAATTTAACATAATAGTCCGGACATTACGCTGCCATACGGGTCGTACTAATGGTACTTCATTGACTCTTATTTAAGATATAAGTGATGCTGAGATGGGGCCATATTAAAATCAATCAGATACATAACCATGGTAAGCTTTAAAATCACTATGAATCGGTGGAATTCCCCAACCTTCGAGGTGCCACAGTTATACCTTAAAAGGGGCGAGGGGCTTTTCAAAGCTGACGCATTAAAACCGTTTATAAAATGTCAGAGAATATTTTTAAAAAAATTAAATCTGACCCTTCGTTTACCGTTAACCATCTTTAATGAGCCTAGAAAGGATTAAATCATTGATTAAGGTGAAACATCTACTAACAGATGAGAAATGATTAAATAATTTGTTAAGGAGAACCATCTTATACCTGCCTAGAAATGATTAAATCATTGATTAAGGTGAACCATCTTATACCAGACTAGAAATGATTAAATCACTGTGTCACAATCAAAATGTCTGATGAATTATAACAGAGGCGGAGTGGTTCAAATGAAATAGATTAAACTTTCTTAGACACGGTGATGATCACAATAAGAATAGTTTTTACTTGAAATAGGTCTACATCTCATGACGAACATATTCAATCTGAAACATCTTGGAACGTATCCTAGGTATTTCAATACTAGCTTCTCTGTAGAAGTAAGTGTTAGCACACTATAAATTATCTTCATTTAAACATAAACGTTTTCTGTTCAAGCTTCTTACATAAATATTGTGGAGCAACTGTCGTATCATTAAAACTCAATCTTTTTCCCGTACTCACTCTTCTCTCACTGGCTAGTTTTCTCTAAGTTCCAATACTCTGTATATTACATAAGTAGTAATTCCCATATTACTTATCTCCCATATATTCCTCTTGTGACACATTGATTGATAACCATCTCATACCAGCCTAGAAATTATTAAATCATTGATTAAGGTAAACCATCTTGCAACAGCTATATTAACATAATGAATTGTTTCACATAATTTATTTTTTTCAATATTTAGGATTAACAGGAAGTGAAATGTAATTACATGCTATGCGCAGAAATATGAGTAAAAGAGAGTGATTCATACATGGCCATCATGGCAGTATGATTTTTGTGCTCTTCCATCCATTAAGTATATATCTCTGAACATCGTAATAAGTATATTTCAATCTGAGTGAATTAATATATATATATGAAGTGACAAGATGATGATAATTAAGTTTCCTCCAATTAGGAGATTTATTTTATATTTGTAAAATCTATTTCTGTGGAATAACTATCGTGATGCTATACATGAAATTTGATATCATGCTTTCATAATGCGATACGTATGGTGGTGGTAGTTAAATGTGGATACAATCAAATACAAGAAGTTCAACACTATACAACAACATAATACATATGTTACGCACTGGGTTCTATTGTGAGAAATTAATCTCCTATTTTAATATATGGCTCGTTCAAACAGTGCCTAACAATGGACGACACCCTAGAGAAATACAATAACAAAAATACGACACACAAAACAGTACCAATTACAATTAATAGGATTTAATTTAGTAATAATACAATTACAAAACAAAATAAATATAATTACAAATCATCAACTTACAGAGTAATTGAAAATCTTGAATCGGAAAACACAATTAGTACAATGTGCTAATTAATAATGATGAATTCGAATAAACACATGAGCACACAAAGAATAATATAATTGTCCCGTGAAGTTAATCATATCTATCTCAATCTCCGTCCCCCCTCTGTGCCTGGCAATCCCTTAAATATGTGGTTCTACCGGCGCGTCAAGAAACGCCTTTACTTTTCTAATACAATCTCGAACGTTCCATAAGATACTCGTAGACATACTAACCAGTTTAATTGGTGTTCGGTGGTAAACACGATACATCAAAGAGATAAGCCACGCCCAACTATGAACGTAGCGTGTGCTAGGAATCTAATTTGGGTCAAGCAAAGTTCACGCACGGGGAAAAGTGTCATACATAACAACATATAACTTCGTCATTATCATTAACGTCGTTGTTACACATCTTATACCAGCCTAGAAATGATTAAATCATTGCTCAAAGATAAAACAGTTTTTACAAAAACACATTTAAAAATTTTTTTTTTTATTATTCACAGTGTAACTAATTACTCTAATCAATTTATTTCAAATTTGCGCTTATGTTTTTGTAAAAAAAATGTCTAATGCTAATGGTAGCATTACTTTAAGGTTATAAAAGAAAAAAATACATATTGCATTCAATAATTCAACAAAAAAAAAAGAAATGATGCAATATATTAATACATTGGTAGTTTCAATAAATAAAACGATGAAATGGCGATGGTGTCAAACTTGCAATTCTGTTTTCAACATAGTTGATGATATAATGGATTTTGAATGTAGTTGTAGGCTATTCCGAGATTGAAATGGTGAAATATATAGGTTTTATTTGCATAACACACGCACCCACACACACACACACACACACACAAACATATATATATACACACACACAAATATATGGCATATTTTCCGTCTTTGCGAAGCAATAAAGTGGGTTTTGACACCTTATCAAATGGCTTAAAATATCTAGCTTATGTATTACAATTTTTGCATGTAAATAGTTTAAAAATAAAACTTAAGTCGAGTTTTATTTACTTGCTTTCAAAACGATTTAATAAATAAGATTGCGTTTAATGGTGAGAATTTGAATAGAAATGTTGATTCATTGAATGTTAGCAAATGATAACGCTTATGAGCCCCTTCTAAAGAGAGAAAGATAGGCATGGTAAGTAATTTGACATATAATTAGGGGTAAAAGCCAGGTTTCAAATGGCGAGATTTTCATTTCATTGCCCCAAAATGGGGCGTGGAGTGTTTGATTTCCTTCGTTATACTGTTTTAACTTGAGACACACATAAAACACACAACAATGCAGAAAAAAAAACTAACAACATATGTCTATTAAAACGTTATACATAACAAAGCATGCAAAATCCATTGCAAATATATTTATCTCATGGGATTTACATAGAACTCTAAGTCTCTCGTGATTAATTAGAAAAGAATAACAACAATATTTTCCACATGAATATTTTTAACAATTCATTAAATAAAATCCTAAAACACAATTCCATGACGTCATTGTAAAATATAAATAAAAAAATACTCATTTGAAGTTAATTTTGTTCAAAAATATCGCTCCTGTAAATCGTCTGGTGTTTGACATTGATAGGTGGCGTTACGGAACCAAGCTCTCATGTCAGGATATGTTTTGGCGTATTTGTCTAAGTTCCAGGCACGTTGACACAATTCACAGTTCGGAACGGCTTCGTAGCGGTACTCCAAAAACGGGGGTGGGGTTCTGTCCAGGGGGTAGTCTTCGTAAAGTAGAAAGTATTGATCTTTTTCTTTCAACATTTTAAGATATTCATCTGGATTGGCATCCAGATATTTTATGGTATCTGCCAGGTCTTTAGGGCTTTTGAAGTTCGCTGTGTTTAGGAAAATTTCTGGGGGCACGTGTTTTGAGTAAGTGTTGAATCCACGAGCGATCAAAACCATGTTAGCATCTAAAAATCTAAACAGTTTCTCAGTAATATAATCTTTACAAAAGTTATTTTCGAAGCCTAAATAAAACTTATATTTTTTGTTAATGTCCTCGAAGCAGCGTTTATCGTCAGCGCGTGCACACTTAAAAGGACCACAAGACCCATAGACATCAACAGCAATGTATTGCTGAAGTTCTCTCACATACTCTTGTCGTTTCGAGTTGGCGTTACAACTGGATACCATCCACGCCACCAATCCAGTCTTTTCAGCTAAAATTGCGTTGTAATCTTTTTCTTTTATCACTCGACGGCGCCTCACAATTCCATGAAACGTGGTGACGTCAGCATCGAGTCGGTAGGACATCGTCCAGTTGAATGCAGAATTCCATGGATTGCCGTTGTCAAATATGCTGCCATAAAACCAATAATTGTAAGGAGCTTCAACTTGATAGTGGACAAAAACCTGGTCAGGTCTTCTCTTGGGTGGACTTTCCTTGTTGACGAACTGAGCTGGTTGCCAAAAAAAAAAAAAAAAATTATTTCTTTTAATAAACACATTGAAAGCAGCTTGAAATATTTTCTCATGTCTTTGTTGCAACTGTTTCAGAGAAACTAATAATTAATAATTTAAAAAAAAAAATATATGCCCGATTATAAAACATTTAAACCAAAAGTAAATGTTAAACGTTTCTTACGATTGTAACTAGTTATAGAAAGTTCACTTGCCAAGGCATTGACGGCTACAACAAAGTCAGAAGAATTGCATATTTAACAAGGCTACACTAACGTTTACTTTTTATTACTCCATTGCTGTGTTCATTGACCTATGGTTAAATACATCTTTTTATTATTTTTAAATTACTTCTGACAAAAAATATCGTTTTATTTTCAAAATTTTTGGTCTTGTTTTATTTATTTTTATATTCAAAGTTATTAGTCTTGTTGTACTTATCTTTTATATTCGCAGTTTTTAGCCTTGTTGTATTTTTGTTTTATGTTCAAAGTTTCTAGTCTTGTCGCATTTCTCTCCCTAAGACTCACACAAAAACATACGGTGAACGATCGTTTTCTTCCTGTGCCCCCAAACAATGTTAATTTTTAAGTTCATGATTATGTTTGTTAAATTGTACGTACAGCGTGGTGAGCAGCACAGCCCTAGGCTGGGGTACCACGCAAAAATGTAAAACCACCACTAATAATAATACTAGCGTAACCTCATCCCAAAATTGCAACCATGCTTATGTTGTTTCTTGCATTACTCTCTTTGTTACACTATCTTAAGACAAAGTTGATCGGGTTTATGAAAACGTCATTGCTCAAGTTTTTTTCTTCAAATGGCTTTCGTACTAAGAGTAACAGAATTAAATGCAAAAATGCAAAAAAAAATAGAGATTTAAGTAATGAAACATGAGATATAACGCACTGATTCTGCAATAACAAAGATGTTTTCATTTTCATACTATATTGAAGAGAATCCCATGATCTCAGAAATTAATGTCTTAACTATTTCACAAAGAAAACTTACAAGGAATGACTAACACATACCGAAAATAAGAAAAATGTGCAAATTGAACGATAACTCGGCCACTCCTGAAGATTGAAGGCGTCTAGGCAACAGCTGTATTGAAGTCGCTTGCATGGTTATAAATAGAAGCAGGGGCGTAGTTAGGGTTGTTGTCACCCGGTGTGGTCAACTCAGGGGGTCATCCCCCTTCCCCCCCAAGATGGATTTCTTCTTCTTGAAATAAGTGACTCTTGTATCCCCATTGTCAAGAGGATCACATACAACTTCAAGCGCCGCCACACATTCATCAAAATGATTTTGCTGTTTTAACAACAGCATGATGATCACGTCTTGTTAACAATCTTTTCACCGACATTCCAGTGTGTTCAATTAAAGCCTCCCACCGATGAGTGGATGCCACAAAGAAGAAAAATACTCTCTGAAGAGTACCGTCAAATTTAATACTTGAAGAATTTCCGACAAAAAAATTGTGACCGCACATTTTAAGCGCATGTCCCATTAAAATCATCCAAATTAGCTTCTTATGAATTATTTTTAGCATTGCCTAAACACCTCCATGCATTCCAGACATTGTGATAACATTATCGTAACCTTTAGCTCTGCACATCATTACGTCTCGTCCATCACCTTTTAGATTTGTAAAAATTTAAGAAATGAGATCATAAGCTTTTTTCCCCCTTGAAATTAAAATCCAAGATCCTCTTGTCTCAGTTCAACTTTCACATTGTAGATTTTCACATATCTGATCATTTCAGACATTTGATCAGTGTGTCATGTATCAGTTGTACTTTCAGACATCTGATCAGTGTGTCATGTATCAGTTGTACTGTCAGACATCTGATCAGTGTGTCATGTATCAGTTGTACTGTCAGACATCTGATCAGTGTGTCATGTATCAGTTGTACTGTCAGACATCTGATCAGTGTGTCATGTATCAGTTGTACTGTAAGACATCTGATCAGTGTGTCATGTATCAGTTGTACTGTCGAACATAATTTCAAATTACCTCGCAACCTTTTTATCCATGATAAGAATCTCCTTTACATGATTTTCATGGGCATTTATAAATTAATTTTGGGTTTCTGGAGGAAGGTAAGATGCCGATGCTTTTACTATGTGCTCTTTTAGCACTAGATCATATTTAGATAGCATCTGAACCATTTCAAGATTTGTTTCCAAATTAAATGAAGATTTAGATTCGTTGTGGCCACATAATGCCAGATTTTACTTTGCAAGGAACGTAGTGATGTCTAGCAACCTGTGCAGGATATACCTCCATTTTTTCTTCTCCCTGCCCATAACATCAATGCTTTCGGCGTTAATTGTTGTGTGTAGCCTAAGTCCTGCTGCCAATATTATTTTTTTTTCATTTTTGAGACAACTTAGGTACTCTTTCAATGCCTCATGATTTTGTAATTTTGGGCCCAGTTTCCAGCACCTATAACAGTCAGTAACAAATTTGGAAGTTTTTTCTGTAACATTAAAAGCAACAAATCTGCAGCGAAAACAATGCAATGTCTGACTGACGAGTGAATAAACCATCCACGACCACAGTATTTTCTCGCTATTAGGCATCATCCTTTAGAACAGCGGTTCTCAACCTGTTGGTTGCGAACCCTTTTGGGGTCGCGTGACCCTTTCCTGGGGGTCGCCTAAGATCATTAGAAAACACACATTACCGCTGCCGATGGTCTTAAAAATCGATTGTTTTGGTCCGGCTAAAAAACCAGACATGCCATAAACTTTCATTTTGATTGGTGACGAATTTTTCACGAAACTGAGTGTAATTTCCTTATCTAAAGACACTGTCCGCAGGAGAATAGATGACATTTCTTTTGGCATTCTTGATCAGGTAATCCAGGAAATTAAATCTGCTCCACTTCCAATATTTAGTATCCAGCTTGATGAATATACAGACGTTGTAAACTGTTGACAGTTACTGGTTTACGTGAGGTATGTTAATGATTGCGACTTTAAAGATAAGTTTCTTTTTGCAAAGCTCTTGAAACGACAACTACTGCACGTGGTGTATTTGACACAGTTGGTTTATTTCTTAAAGATCATAATATCCCTTGGGGAAAGGTGTTGCTGTGTTTGCAAAGATGGTGCTCTAGCAATGCTAGGATTTCTATTATAAGATCTCTTGGGGAAAGGTTCGTGGTGTTTGCACAGATGGTGCTCCAGCTATGCTAGGATGTCACAGATGGTGCTCCAGCTATGCTAGGATGTCACAGATGGTGCTCCAGCTATGCTAGGATGTCACAGATGGTGCTCCAGCTATGCTAGGATGTCACAGATGGTGCTCCAGCTATGCTAGGATGTCGATCTGGCTTTCAACGTTTGTTACTGAATGAGTCACCAAAATAGATCGGAACTTACTGATTGATTCATCGGCAATATTGGCAACGAAGACGCTGCCACAAGAGTTACAAGAAGAAATGAAAAGCGTCATAAGTTCTGTCAATTTTGTGAAGGCGAGCACTTTAGACAGTCGACTGTTTTTGCAACTGTGCAACAAGTTGGATGCGCCGAACGCGCTGTGCTATTTCATACTGAAGTGAGAGGGTTGTCGAGAGGAAAAGTTTTGAAACGTGTTTTTGAGCTTCATGATGAACTCAACAAGTTTTTTTCAATCAGAAAGAAAGACCACTGTTCGAAGCACTTTTTAGTGATAAAAGTCAAATGCAGAAAATAACTTACTTGGTTCACATCTTTGTCATCTTGAATGAATTAAATTTATCACTGCAAGGACCAAATGCAACATCCCTCGATTTTTCACAAAAGATGCGATCATTTAATTTTTAATTTCAGGTTTGGCCAAAAAAAATGGATGAAAATAAAATGTACACGTTGCCTATCTTATCTGCTTTCATGACATTGAACCAAAAGGATTACAATGAAAAATTTTGTGAAGGAACACTTGCATATGCTAAAGACAAAATTTCATAGTACTTTCCAAATCTACCTAACACCCCATTTGCACTTGCCAGAAGTTCATTCACAATCAAATTGAATATGTTCTTGATTCATCACAAGAGGAGTTCATTGAAGTTATCAACAGCGATGCAGCGTGAACTGATTTCTCTACAATGTCAGTTACACAATTGTGGATAAAGTGTTTGCGATCATACCCTGTCCTGTCTGAGACTGTGTTGTGCCCTCCTCTTCCTTTTCAAAAACATATCATTGTGAAACAGGGGTTTCCAGCTTGTTGGTAATCAAGTCTCAATGTAGACTTTTTGTGGAAGATCATCTTCGTTGTGCTCTTGCAAAGACAGTCCCGAGCATTTCTGATCCTAATAAGAAAGAAACAATCTCAACTTTCGCACTGACGTTGGCTTTTTACGCATACTGTCGCAAAATGTAGCAAAGTAGTTTACTGTTGTTATATTAAGTCTGTTACCCATGCTTCACTATGCTTCAAGACAAAATTTCATTTATTTGTAATTAGAAATAAATATTTCTCAATGTATTGTTTCTTTGTTGTCATTAATCATTATGCTTTAATTATGTTCAATTTGTAACAATGAAAAAACAACCTGCATATCAGATATAAAAATTACGATTCATAACAGAAGCAAAATTACAGTTATGAAGTAGCAACGACAATAATTTTATGGTTGGGGGTCGCCACAATATGAAGAACTGTGTAAAGGGGTCGCGGCATAAGAAAGGTTGAGAACCCTTTAGAACTGGTATGTTAGCTCGTGCACAGCTCTTTTAGATTTCGAGTCTTGACTTGTCAGAGTGCTGAATGTTCCTTTCTTGTTCTGAAACTGGGGAACTTCCTATTTTATCATTTCAAGCCGAACAAGATCTGGAACTGGAACATTCCAGAGAGTGGCAACTGATATTACCATTTTCATATTAACCATCAAATTAAGAGTATCTTGGTTTGAATCAACATTTTCAGCACCCATATACATTTCCCAAAAAATCCACGTCTTTTACTTGTATTTCCACGTCAATCTTTTTCACTCTCTACACTATTTACTGTCCCAAACAAACATGTGTAGCGTCCCAGCCATGTTAATCCAAAGACGCCTCCGCTGGCCTGGACAAGTCAAGCGAATGCAACCTGGTCGCATACCAAAGGACGTTCTATACAGCGAGCTGGCGACAGGGATAAGGTCAGTCGGACGTTCTCGTCTGAGATACTTAGACATATGCAAAAGAGACATGAAGTCGGCCAACATCGACATCTCAAACTGGGAGGAGTTGGCAGAGGATCGATCCTCATGGCGGGGCATCGTGAAGGCAGGATAAGGACATGACGAGGATCAAAACAGGGCGGAAACAGCTGCAAAAAGAGCGAGGAGGAAGGCCGGTAAATACTGCTCCACCGCATTCGTGTGTGGGAAATGTAACAGAGACTGCCATTCGAGGATTGGTCTGACCAGCCACACCAAGAGCTGCAAGCAATAAAGATAATCTATCGTCTCCCGCAGACGGAAAGATGGCATACCTACATACTGTTCTAAAGACTGAATGCTGTTGGTATCGGAGGAAACAGGATCAGTGGAAGGCTGCGGAACATCTTTTGGTGAACCCTGGACATAATTTGGTTGATTGATATATCCAAGCATGGATCCATGTAGTGATTTTAGTGAGTCTAATGTTTTCTTTTCTTTTTTTGCTTTTCGCTAATTAAAATGTGAATTTTTTAGTCTTCGTGAGTTTCGATATATCTGGTTTAAAAAATATTTAAAAAATAAAAATAATTAAAATTAACTATTGAAAGATGTTAGAAACGTTTGTAAAATATTATTTTGCAAACCTAGGCATGGCTCAAAAGTCATTTTTTGTTGTTTTTTTAAAATTTTGTTTACCGATTTAATTCATATACCTAGAATTTCACGACCAGATCTTATTTTGTATCCATGGATAGCTTTATTTCTAAGTATTGGATGAATTCCCGATTACTTCAATTGGAGTTAAATCATGGTCCAAACGTTTTTTTTCCTGACATACGCATAGGGTCTCCACATTTCAGACGCATCAACATTAAACTTTTTGTAAACATCGCATTTGGATTAGTGACATTTGTAGAGAATGTACGTGTGATCGGTTATCCTTTTATGAAAATCGGTTAGACCAAGCAGTATGTGATCAGTAAATATGCAATTTTTCAATTTGGTGTTAACCCGTGAGAAGCTGTTACCCGATGCGGTCAGCACCCCTGCACCCCCCTAGCTACGTCCCCGGATAGAAGTATTGATGTATAGAAACAGTCAAATATTCTTTGAACATTTGTGACTATAATGCAGGGGAATACAATAAAATGTCATATGAAACTTGCTTTGTGTGAAGTCTGCAACTTACCATTGACTAAGATCACACTGCTGTTCTCGGTGTGGCGTCTGTCTGATGTAAGGACACAGGGAAAATCTGGACACGCCCTCAATGACTGGAGTCCATTTATGGGGGAGTGAGCTATTTTGTGCTGCCACCAGAGAATTATTTTCTTCTCTCTGTTTGTCGTTGAAAAGTTATTCTTCCGACCTTCAAAAAATTGTGTTTCAATGAATGGGATGTATGCTTCGAACTCACTTCTGTAGTACTTGCTATCACGTGGTATCAGATATGGAAAGGGACGATACTGGACACCATTTTCCACCCAAATGGTCTCATTCTTCTCTGTGACGTATTTGTGGAGACCAAATCCTGATCGCAATAACTCAGCGCTGGTGGAGTCGTTGGTGAGTTCCAAAACTTTGTTTAGTTGAGTGTACGGTGTCTTTAAGGATAGACGGTACACATCTCCGAACTCCTCTTCCAATGTTTTACGTGGCTCGAAGATTCCCTCCACAAAACCAGGATTATTCTGTTGTTTCGTGTTGACCTTAGTTAAAATTTTATTTTCTGTTGTCACAAGGGAGGCATTTGCTGAGATGGATATACTTTTGTTTACAACTTGTTCATATATTGTGTTGTAATTTATATTCTTATTATTTTCTTCGCTGGTATAAAACGGAATTGCTTTCATGACGGAATTGAGCTGGACTTTTCCATTAATGAAAACTTGAATGGTTGGGAATTTTAAGGCCCAGAAGATCATTAAAAGTATGGACGCACTGGCAATGAGTAGCAGGAACTTATACAACAGCCACTTGGAAGTAACCTTCCCCATCTGAAAAAAATAAAGTAGAAAAAAAAGGTAACATTTTACCTTCAAGTTTCGACTAGAGAAGGGAATCGAATCCTCTTTTAGAAGTTTGGGCTCGGCTCTATGCGAAATGTATTGTATCGGCCCCTTCACTAAATCTTCTGGATCATTTGTCTAAGATAATAACATAATGCGCCACTCTACCTTCAGATTCACACAAATTACATACTCACAAAAACACTTAATAATAAAACCATATTAAAAAACTTTAAAAAAAAGTATAAAATAAGTTTCACCCAAAATTCCACAGTTTTTACAGTCATATGACAAAAAAGACCATGAAAGACAATGATGTCGCATATATTTTTTCTTTAGGTAGCTCTATCTCCTGTTTTTAGTTTACGTTTAAACAAATCTTGCAATTAAATTTCGACACACTTCCTAACCTTCAAATGAGCTGACATAAAGACCATCGAGTTCATCGATGCCACAATTTTTAATATTTTTTTTTCTACAATTCACATGACTGTAAGAACCCTCAAGTTACTGTGGACATAATTTATTTTTACTTTCAGTACGTTTTGAAAAAAAAAAACATTTTTAAAAACTTCATTTATTTAATTTTTTTAAAATTGAAAAAAACAAAGTATTTGTACTTTTTAGTTTTGAAAGTTGAATTATTTTTAAAACAATCGAGATGCCCTTACAAAAAGAAAGTGATGACCTTTCTGTAATGACCTTTCTATTGTGACCTTTCTGAGGTCAAAATGTTTTCCCATCGTTGATTTTTATCCTAAACGTGTGACCGTGACATAGGAACCTTTGTTGACGTATCTGGACATGGTCTCTATCAATTTCCGTTACTGATGTGTACGCATATTTCATACAAGGCTCAGTGGAGGTCACTGACGACCTACTGGACATTGTCTCTATCAATTTCTGTTACTGATGTGTACGCATATTTCATACAAGGCTCAGTGGAGGTCACTGAGGACCTACTGGACATGGACGTTTTAAATGTTAAGTGTAGAAACTTTCAGCTCAAATGGATGTGAGCTAAAATTGATACACTCAAAAGTCACTTTATAGAAAGTGACGGTGACTTGTGACCAACCTATCATTAAAGGTTTTATTGTCTTCGGTTTAGGGCAAGTGTATAGAGTTTCAGCTCAATTGGAAACCAGAAATTGGTCCGAAATTGAGATGCAATATTCAACAAACAACAAAACAATAAAAAAAATTACCATAATAAAAAAAATTACCAATCAACCTAATAAAATATTGTATATAAAAAGTACAGTTAGTCTTCAAGGTTGATACTGTAAACAAATCAGAATCATTATATATCATAATCCTGTAATATAAGCCAAAACGTGCCAAAGTGTCCTCGTTTTATAGCCATTTTCATTGTTTCTATAGTATAGTAGTTACTATCCTAGTGTCTCATTTTTATTTTACTTAGTTTACATGTTTTTAATAATTGTAAGGCGCTTACAGCTTTAAGGTAAGCGCTATATACAAATGCCTAAATAAATAAATATCATTTAGAATATCATTTTATATATCACAGTTATATATAAGTGAATGTTTGTTTGTGGCTTAATTTGTTCAACATAAGTTTTTACATGGATTGGTGGATCTTGATCAAACTTCGCACATATGTCCATCATTATGCAGAAGGACCTGTTAAGGACTTATAACTTTTTATAACATTCGTTTTGGAGCCGGGGCCCAAAATGTTGTTTTTTGCCAATATGATCTGTAGAAGTTCATAACACACGTTATTATCCATGTTCAATTACCAAAGGGTACTGAACTCATAATATGCATTCGTCTTGGCGAATTTTTCCCTATATCAGCTATATTAAATATCACAAGGATTAATACTCCTACATGAATAAATATATCTTAACCAAATTTATTACACATACACATTATTTTCTATGTTCAAATGCCGAAGGGTTTTGAAATCATAATAGGGTCAGGGGCCACATTTCATTTATCCTTGTATAAGCTTTATATAAATATCAATAGACTTAGACAACGCTATAGGATCTATGTGAATTGATAAATCTATCCTCGCTTTGTTCATTACCATTCTTAGTCCATTTTGAAATATCAGTAGATTTAAAACTAATAATATCCCATCTAGAATTTTCCAGAAAGTCATTAATTTTTAAAAGCTATATCTGCTGCATTTTAAAATACATTTGAACGGGACACACTTTAAACTTTAACTTCATAACTTCATAACTTCATAACTTCATAACTTCATAACTTCATAACTTCATAACTTCATAACTTCATAACTTCATAACTTCATAACTTCATAACTTCATAACTTCATAACTTCATAACTTCATAACTTCATAACTTCATAACTTCATAACTTCATAACTTCATAACTTCATAACTTCATAACTTCATAACTTCATAACTTCATAACTTCATAACTTCATAACTTCATAACTTCATAACTTCATAACTTCATAACTTCATAACTTCATAACTTCATAACTTCATAACTTCATAACTTCATAACTTCATAACTTCATAACTTCATAACTTCATAACTTCATAACTTCATAACTTCATAACTTCATAACTTCATAACTTCATNGGGGGGGGGGGGGGGGGGAGGGAGCATTTCGTTTGACCTTTTATGAGCTATATGAATCTAATTGGCTTAATCCTATACGATTAGATGGATCTTCACCAAACTTAGAACACATAAACTTGATTATCCATATTAAAATACCTAAGAATACTGAACTTATAATATTTATCCTTCTGGGGTTGGGGGCATCATTTCATTTTTTTCTTATTTAAGCAATACAAATATCAACAGGATTAGACAACACTATAGTTTCAATGTGAACGGAAGGGTATAGGCCTAGCGTGTTAGCAATAAACTTCATGGTCCGTATTAAAGTATCGGTGTATTTAAAACTAAGAATATCCAATCTAGATTTTTTTCAGAAAGTTCGATACCTTTAAAAAGCTATATCTAAGGCATTTTTAAACCGATGTTAATGGGACAAATTTTAACTCCATAATTTATCTGAATGTTTTTATGTGGTTCCCCTTCTCCGGCAAAAATTAAATCGGAACATTTATGGAATTTTCTCCCACTTGGCCCCCTCTTTTAGCTTAAATGTATTATAGCCATATCAGTGCATTTAGTTTTATAATTTTTCGAGTTCAAAAGTAATTACTCAGAGATATCGGGATCGGAATACCAACGGATTGGGATCATACTGGCATTGGGCTCTAGAGGGATCGGAATCCGACTGGGAACTGGTATAGTAACGAACACGGGATACCGACGCGATTGGGAGCCCATCGGGATCGGAATAATTATAAGGTTGTAGACTGTAGAAGTATCTTCGTTCCGGATACAATCCCGGCAAATGCCGGGTAATGCGCTAGTATATATATATAAAAGTGAATGTGGCGCCATGGATTTATTTCACATACGTTTTTACATGGATAGATGGATCTTGACCAAACTTGGAACATATGTCGATCATTATCCGGAAGGAACTCTTAAAGGGACTATGAACTTTTTATAACATTCCGTTTTGGGCCTCGGGCCAAAAATGTCGTTTTTTCCTATGTGAGATAAGATAAGATTCTTATATTGATCCAAATAAATGGAAATGTTTTATGATTACATTGTACATTTTCAGCATATATACAAAAACAATTTGAAAACAAGACATTTGTAATCATTTTTTTTCTCTTGCAGACATTCAGTGAGTTCTCTTAGCTATGTCAGGGACTTATTAGTTCTCATTTAGATTTGTGACTTCTGGGGGAGCACGCTGGTAAATTCGTACAGATTGGGGAACAAAAGAATTTTTTAAATCTTTTAGTCCTCACCCTGATAGAAATATTCGTCTCAAATGGGCCGATCTTAAGTATCTATGGTGAAGAGTGTTGGATGAATTATCCAAAATTTGTTTAGTTTTACAATAACATCTTTCTTCAAATAGTTCTTCAAGTGAAGGATGTTTAGTTTGTGTTATGTTCCTAGCTTTCTTGATTAGTCGGTTTATGCGGTGTTTAATATCAGACGTTGAATTCCCACACCAGCAGGTAATACTAAAATTAAGTAGGCTTCCAATCGTTGCACGGTAGAATAAGTTAATGACTTGTTTGTTTACGCCTAAATTTTACAGTTCTTTGAAGTAAAACAGTCTTTGGTTGAATTTCTCATAAAGCATTTGGCTGTGCTCATGCCATGTTAGCTTATTATTAATGGTGACACCTAATTACTTATATGCTTCTACTTTCTTTACACTTTGATTTTTTATGTTGAGATCTGTAATCTGGTGTTCCCTCCTCCTGAAATCAACAATCATTTCCTTTGTTTTTGAGACATTCAGCTGGCGAAAATTTTCATCTCACCAATTGATAAAGCTCGTAACTAAGTTGCGGTATATGCCTTCTCCTTCAGATATTAAACCAACGATGTTGGTATCATCAGCAGATTTTAAGATTGGAACGGTATCGCTTGAGCTTTGAATATCATTGGTTTATATTATATACAGTACACGGGAGAGAACATAGCCTTGTAGCGCTGTGGTGCTAATTCTATGGTTAGAGATAATTGGTCATTTGCCTTGACATATTTTTTGTCGCTTGGTTAAAAAGATCAGGATCCAAGCTTGAATATTCAAATTGACACCTAACGAGGAAAGTTTCTTTATCGTAAGGTGTGGTTGGATAGTGTTAAACACTGTTAAGAAGTCTAAGAATAGCACTCTGGCATTTGTTTTTTTGGACTCTCTAGATGATGGTAAAGTCTCTCCAACAATACTAAGATAGCGTCCTCCGTACTCCTGGCAGGTTTATAAGCAATTTTTTGGGGGGTTAAGTTTTTGCTGTACTTCATTCAAGATTTGTCTCAGAATAAGTATCTCAAAACATTTCATGACAATAGAGGTAAATGCAACAGGTGTTACTCGTTGTTGCAAGTTACCTGATTTTTCTTTGGTTTCTGAAGTTTTGGTGTGTTGGTATTGTGTGAGTTACATAAGGTGTATGAAATATGTAACAAAAATTGTAGGAGAGCTGCTCTGAGCACAGCTTAATGAGTCGACCACTTAATTTGTATGGCCCCGAGGCCTTGTTTAAATAATGATATCACTTCCTGTTCAGTGAACAATAAAGTACCATCCTGTGTACTACTGCCGTTTTTAAATGAATTAATCATCTCATTGTGTACCCTTCCAAAGTCCAGACAGTCAAAACGACAATAAAAGTCATTTAAGTCGTTAACAAAATTCTTCACACCCTCAATACACAAGCATCAACGCTTAGGCGTATATCCTGTTATTTGGTTTAGACCAGCCCAACAAAGCTTTGAGTTGTTAGCAAAGAATAATTTTTTCGATTTTTTGTTTCTATTGTATTTCCTTGATATATTTCGTCCTTCAATAACTTTTTGGGTTTAATGAATTTATGATGGTTAATCATAAACATGGTCTTCTTGTGGTATATGGCCTCCTTCTTGTGGTGGATGGCCTCCTTCTTGTGGTGGATGGCCTCCTTCTTTTGGTATATGGCCTCCTTCTTGTGGTATATGGCCTCCTTCTTGTGGTGGATGGCCTCCTTCTTGTGGTATATGGCCTCCTTCTTGTGGTATATGGCCTCCTTCTTGTGGTATATGGCCTCCTTCTTGTGGTGGATGGCCTCCTTCTTGTGGTATATGGCCTCCTTCTTTTGGTATATGGCCTCCTTCTTGTGGTATATGGCCTCCTTCTTGTGGTGGATGGCCTCCTTCTTGTGGTATATGGCCTCCTTCTTGTGATTCTTGTGGTATATGGCCTCCTTCTTGTGGTATATGGCCTCCTTCTTGTGGTATATGGCCTCCTTCTTGTGGTATATGGCCTCCTTCTTGTGGTATATGGCCTCCTTCTTGTGGTATATGGCCTCCTCTATTTCTCTGCTCATCCAGTCTTTGTTGTTGTTGAGTACTCGGATGATTTTTGGGGGGGAATAATTTCGTCTCCACAGAACTTAATGCAGGAATTGACGGTGTTTGTGTTAGCTCGTCAGTGTCCGGGCAAGTGTTTATAAACGTGTGCCAGTCTGTACTTTCCAAGCAGCCCTGAAGTTCTTCTGTCGCCTCAACTGACCATAGTTCAATAGTTTGATTGTCTTTGAGTTTTTGTTGTTTTTAAAAGTAGATTATAGCATGCCATTAGGTGGACCATTGTGTGGTCGGTTTCTCCATGCGGAAATAAACCATGAGATGTATAGGTCTTTTTTATGTTACGGTAACACAGCGGTTCTCAACATGTGGGTCGCGACCCCTTTGGGGATCGCACGACCCTTTCAAAGTGGTCGCCTAAGACCATCTGAAAATACAAATACTCTACAGTTATGAAGTATAAATGAAATTAATTTTGTAATGGGGCGTCGCCACAACCTGATAAACTGTATTAAAGGGTCGCGGCATTACAAAGGTTGAGAAGCGCTGCCATAACACATGTCCAGCGTTCGGTCTTGTTGCGTGGGGCAAGTAACGTACTTGGTGTATGTTGGCATGGATTTATCCAGTGATAATTGATTAACGTCTCGCATGAAAAGAAGAACTGAGTCTTGGTTTTTTGTTTCGAAATCATGGACTACATCCAAAAGTCTCTCAGTAGCCTGGCCCTTGTTAGCATTAGGTGGAATGTAAGAGAGGATGATACAGATTTCGGTGAACTCCCTAGTTATGTAAAATGGCCTAAAAAGATGCAAAGTAACTCTATGTCCGGTGTACAAACTGCATGTTTCACTGAACTGTTGTTGATGCTACAGTAGTTTTTGTTAATAAATATTGTCAATCCCCCTCCCTTGAATTTGCCGCTTTCGGTTGTTCTATCTACACGGGAAAACTTAAATTCGTCCAATGCCACCGCTTAATCTGGTACCGTTTTGTTAAGAGTGGTTTCTGTCAGGCCTATTAAAGAGCTTTCACGAAATTGATAGAAATGCTTACAGCAACAATCCCGTTCATCCATCTTGTTACACAGTGACCTGACATTTCCCAAAACAACATTTGAGCTATGTAAATAAAATTTTTAAAAATACCTGTTACGCACTGACTTGTATTGGGAGAAGTAATCTCCTGTTTTGAATTTATGGATAGTTCAAACAGTGCCTAACAAAGGACGATACCATATAGAAATACAATAACACAAGTACGACACCCAAAACAGTACCAATTACAATTAATAAGATTTAATTCAGTAATAATACAATTATAAACAAAATAAATATAATTACAAATCATCAACTTACAGAGTATGGTAGAGCTGGTACCGGTACTCAATTAGTACAATGTGCCAATGAATGAAGAATGCGAATAAACAAATATAAGCACACAAAGAATAACACACGTCTCTTTGTCCGTATCGAAATATCGGTGGACCTAAAACTAAGAATATGCAATCTAGCATTTTCCAGCAAGTTTGATAATTTTAAACATTTTTCATTAAATTTGAATGGGACAACTTTTAATTTTTTAATCCATGTTTTATCTAAATGATTATTATAAGCCCCCACCCCCACCCCCAATCTCAGGCAAAAACTAATTCGTTACAATTATTGAATAGGCTCCCGATGTGTCCCCCTCTATCAACTTAAGTGTACTATAGTTAAATTGGTGCATTTAGTTGTATACGTTTTCGTATTTGAAAAATAATTACTTAGAAAAGAAATTTTTAAACATTTCGCGGAGGATAATACATTTAATCTAGAATGTTCGAGAAAGTTCTATAGGTCTAAAGGCTTAACACTCCTATGTGAATGGATGGAACTTGACAAAACGCAGTACACAGACAATTGATTATCCATATTCAAATACCGAAGTTACACTATAGTTTTAATGTGAATTGAGGGATATAGGCCTAGCGTGGTAGCTATAAACTTCATTGTCCGTATTGAAATATCTGTGGATTTAAAACTAATTATATCCAATCCATTTAGCAAAGATCTAGAAATTTCTAGAAAGCTCGATGATTTAAAAAAAAGCTATAATTATGGCATTTTTTAAAGATTTTAATGGGGCAAATTTACAATTTTAACTCCATAGTTTATCTGAATGATATCATAGGGCCCTCTATCTCAGGCGTAACTGAAACGGTATTTTATTCAATGGGTCTTCAACGTGGCCCCTATTTTAATTTAAAGCTACTATAGTTACAGCATTACAACTTACTTGTGTCATATTTCGCATTCGAGAAATAATTACGTAAATAAGTAATTTTTTTACACGTTCAATGAAGGATATTAAATTTAATCTAGAATGTTCCAGAAGGTTCTATATTGCTCTACGGGGATATATGATGGTAACTAAAAGTTTATTCAATGAAAATCGAACAGAGTATGATCCCATAGAGGAACAGAATCCTACTGGGGAACGAGATCCAACAGTAACCTTGAACCCATCGGTTACTCGATCCTATGTTTTAACGTGCATTGATGGATCTCGACCAAACTTGGCAATTATATCTGAAAGGAAATCTTGATGGGTTTTGAACCTTTTATAACATTCCGTTTGGGACTTGGGGACTTAAATTCTTTTTTCCCCCTTATATTAGCTCTATAAATAAAATGACCTGTAAATAGTCCTACAACAATGGATGGATCCATAGATCTGTAAACAGGATCCCACCGGGATCTGGATCACACCGGGATCTGGATCACAACAGAAAACGGATTGCGCCGGGATAACGGTCAGAATGGGGAATGGGGTTACAACGGGTTTTGTGTCCCACCGGGATCAGGGTCCAAATGTAATCCAGGGTTACGCCGGGTATATGGGCTAGTATATATATGTGGATTTGTTTGTTTGGCTCTACAAGGATTGGTGGATCTTGTCCAAACTTGGCACATATATCCATCATTATCCGGAAGGTACTCTTGGGGTTATGAAATTTTCAGACAAAACTAAATCGGCTATAATTGTGGAATGCCCCCCCCCCCCCCCCCCCCCCCCCCCCCCCCCCCCCCGGAAGGTTCTCTTGGGGTTATAAAATTTTCAAACAAAACAAAATCCGCTTAAATTTTGGAATGCCCCCCCCCCCCCGCCCCCCGGCTACTCTTTCTACTTCTATTTTAAATAGTTATAGCTGTGCAAAAAGTTGTATATATTTTCATATTCCAAAAATATTACCAGAAAAGTCAATTTTTACAAGTTTCAAGGAGGATATTGAATTTAATCTCTAATGTTCCAGAACGTTCTACAATATTCAATTGGGATATATAGGGGAATCTAAATGTTAATTTAGTTCTCTTCATTTCTTTTAATTGTATCTGTTTTTATGCAAATATACCTTCCTATTCCTACCGGGAAACATAGGGAAAGAATATATGCTGAAACATGATCCAACCGAGGGACAGGAGCCAAATTGGGATCGATATCCAACAGTTAACTGGAAGCCACGGGTAACGCAATCCCAACTGGGAACAGGATCCGACTGGGATCCCACGGGAAAATGACAGTTTTACAAAAGTTGTTATGAATTTGTTTTGGGAAGAGACCCATTTTTATTGTATTTTATACTCTAGAATTTCTTTTTTAAAAAACGGCGCTTAATTTTAATGTTTAGTGAAAGGCTGTAGAGGTTGTTGTTCTTCCTAATGCGATCCAGGGCAGGGCCGGGGATAGTGGCTAGTGTGAAATAGAAATAGAACTGAGATTCTCACGTGATGTTTAAAAAAAGTTCACATGAAACACAGTGATTATTATCTCTCGACATTAGGTTAAACGTTATGTTCGGGACCGGTTGGATAGCATCTTAAGAGCTGGTTCAAATCGGTGAGAACTTAAGTTAAGGTTCAGCATGGTTCAGTAACATCTAGGGATGTAATACAGTTTTTTTTAACGGAAATCTAGTTGTCGGTTTGAGAAAACTGGTTTTAAACCAGTTGTTAATGTTTAGAATAAGTGTAAAAGCCTAAACATGAAATGTGCAGATGCATTTTATCCTGTCTTTTTTATTCTGTCTTTCCGTCCAATGTTCCTGACCCGTGTTTTTGTCACGCCTTCCTGTCCTGTATTTCACAAAAATTTTCCTTCTGTCCTTTCTAATCTGTCCCTCTAAGTCAGTGGTTCTCAACATATCTTATGTTGTAATCCTTTAATACAGCGCCTAATGTTGTGATAACTCCCAAACATAAAATTATACTTGATGCTACTTCATAAATAGTTGTTTTCCGATCTTCTAAGGGACATGTGTTAAACTCAAGGCCCACAGGCCACATCCTGCCAGCCATACAGTTATATCAGGCCCGCAAGGTCTTGATCAGCGTAAAATTATATCTACGTCAACGCTATGGTGTTTTCCAATGCACATTTTGCTGATATACTTAGCTTTACTTCGCACGGAGTTCGCTGGGCACTTTAGTGACTTTGAAGCTCAGATATGTAATTTCGAGCTGTTTCGTAAGCAATTTGTCATAGACGAAAATACAAGTTTAAAATTGCAGATGGGGCTAATAGAGGTGCAGTGTAATGGGGCATTAAATGCAAAGTACGACACAGTTGGGCCTGCAAAAGTCACTCTTTTCATTCCTGAAGAGATGCCTTAGTTTCGCCTACATGCGGCTCAAACCCTGAGCATGTTTGGTAGCACATATCAATCTCAATGGCAGAGTGGTGGTACAGCGGCGCAGGAGTACAGCAGCGTGGAGTAGAGCAGCGTAGAGTACAGCAGCGTGGGCTTAGAGCAGCGTGGAGTACAGCAGCGTGGGATTACAGCAGCGTGTAGTACAGCCCCGTGGAGTACAGCAGCGAGGGAGTTCAGCAGCGTAGAGTACAGCAGCCTGGAGTGCAGCCACATGGAGTACGGCCGCGTGGAGTACAGAAGCGTGGAGTACAGCCGCGTGGAATACAGCAGTGTGGGGTACAGCAACGTGGAGTAAAGCAGCGTGGGATACAGATGCGTGAAGTACAGCAGCGTGGAGTACAACAGCGTGGGGTACAGCAGCGTGGAGTACAACAGCATGGGGTACAGCAGCGTGGAGTACAGCAGCGTGGAGTACAGCAGCGTGGGAGTCTCTTTCTCTTCTCTCTGCTCCTTCACCGTGACTTTGGAAAGTTGTTCCTACTTTCAAGGAGGTTAGCATGACGAAACAGCTTGAAAAGAAAAATATCGTTGCGAAAACAACAGCTCCGACTCATACAATCATGAGCAGTGGTTTTTTTATACATTTTTCTCCGAAGGGGGGCATTTAAAATTTTCAGGGGGGGGGCTGTGCAATTTGGCAGTGTCCAGAGTTATAGCTAAGGAGTGGAATATGAGGGCATATGTACCGGGGTGCCAGGGGAGCGGGGGGGGGGGAAAGCAAAATATGCCAGAGTAGCGGGGGGGGGGGGAAGCAAAATGTGCGTTGATGGTACTTAAGTGTGGAAAATAATCAATTTCAGAGTTGAGGAGGGGGAGGGGGACGTAAAAATTGAACCTTATCCCCTTGACGCCAAACACTGTTGATACGCACCTGCTAGGGGCGTCGAAACAGGGCGGATGGGGGTTATCCACCGACCTTTTCTTTATAAGCACGTTGGGCATTTTCGGACAACTGCAGAGTTTTTATCGTGAAAGGGAGGGCAGCAAAAATATGTAATAATAGTAGCTACGTCACTAGGCAGTCTATCTATCGATACCGAAATCGGCGATCATCTTCATCGGGAAGTAGGCCATTCGTAAACTGAATTCACTCAGTTTGTCGCAGCGTAATCATTTGACACAAGCTTATAATTAACCCAATAATGTCCTAATGATCAGCGTGAATAAGGGAGGTTGCAGAAATGTAGGATGCTAAAGACAGGTGGGAGAACTCAAAATGGAGTGGTGCATTCCGGCGCATATTTGAATTTGTTGTTTCTTTCAGAAAGTTTTGAGGTGTCATTTCAAATTTTCTGGTGGGGAGTGTAGAAATTAGCAATAATAAATGATCAAAGACATCTATAATTCCGCAGCCTGGGACGTCAACTTTATCTATTCTAGTTGTGTCACCCTTGAGGGTATGCTTTTATCCTGGCTTATTATGGTTCATTGAATCTTTATAGTGCTCAGAAATGTTTGCTAAAATTAAAAATACAAGAATCCATTTCATCACATATTTGAATTTCGTTTTGCAAAAGTCTGCCCTTGATTGGAGAGCAACGGAAGAGATCCTAGTTTAAAAATGTAGGTTTCACTTAACCTTAGAACCATCGTGTGTGCGAAGTAACGGGGGGGGGGGGGGGTCTGTGGTGGGCTTGACCTGCTTGTACTATGCGCACATACAAATGTTTAGTTCTAAATACAGTAATGTGGATTTTAATTTTTATTTACATTTGGGGGATAGCTATTTTTAATTAATAATTGAATTTTTAAAACAAACATTTAAAAAAAAATGTATATCATTAAAAAGCACTGCAATCATTATTTCATATGCTGAACGCTAATGGAAAGAAAATCAATTTATTTATAACAATTAACCTAATTTTTCAAAATATTTCCAATTTTTACCAGAGTCAAAATGAAAAAAAAAATCTGTTGATTAGAAAGGTCTCTACATTGTTATTGGTTTTGAAAACTGGTAATTTAAAAACATCTTATTTGAACGGCATAACTATTTTCAGAAGACGTGAGTTGTTTACAAAAGACATTATATATTTATTAACTTGTGATTTTATCTAAGGGAAATCGTATGCAAATAAAGTATATATTTCCCAATAATGAGTTGATTGAATTGTTTATTTGTAATTTCAAAATACTATAACTTTTGTAAGATGAATTACCAACACCCTCTTAGATATACTTTATAACACATTTGTTTAAACCTAATCCACTGAATTTATTTTAAATTGAACAAATTAGGAATAGGATTTTTTTTCCAAAACTAGTTCCAACACATTTTTTTAAATAAAATTGACAATCGAGATGTTTGTTCGCAAATATATGTTTTTAATATCTTTCTGAAACATCTAGAAATAAATATTACTTTTTTTTTTTCAAAATTCGTGCAAATAGGTGGGGCATAATAAATATAGGCTACGTATTTTTTAACCCTCGGTTACGCAGGAAACATTATTACAAAAGTAGCACATTAAAAGAAAACACAAAAGCTTTTATATAATAAAATAATGGATGAAATAATGGATGAAATAATGGATGAAATAATGAAATGTGCACTTTTGTATGCTCCCGTTACATTCTTAATTTTTAAAAAAATCATTTTTTCAAGTTTCCATTTATATAACTCAACACACATGCAATCGATGACATTTATTTATTATTTGAAGACTAATTCCATCATACAAGTTATATTTAACACCTATCGCTACTTTAAAAGTCATGCTTTTTTATGAAAATAATATTTTTTTTTTAAATAGATAGTGCATGTTTGATACTTAGCAAGAACTATTCTTAAACTTGTAGACTTTTATACTGACGTAAAGCTAATTAAATACAGTGTTATTTAAAAAAATGTAACTTGTGAAGTTGAAAAAAAAAAAGAATAAACATACTGACATATTATGCGAAAGACAGGAAGTAAGCCGTCGGCTTTTGATCATGAGCAACCAGTAAGATATTTAAAATCGAATACTATAAGCCTTTAACAATATTAGCCTTAAATATACAGATTATTAAATATATTGGGCGTAGCGATACATTTTACAGATTCCACTAATTGTAATCGGTTAAGGCACCAGATACTAATCTTTTTAAACTGTTTTTAAAAATAATGTAGTCGTTTTTAATTAAAAATATATAATATTTATATTGATGTACACATTTTGTACACATGGGGAGGGGGGCACTTGACTTTCCCGGGGGGGGATGGGCAGGGAACAGCCTGAAGGAAACCCTGATTATGAGAACCATTGCCACCGAACGCAATCGTATGTCATGTAGACATAAAAGTAATTATCAAAAAATAAAGTACAATGTCGTTTATATACGAGAACCATCGCCAACAAAAGTTATGCAGCCAATGATATCATTTCAAATAAAAAATATAAAAAAAGGCAGCACTATTTTATCTAGACAATAAAATAATGGCAAGAAAATGCAATATTGTATCATGTAGTCATTGAATTTCACAGCAAGACATGCAGTACTGTGTTATGTTGTCCTTTTTCAAAAAATCATAGTAAACAAATACAGTACTGTAATATGTAGTTATGTTTTAAACATAACAATATACAATGCTGTATCATGTAGTCGTTAGAATCATATCAATGAAATACAATACAGTTTCATGTAGCCATTGAATCATAGCAATCAAATACAGTACTTTATCATGTAGTTATTTTGAAACTAAATTTTAAAAATGTAGTACTGTATCATTTAGTCATTGAATTCATTCATATCAAACACATACAGTACTGTGTCAAGTTGTCATTGAAATCATAGAAAACTCATGCAGTACTGTGTCAAGTTGTCATTGAAATCATAGAAAACTCATACAGTACTGTATCATGTAGTCATTGTAATCATAGCAAACTCATACAGCACTTTATCATGTAGTTATTTTATCATAGAAAACTCATACATTACTGTATCATGTAGTCATTGTAATCATAGAAAACTCATGCAGTACTGTGTCAAGTTGTCATTGAAATCATAGAAAACTTATACAGTACTGTGTAATGTAGTCATTGCAATCATAGCAAATAAATACAGTACTGTGTGACGTAGACATCGAAATAATAGCAACACATACAGAACTGTATCACAAAGTCATTTTGTAATCACATCAAATAAATGCAGACACTTTATTCACCAATTTTTCTTTGGTACGTCTATTATTATTATTAGTATTATTATTACAAGAATAAATGACCCGATGTTATCGGGATAATAATGGCAGCTCCTTTGCGATAATTTCTAACTGCTATTACAAAACCTGATCGCAATTCATAACTTTAAAAATTTAATGATATTTACTTTTCTAACATCTTTAAAATTTGAGAAGTGTTTATGTGATATACATTATTGGCCTACCCTACTCCCTTTCACGCTCCTAAACTACTTTTTACCCCTTCTAAACATGACCTTAAATTACACAGTCTAAATTATCACTAATTATATCACCTTTGTCACTAAAGAAATTAAATGAGGGACAATTACTACGTTAGAGAAATACTTTTGATTTACCCATTTTCGTGCGCTTGAATTACAACATTTTTTCTCTACAAATTGCTTTAAAATATTTCCATTATATTTACAACAAAAATTCTATATATGATAAAAAATATTTTATGTTATAGGACATCGATATATATTGATATCTTCAGCAAAAATTTAAACACATTTTGCCCTTTTTAAAAAAAAAAATTATATATTATCAGAAAATCGTACAACAAAGAATTCGTTTATCTAAAGAGGAATCGTGCAACCATTTTTTAGGTTTATAATAGATTTGAGTGTTGTTGTTTTTTTTTTTAATTTAAATGGTTAATCTCATAAAATACACATCTCATTAATTTTTGCAATGTAAAGGCAAAAATATATTCTAATTTTTTAAAGTAAATATTAACCCATCTCTATTTTTCAAAAAAATATTTTTTCAAGCGTGTAAAATGATTGTGTTTTGATATTCATGGGTCTACTTATATAAATGTACCCAAGATTTGTTAACGCGTTTGATTTTATTAATTGGTAAACATGTATATTTGTAAAAAGAGAACGCGACATCTCTTTTTTCCCATATGTAATTCCATAGTAGTTCACTATGTTGTCAACCACGTAAAAATTTACAAATCTTATTTCCTACCTCCGACATGTATTTACCCAAGAAAATTAATTATTTATCAAAATAATTCGTTTAATTTGAGACGTATATTGTGCTGCCTTGAGCAAAATGAATAAACATACACATATTTGTAAAAAGAGAATGCAACATTGTCGAAACGTTGTATCTGTTGTGTTGCAAATCATTCACTCATGGCAATGAGTATCTAATCATCCAGCCAAGTCTCCCACTTGATCCCCGAACAGCACAACCAATAGTAATAGTCTCCAATTCAACAAACACTTCACGGTTCGTTACAATATATAAGTTTAATATGCCTCTTCAACATGACAATCAGTGTACTTCACTATACAGCTTGTAAACGTTCAACTTCACAGTCGATCTAATTGAAATCCTCACACAAAGAAACATCCCACAATAAGCTATGTCTTGACAGTGCACAACGGCCATCTCTGTTCTCCAACAACACTAAAACTAACGCGTCACTTCCCATTACACAATTACTTACAACACTCTCACACAAACGATACAGCTACACGTAAAATCTCTAACTCAACATCTTTCCCTATCAAACATGACAACAATGCTCTACACATAACAACAGTGATTCTCATACCCTTGACAAACATCTCTTTTTCACAATGTAATACGATAACAGTTAACTATATTGTCATCCACTTAAAAATGTACACATCTTATTTCCTACCTCCGACATGTATGTACCCAAGAAGGTTAATTATTTGTCAAATTAAATCAAATATCAGTTTTGTCACTAAAGAAGTTAATTAAGGGACAATTACTACGTTAGAGAAATAATTAAGATTTAACCCTTTTCATGGCCGTGAATTACAACTTTTTTTCCCTCAAAAATTGCTCAAAAAACTTGCCTTAATTTTACACAAAAAACTCTATTCTAAAGAAGAATAGCGCAACCATTTTTCACGTCTTTAACAGATTTGAATGTTTTTGTTTTTTCTTAATTTCAATGGTTAATCTCATAAAATATAAATCTCTTTACTTTTTGCAAAGTAAAAACAAAAAATATATATATATATTTTGTGAAAGTAAATACTAATCCATCTCTACTTTTCAAAATTAATTTTTCAAGTGTGTAAAATGATTGGGTTTTCATATTGAAGGGTATACTTATAGAAATGTACCCAAGATTTGTTAACGCCATTAATCTTCTTCACATATGTAATACCATTCGAGTTAACTATGTTGTCATCCACGTAAAAATGTACAAATCTTACTTCCTACCTCCGACATGTAGGCATATTTAAGCAAGAAAATTAATTATTTATCAAAATAATTCATTTGTTTTAAGACGTAATCTTGTGCTGCCTTGAGCAAAATGAACATACACATATTTGTAAAATGAGAATGTAACATCTCTTTTTTCTCAAATGAAATTTGTTGGCGATGTGACGATGGAGTGGGCTTGGGAGGACGAAATCCACATGGCCTGGGATTATACTTCAAGGATTTTAAGCTGGTTCCCAACAGCAAATCGCCTCTCTCCACGCCGCTGGGTAACCTAAGGGAACATTAATGGATGATACAGCTTGGCACCAGTGACGTCGCAGGAGTTCCCGGAATGTTTCATTGTATCAATGTTATCCGCCTTTCGGGACTCAATCTCCGGGTTTGATTTCAGAGTTTCCTTCTCTTAGATGAGTTGCCATCTAAGTTAACGAGTCTCATCTACTCGGGGTGCTGGTGGTGTTATTGCTTGACTGGGCTCTAGCTGGAATTGAACTCCAGACCACCAACTTGATTTTACCAACTTGATTTTGCTCAGTTTAGACCATTCGGCCACCCAGCAGCCCTCAAATGAAATACCATGGGAATTAAATAATTTGTCATCCACGGGAAAATGTATACTCCTATTTCCTACCTCCGACATGTATTTACCCAAGAAAATTAGTTATTTATCAAAATCATTCCTTTATTTTAAGACCTATCTTGTGCTGCCTTGGGACAAAATGAAAATTCACATATTTGTAAAAAGAGAATGTAACATTTCTTTTCCCCTAATGTAATACCATATGATTTAAATATAATGTCATCCACGGGAAAATGTAAACATCCTATTTCCTACCTCCGAAATGTATGTACCAAAGAAGGCTAATTAGTTATCAAATTCATTCCTTTATCTTGAGACGTATTTTGTGCTGCCTGGAGCTAAGTAACCAACCCCCCCCCCACCTAGATTTAGATAAATTTAGAAACATCTTCTGCTGGATTGTTTGATTTGATTTGATATTTATATCGCGCTGGTATCCATGCCACTTTAGGATGCTCACTGCGCTCTGGTCCTCCAAACTCTATTGAAACAAAAAAGTTTTAAATTATTTCTTAAATGATTTTCTATCATATACTATTCCCCTCAAAGATTGAGGAAAACTGTTCCATAATTTTTCCACTATCGCTTCAAAAGAGCAGACTCCGTAAGACATTTTTCTGTGTTCATCCACTCTAGGAATACTCAGTAAGCACTGTTGAAGACCGCAGTATCTTCAGAAGTACATATTTATAAGAGATATTCTGGTGCTGAGCCATCTATGCAGCTGTACGCCAGGGACAGAATTTTTTAGTTAATGTAGTCCCTCCATACCCAAAATAAATAATCTGCACATCATATGGTTCGTTCTTTTTTGTTTTAGTTATAAGTGAATTAGTCAATGCTATTTGGATATGGAGTTGCGCTGCACTGTATGACTTAAACCGCATTGTTAGTTTTTTATACGTTATAATTTTAACAAATGTATATTTTTGGAATAAAAAAGGCAAACCTTTTTAATGTTAATATACACAGCTGAAATGTGTGTGTGTTTTATTAACAATTTAAAAACCAATCAATTGTTTTTATTAATTTTACTTTTAAGAAGGGAAAATACATTATCAGTTTTGACACGCGCGGTTATTAAATTTAAAGAAACCTAAGAGTTTTGGAGAAATAAGTTATTCGAGCTATGACGCCATTTGTGTGATTATTAAGAACAAATTAATTAAAATTTTTATTTCGTAATATTAACAACACTCTTAAAGACGCACAAACACGACCGATCCTTGGGTTTTCCCGATAAATGTGATTTACTATATAATTCTTTGATCATAATTTTTTTTAATTTTGTAAATTTTTCATAATTTTTAAACACATAGTTAAGATATACATTAAAATAGTTCCTCAGTTGATACTTTAAATGTATTTGTAATTTATAATAATAATACATAAACGTTTACTAAAATAAAAAATAATTTAAAATATTTTTTGCGCATTTAATTTTTTTCGATTTCCGTAAAATATTAGAAAATAAATGTCATTGTTTTTAGGAATCCGAACGTACTTAAATACTATCTCCCTTTTGGCGTTATGTGACTCTAGCTCATTCTTATATATATAAAATTATTATTAAGGTGTTTTTATGTAGCGCAATACCCCAGCCTAGGGCTAGGCTCACTGCGCTTGACACAAAATTAACAATTACAGAATATTATCCATTGAAAACAACAATTGGTAAAAAGCTTGACTTCACCCACCCAAGTACTATCTACCCTAGGGTGACCAATTCATGAACTGGAAAAAAACAGGACACACCCAAGGAGGGTTTGTCGGAGATACCCTCCAGCTTAAGAGGGGTCCGGGGGGCCTCCGCCGGGAATAAGCTCATTTTAACTATTTTGAGGCCCATAAATCTTTTAAAATTTACCTTCACTTTTGTAATTTAATTTAAATTCTGAGGCATGCCATAAACGAAAACATTAATTTTGATTTGAAAACGTATATATGTATACATATTTAACAACATAAAACCACACAACATATTAAATGCAGCCGGTACGCGATCCCTACTGCAACCGGCTACACATTTAGCCAAAATAATACTTGAAGTTATATTTTTAGTGATTTGAAAATGTGTTTGATTTTAGAAACGGGACATTTAGCCGTCCCGAGAGACTTTTCAGGGACACCGGGGACGATCGTGAAAAAAAGGGACACACTAATCTACCCCTGTCCAGCCAATGACAGCACTCAGCAGCATCGAGCGTGTTTGATCAATTAAAAGGGAGGTGAGAATGAGTCTAAATTAACTCTACACAGAACGTTGACCTGTGTAATCTTTATATACTATGTGCCATTGGCAGCTCTCGTAAAACACGTGTTTGATCAAGTTGTATAGGGCATGTTGCAACCAGTCAGCTGACGAGGGAAGATCAAATAACGCTCTAAAATTTAACATGCTACAAAACAAATATTTTTTTCTTTACATTTACACCGGCAGTCGTTCATTCATAGGCGTTATGGTCTTTGGTTGTCATTTGAGCTGTTCTATCAAGTGTAAAAACTGACCACTACCTGAATTTGAAAGCCCTACTACAGATCAGACTTTCTGACTCTAACTAAGATATTGAATATATTCAAGTGTTGAGCGTGAAATGTAGGTTTATTGATAAATATAGTTAAAGAATTATGAAAAACATTTTTTTTTCTTAAATTTTAATATTTTTAGTTACGAAAAATTCTATTGATAAAAAAAACTTTAAAACTAAAGAAATGCTTGAGTTGCCTCACAATTTATTAAGGGCCAGTTAGTCAAAATGATTAATTTATACTTTAATTTTATAATGTTTAAGAGCGATGCACATTAAAGTACACTTTGATAGATCAATAATGGCTTGGCTTTAATTAATCACTTTGATAGATTAATAGTGGCTTGGCTTTAATCCCTTTCATAGATCAATAATGGCTGGGCTTTAATCACTTTGTTAGATCAATAATGGCTGGGCTTTAACCACTTTGTTAGATCAATAATGGCTGGGCTTTAATCACTTTGTTAGATCAGTAATGGCTTGGCTTAAATTTTGTTTACTTAAATGAACTATGATATATTTATTTTTTAACTTGTATTTCGACAGTATGAGCAATTAGGCTGCCGTGGGCAGTATGAACAATTAGTCTACTCTAGGCTATATGAACAATTTAGTCTACCTTTGGAAGTATGAACTATTGGCCTACCGTGGGCAGTATCAACTGTTAGACTTGTTTTTATAAGCCAACGGCTACAGTAATAGGTAGGCCTACTGTAAAAATTATTCTTATTCTACCCATAGATTTAGCATGAAACTTCTTACTTCTTTTTAATTTAGCGGATTCTATTGAAAGCTTTACGTCATAACGAAAAATTGTTATTTTGCTATATATTGTTTAGTCAACAGATCACAGCCATTTATATCGCTACGTGCTACTTTGAACTTTTCATTGCCTGGTTGATAGTGTTTGTCATCTAAAAATCCCTGAATATGTTGGCGATGAATGTGCACAGTTCTGCACAACTCAAAATTCGATTCCAATTTACGTTAGGCGGCACATTCATGGTCGCCGCTTCCTCAGTGTCGGGTGTACAAAAGCCTGTGGCCGCTACCACCTAACGAACAACGTCGTCAAACAAAACATGTGCCGACAAAGAATACGTTGACAAAGCTACCACCGCCACCACATCGAAGTCGGGGTCGCCAGCCACTCGCGCCGCGGCAACGAGAGAAGAACCCGATACACCTAGGACGGGGAGCGTCTGCCTTTGTCAGCGGTGACTGTTGACGTCACTTCCTGTGCACAAACATACGATTTATGTAGTATGACAAAAAACCATACGATTTATGTAGTATGGCATTCAAACATTGAACACTCAGAATATTTTTTCTTCCATGTCGCCCACATGCAATGCTTTTTTCCTATTGTCGCAGATCTTTGATGGCGCCCTAAGGACATCGTGCCCTGACGACTCGACCGACTTGCCGGTAACACTTTAGCCAGCCTTGCCAGTATACGAGATCCTGACAGTTTTGATCAAACCACAATGATTCCAGTGATTTTTACAATCCGATTTTGCAATGACACAGCTATGTGCACGCCAACACCCAATACGAACATGTTCAACAACACAACAGTTCCCAGCAAATTGATGAAACTAACTCAATATCAAAGCAACAGGAGCAGTTATATTAAAAGGTCGTAAATAATAACTTTGACGTAGCTTTTGTATGTCTTGTAATGAAGACGTAATCGATGAGCATCGACTCAAACGGGAATGTCAACATCAGATAACGTCTTGTAGGTTTGCTAGATCCAGTAGATCAAGGTATTTGAAACGTCAAATGGGAAGCTAAAACATTTTTTTGTTTTCAAGAGACAAGTAAAACAAATGTGTTGATGTGAGTAGAACTTAACGACAAGACGATTTCATCGTAATATGTACAGGGTTTGAGTACAGAGATTTGATGTACAGGGTTTTGAGTACACCATTTTGATGTACAGGGTTTCGGGTACAGCATTTTGTTGTGATATTTGTTTGAAGACAGTACGCACTGCATTTTCTGGCCCCATGCTGGTTTTACGGCTCCATAACTTTATTCATTTAATAATACGATATCATAATTTCCTTTTAACATAAGTCCGATATGAATACAAAATAATTTGCTTCAAATTCACAAATTATCGCAAGTAGATTTAGTGGACTTTTAGATGTATGTTTTTACAAATTTACATGGCATTCTTAAAAGTTCAGAAAGAAATTAGGATAAAGGGATGTTTTTAAAAAAAGACCACACCAAAACCTACAAAAGAACAACATCCTAATAACATATTTGCGCCCACATCTCGAATACATTTATTGATACCGATAAATAAGTAAAAAAGATGAAAGTTTCAGCAGAGACCTTTTATAGATTTATTAAAATTACATCAAACAAAATGACCAGATATTGTTTTAAATTTGAAGAAAGAACTTTTTAAAATAAAAGTCTTTTTTTTTTTCATTTTCAAGCAATTTTTAACCACAATCACCTTTTTAATTATATAAAAAAAACAATAAGAGAAATTAAGAATTACTGTAGTTAAGGAAGTTGCATTCCTCGAAACAGCAGTTGTTAAGTTATGTTAAGATCATATTTTGAAACTTGGATTTGCTAGAGAAAGACTACTTGATGAAATATTGATAAAAAACTTCTTTCTAAAAATTTTAATCGAATATGTTAAATGTTAGATTTTTTAAAGTCATTAATAACACTGTTAAATTGAAATTTCATGGCGGACAACTTACCTCTTGAAGAGTAGTTCGTCCTTATTTCAAGACACCGTACATATAACTAGCAGAACTCAATTGAGAAGTAGGAGGTCTCCTTCTGGCGTTTGTCGGCTCAGTGACTTGTCATGCCTTGTATTAGAAATAAGGGACTGCATTCAAGCTGTGTGGCAGAACATGCTATGTGGAAATTTGAATAGAAAGACAGGACAATAAGATATGAATATTTCGGCAAAAAAACTTCCTTAGCAGACAGGACAAGACACAGAGCCAAGTTAGAACCTTAAGTGATCACCGAGGCCAATCCGAATCATCTCAGAGCTTCTCATAAGTTTCAAGTGCGATTTCATTGGCGTAGTGCAACACCCACTTTGCGGCCCGCGAAGACTTTGGTGAAAATTTATAATACTATAAATTAAAAATAATATTCCATAGCTGATTGATTTACAATATCACGAATTGTATAGCTCCAGAAAGATAATGTAAAATTTCATTTTTAAATAATCAAATAAAAAAATAAAAAAATTCATTACGTAGACTTGAAATGAATTATCCCTTTTTTATCAAATCAAATTTAATGACTTAAATATTTATCGTTGTGTAAGTATTCCCCAGATTTTTCCCTTCCTCGTTGTATTTACACAGACACTCACTCTTTCCCCGCGTTATTACTCTGGCGATGGAAATCCACTACGGTTTCCCGCGCGTATGTAATATCAATCGACATAACCAACGCGGTAGTGTGTGTGTGTTCAAAAAGTAGTGCACTGATTTCATGCAGTAACACAACAGAGAGGGTTAAAATGGAAAATAAATGTATTCAGCTGTTTTGTACCGTATAAATCAAATACTATCGTACTAATGTTTCTCTATTTCCCTATATTTCTACTATTTTCTTATTGATGTGTGTTTATGTATCCCCTGTATATTCTGGTCCATAATTATTGTGGACCTCATTTCTCACAGTGCCAATATTTATATTCTCTCGCTTCCTGTGTTCTTACTTCCGGCGACAACAATGGATATTTCTTGAGTTGTTTACTGTGCTCTGTTCTTTGTTATATCTTCATTTGTCATGTGCGCTGAAGAAGGCTCTATGCCGAAACGTCCTAATTTTTTTGTCCTGTTCTCTAATTAACGCTTCCACATACCTCATTTTGCTATTTCATTTTACTAGGCTTGAATGCAGTCCTTTAATTATTATAATCTTCAGAATAGCTACTTATCACCGGAATACGACAAACTTGTTAAGAGAAAAAACATGCAATTATGGCATCCTTCCATCTACGCGAGACGATGGAGTAGCTATATAGTTCTACACTTTGATGAGTGGCTCACTAGGCCAATCTTTGAATGGCAATCACGGCCACATCTCTCGCAGGAGAATATTCAATCATGGTAAATTCTTGATTTTCGAATTGTTCTTTTTGATTCGAGGGTCTCGTTTCGAGTAACTTCTGCCTTTTTCACTCCTCCAAACACTGCTGTACGCCAGTTGGAGCGATGTTTGGTAATGAGCTCCCATTCGTTTGTTTCAATATTGGCTTCCCCCATGCTTCGTTTGCAAACGTCAATAAATCTCAGGCGCGGAATACGTCCTTCCTCAATTCTCCGTACATGACCTAACCAGCGAAGGCGTCTCTTGATAAGAAAGGAGAATATGCTAAACATGTGTGCACGTTCCAAGACCTCCAAGTTAGGCACGCTGTCCTGCCAACGAATGCGCAAATGCGACGCAGACATCTTTGATGGAAGCTGTTGAGTTTCCGCTCCTGACTTGTATATGTGGTCCGAACTTCGCTACCATATAGACACTGATAGACACTTATTTTTGTTTCATCAGTTAGATTGAGATTATTCCACACCCGCTTATTCAGTTTAGCCATAGTTGCTGCTGCTTTTGCAAATCCTGATATTGATCTCTTCATCAACGGAGAGAGACCTAGAAACATTGGATCCCAGGTATATGAAATGATCAACAACCGAAAGATTATGACCCTCAATAGATATGATTGGAGGGGACGATGCTTCTTGCATCATTACATGAGTTTTCTGTAGACTAATCGAAAGATCAAACTCCTTACAAGCATGTGATAGGCGATTAACCAGCCCCTGCTGACCTTCTTCTGTGTGAGATGTTAAGGCGGCATCGTCAGCGAACAGCAGTTCACGAATCAGCACCTTTTTTACTTTGGTCTTTACACGAAGGCGGGCGATATTGAACAGTCTTCCAACAGATCTTGTATGGACGTATACTCCATCTTCACAGTCACTGAAAGCAAATTGAAGCAGCATCGAAGAGAAAATTGAAAAGAGCGTTTGTACGGAAATGTTATTTTCTATTATTAACAGCTACCCACTCCCACTCAAAACCCTATCCTAATTCTTTCGGCCCTCACACGTTTTTCATAAAGTATTACGGCCCACCTTTCAGTTTGAGTTGTGCAGGCCTGGCGTAGTGTATTGTTATAGTTTTTTACGCCTTAATGCTGCCGTTTCTTGTAGAATCTTGTTAAAATATTATGTAATTTAATAACATTTTTAAAAAATTGTTTGTGCCTAAGTGATGCCTAAGTCATATTGTATGATAGCTTTTATCGGATGATTTCTCGTACATCATTATATTCTTAACGTAATATAGTGTAATGATTAAAATTTTAATTAACCGTTTGTCTCGCTAGACTTCAGAATTATCAGACAATCTGAAAACACATATTTATCTAAATAAGAATATTTTAATTAATGTAAATTCTATTTCTGATAATTGAAAACACAACTTATAAAACAACATGATTTAAAGTTTTTCCATTGAAGATGTTTGAGATTTAATCAAATTAATGCATAATTATCTCTTAATTCTTACATTCATATATAATACTTAAAATGAATTGTAATAGGTATATTGAAAGTATTTTTAATTTATGATTATAATAATTACATATACAAAATTATACATAATTAAATAAAGAGCTGATCAATTTTATTTTCAACCTATCGTAATTTCCGGCCTATAAGACGACTAGACGTAGCAAGCGACCCCCTACTTTTCTCATTAAAATCTAGTGTTTGACTACACTCACCGTATAAGACAACCCCTAGCTTTGGGCTACACTCACCGTATAAGACTACTCCTAGCTTTGGGCTACACTCACCGTATAAGACAACCCTTAGCTTTGGGCTATACTCGCCGTATAAGACTACTCCTAGCTTTGGGCTACACTCACCGTATAAGACAACCCTTAGCTTTGGGCTAAACTCACCGTATAAGACTACCCCTAGCTTTGGGCTACACTCACCGTATAAGACTACCCCTAGCTTTGGGCTACACTCACAGTATAAGACAACCCCTAGCTTTGGGCTACACTCACCGTATAAGACTACCCCTAGCTTTGGGCTACACTCACCGTATGAGACTACCCTTAGCTTTGGGCTACACTCGCCGTATAAGACTACCCCTAGCTTTGGGCTACACTCACCGTATCAGACTACCCCTAGCTTTGGGATACACTCACCGTATAAGACTATCCCTAGCTTTGGGCTATACTCGCCGTATAAGACTACCCCTAGCTTTGGCCTACACTCACCGTATAAGACTATCCCTAGCCTTGGGCTACACTCACCATATAAGACTATTCATAGCTTTGGGCTACACTCACCTTAAAAGACTACTCCTAGCTTTGGGCTACACTCACCTTATAAGACTACCTTTAGCTTTGGGCTACACTCACCGCATAAGACTACCCCTAGCTTTGGGCTACACTCACCGTATAAGACTACCCCTAGCTTTGGGCTACACTCACCGTATAAGACTACCCCTAGCTTTGGGCTACACTCACCGTATAAGACTACCCCTAGCTTTGGGCTACACTCACCGTATAAGACTACTCCTAGCTTTGGGCTACACTCACAGCATAAGACTACTCCTAGCTTTGGGCTACACTCACCGTATAAGACTACCCCTAGCTTTGGGCTACACTCACAGTATGAGACTACCACTAGCTTTAGACTCATTCACCGTATAAGACTACCCCTAGCTTTGGGCTACACTCACCGTATAAGACTACCGCTAGCTTTGGGCTATACGCGCCGTATAAGACTACCCACCCCTCTTCCAACGCACACCAAATACAAATGAAAAAACAAAAACATCGGATTTGATGTTGATACGTTAATTTTAATTCAAATGCTTATAACATAGAATAAAATTCTTGTATTGTTCCACACAAATGGAAATTGTTTCTTGATTGCATTGTACATTTTCAGCCTAAGTAGCTGTGATAACGAAGGTTGGATGTATCATCAAAAATTTGTTTAATTTTATAATAATCCTTTTCTTCAAATAGTTCTTCAAGTGCAGGATGTTTAGTTTGTGTTATGTTCCTAGTTTTCTTGATTCGTCTGTTTATTCGGAGTTTGATATCAAACGATGAATTCCCACACCAGCTGACAATACTGAAATGAAGCAGGCTTCCAATTGTTGCACTGTAGAATAAGTTAATAATTTGTTTGCTTACGCTGAACTTGTACAGTTTGTTAAATTAGAAAAGTCTTTGGTTGGAGTTTTCATACAGCATTATGACCAATGTTGCCTTTAAGCTGCGCAGCTATCTCACATACGCCGCGTCACAGTTTTGAGTATCCGCGTTGCGAATTTCCATGCAAGTGAGTGTATGTTTTTATGGGCTATCAAATTTTGCAAACAAAAAAATCGATGCTGTAAAACTTTGCACACAACTGTATGATTTTGCACACAAACCAGCAAACCTTAGAGGGAACATTGATTATGACATGCAGATACTTAGCAGGAAAACGTTCATTGATAAACATAAGGCTGCGTGTCATCATACATGTAAGCATAAAAAAGTGCAAGTGGATTAAACTTTTCCTAATTCACTGTGCAGCTGTGAGGAAGAATAAGATAATAAACCCATGGGAGCAGACGTGCTGTTTGTTTTCTAAGCTGTCAACCAAACTGGAACTAGAGGGCGCCTGTCCCTGATGTTTCAGCACGCCGTACACCAGCTTATAAGATGGCCCAGGGGCAGAAGTCGACCCCCGGCGTATATGACGACCTCCGGCGTATAAGACGACCTCCGGCGTATAAGACGACCGCCGGCTTATAAGACGACCCCCCCCCGAATTTTGAAAAGATTTTCCTAAGTTAAAAATGTGTCTTATAAGCCGGAAGATACGGTATTTAAATAGATTCGATTTCTGAGTCTTACCCAGGCCACCTTATCTCCTGCTTTATATAACATCGGGTGGTGTTCCACTTTTTTGATATAGTGTCACCCAACGTTGGCCCACGCCAATTTAAGATCATCGTCCGTCCTCTGACACTGTGTTTCATGACAATTTCTTGGTTTTGACGGTTCGAGATTATAATGTGATCTCATATCACTCAAAGAAAATCACTTTGGGTGGAACGAACGACATTGAATTAGCCTTTATTAATAAAAAAAAAAATCTCAAATGGCTGTCCTAGGGCTGTCCTATGGCTGTCCTATGGCTGTCCTATGACTGTCCTATGGCTGTCCTATGGCTGTCCTATGGCTGTCCTATGGCTGTCCTATGGATGTCCTATGGCTGTCCTATACAATTGTAAAAATATTTTAAAACAACGTATCACCTGACTGCTCTACTAACCTGACCTTTATTCGACCTTGAAATGTACGGATTTTAAAGAATTACGGAATAATAATAATAATAATAAAGTTTATTTGAAAAACACACTTCATCCCCAAAAGCTCGAAGCGCGGTGCAGAGTCAACAATATTAAAAAGAGAAATAAAAACAATCTAAAATTTACCACATTTAAAAACAGACGCAACAATAAAAAGCTACATACGAGCATACCCAGTCAAAGTCTTTCATCCCGTTTCAACCATAAGTAACACAGTAATACATTAACTGAAAAAGCTGGTAGATAGCATCACCCCAGAAGGTGTTTACGAAATAGATGTGTTTTGAAATCGGTTTTAAAGGACTCCTGTGTCTGGCTGTTTCTGAGAGCGACTGGAAGTGCGTTCCAAATAGTTGGTCTGGCAAATGCAAAAGTGCGCTTTCCGTAAGTCACAAGGCGAACACACGGTATCGATAATTTGCCACTATCGGATGAGCGGAGGTCTCTGGTGGGTACATAAGGCGTCATGAGTGCTTTGAGATAAGATGGCGCCAGGTCATGTAAGCAGCGGTAGCGAAAAGTTGCAGTTTTGTACTCTATGCGAGCGTGGACCGGCAGCCAGTGCAACTCTCTCAGAAGTATTTTAGCATGGTCGAATTGGCGTGTGCGGAGAACAATGCGAGCCGCATTATTCTGTGCTATTTGAATTTTATCCAGGAGCGTAGCTGGGAGACCCACCATGAGAGCATTGCAGTAGTCCATGCGTGATAACACAAATGCAGACATCAGCCTCTTTGATGCATCTAACGTTAAGAAATGTCTGATATGACATTCTGCGCAGCTCTAGGAAAAAGCATGTTAATATGATTTTCCATAGTAAATGACAGTACCTATGGTCACATACCAAGTGGTATTGTGAGGGTGTAACCTGTACCTATGGTCACATACCAAGTGGTATTGTGAGGATGTGACCTGTACCTATGGTCACATAACAAGTGGTATTGTGAGGATGTGACCTGTACCTATGGTCACATACCAAGTGGTATTGTGAGGATGTGACCTGTTCCTATGGTCACATAACAAGTGGTATTGTGAGGGTGTGACCTGTACCTATGGTCACATACCAAGTGGTATTGTGAGGGTGTGACCTGTACCTATGGTCACATACCAAGTGGTATTTTGAGAGTGTGACCTGTACCTATGGTCACATACCAAGTGGTATTTTGAGGGTGTGACCAGTACTTAGGGAATGGAAAGAAACAATCCCCCTATTTTTAAGATTCGAGAATTCATTTACCGTAACGCCACTTCTTAACAATTTCCTCCTGATAAGCAAAGGCATTTCCCCCACCTCTCTCTCTCTCTCTCTCTCTCTCTCTCTCTATATATATATATATATATATATATATATATATATATATATATATATATATATATATATATATATATACATACACATAAAAGTGGGCTATGGAATCCATATAGCGCTTAAACAACGAACCAATTTAAATAAATTCGGAGCCTTAAAAAGTATGAATGAGTTTTTTTAAATTATTTTACGGAAATCGAGTTATTTTAATTTGATTACACAAAATATATCTGCTTATATTTAAGTATAATTTTAAGCTTTATTATAATTATATAATAGAAGTATAATAAATATAATAATTAAAGAACTAGTTTAAGTATCGTCTCCAAATTTGAAATTTGTAAAGAAAAATTTCAAAATAATGATAGTGATTTTCTTTTGTTTTACGGATATGGAATAAATTTAATTGCGCAAAAAATAAACAAAATATGCAAGCGTTTATATTAGTATTATTATTCACCAATTTGATAACGATAATTGTTAGGTACCGTTACCAGTGGGATCCTATTTCACCGTGAGCTCCCAGACATGTTTGGACCTGTTCTCTCTTTTGATATTGTTACCAGTGGGATCCTATTTCACCGACAGATCCCAATCACGTTTGGACCTATTCTCTTTTTTGATATTGTTGCGAGGTGGGATCACATTTTCACATTTGGACTCCGTTCCCCTTTAGGATCCTGTTCCTCGTTTGGATCACGTGACATGAAGGATAGGGTTACCAACTTCTGTCGAGATCCAAAAAAAAAAACACTTAGAAGAATATACCGTAATGTAGCCTTCAATTTGATTCATGTATATAGCTTCAGGACCGTCTGTACAGAAGCGAAGGGCCTGGGCACAGTAATGCACTGAGGCCCATAACCTTCTTTATACCATACGTAGTTTCAGGTGAGATGGCCAATAACCCCTGGGCGTGGTGGTGGCAAAATTGTCTTAAGATAGGCCATCAATAAGGAATTAATGATAAAATCTCATGTACTTCATGGTAGACAGGGGTTGTGTGCTGTGCAGTGTGCCGCATTGAGGTTGCTTTACTATTCATTGATGGATGAATGGAGCACCATATGGATTTATCCCCTTCCTTGCCGTGTATAGCTATTAGTTAATTGAAAATATTTAAAAAAAATTATTAAAAAAAATCAACAACAAAAAATTTATTATTTTTACTGCAAAAACGATCGTCGAGGAAGTGAAGCCGTAAATACTTTGAAAAAGGTGTTTAAATGTATTACCTTTCTTGAACGGGGGGGGGGGATGGGTACCACTTCTGGTATGTCCTGCTTTCTCTTGAAAACCGCACTTACACCAACTCCAAATGATTGCTATTAATAGCACTCGTTAGCAAAGGCTGTCACGCAGAGCGCATCGTGCACTTGAACTCAGATAGTTTGCTTTTTCTTTAGGGGGATGCAAATATTGTATTTATCAATAAAGAGCCACGGGAATGGTGTAGGCATCTGTATGTAGGCCTATTGTTTAAAGGCTGGCAGGTTGTGTGTAGGACTGTCTGTAGAACTATTGTTTAAAGTCCGGCAGGTAGGGTGAAAACTGTCTGCAGGTCTCTTGTTTTGAGGCGCACAGGTATGGTGCAGGTCTCTTGTTTTGAGGCGCACAGGTATGGTG
>CAXITT010000486.1:341157-351608 GCA_964033795.1 Lymnaea stagnalis
TTTATTTATTTCTTTTTGCTCTGGGGTTTTCTTCTTCCCCCTCAAAAACGCCCCCCCCCCCCCCACAATCTTTATCTCCAAATGTTTAACATCAATTGTTCAGAGTTATAAACAATGCTTTCATGCGTGACATGTGAACTCAGTTAAATATTTTTTTCCCTTGAAAGGGAGGCGATTATTCTTCGATGTTTCCGGTGTTCATGTTCCTCTGTCCCACAGTGAGACTCATGTGTAACGTCTTACATCAGGTAAATAGCTGGTTATTTTCATTTTACTACGAATGTTCTTAAGCAAGTCTTTGTTGTAAAATGAATGACAGTATCTTCTATGTCAACCGGTTTTTGTTCAACTTCATCTCTATTCCAGGATCTGACAAATGCCTGATCCTATCTTGACAGAAACGGTAGACAAATGCAATGTAGTTTTACTACGACATAGGGCAGTCGATCTCGTTTCATATTATAGGAAATGAGAAGTTAACACTTTTGTGGGTGTAAGACTTGGACCCTCCGGGTACCCGGTCCGTGTGTGCAAAAACTGCGTCCGGTTAAGACCTAGTAATTATTTACTAGTTATTAGTTTAAAATACCTGGGCTTTATGTGGGTTACGTTTACTATAATTTAAAATATTTGCTCTGTCTATATGCCGACAGAAAGTTTACACAGAGATGTCCATAACCGGACATAAGTTATACAGAGATTTCCATATTAAAATCAATTGGATCAATAATAAAGGTAATCTTTAAAACGTGTAACTCAGTTGAAGAACTCAGACAACACGTTGAAACAGGTACACATTAAAAGGGGGCGCTGATCATTTAAAAGCTGACTCATTGAAAAATTATTTGTAAATATTCAGAAATCATATTTAAATAACTTAAAACTAACTCCATCCTTTCCCCGAACCAGCCTAGAAATTATTGGAGAAAAAAAAATGTTACAGATATTCTAGAATTAAAAAACCCAAGCTTTAGTTCTTTTGGGAGAATACAGCTTTTTCCGAAACAAAATATATTTATTATTTATCTTTTTTAATTCATGGTGTAGCGATTTAGTCTATTGACATCTTTTCAAATTATCGTCTACGTACAATTAATAAAAAGGATAATAGTAATATTACTTTAAAATATTATAACAGGATACTTAAAAATACCACTTTTAAATTAAAAAATTCAAACAATGAATAATGTTTTTGTCAAATCAATTTATTAAATCATGATATCAAATTCATGTCGATAAATTATTGTCTAAAAGCTATAAATCAAATTATTATAGCAAGATCATATGCATACACTTTTGTCAATTTAAATAAATACAAATTATAATTTCAAGATAATATACACATATAGTTGACACTTTAATAAAGTAAATGCTGAAATGGGGATGATGATAACTTTCAATGCTTTGTTTTGAAAAAGGTTTATGGTTGAATAGTTTTCAAATAATTTGGTGAACTCTTACGAAGTTCAACTGTTGAATAAGACAGCCTTTAATTTAAACTTTAAGTTTTTATATGAACATAGTTTATACATGTGAACATAGTCAAGTTGTATTCACTTGACTGCTTTGAAAGTCGTTTAATAAATAAGATGGAGTTTAATGATGGTAAATTGAATAGAAACGATGAGTCATTGAATGTCAACAAAAGTTAAAGTTGTAGAGTCCATTTCAAATGAGAGAAAATGGCGCATGTTAAGTAATTTGACTTATATTAAAACGAGGTATAAAGCCAACGTGGCGAAATTTCAATCTGGATTGACTGAAAGGGAATATATGTTAAGGGTTTGTTTTCCCTTTCTTAAAGTTAAAAGGTCTTTACATTGAAAACAAGCGATCAAAGTAACTGCTGATTAAGAAGAAAAGAAAACGACCTATTTACATTAAACTTTAATACACTGAGAAAATGTAGAAAGCCAACTGAACAAGTAAACACATCTTTCTTGGGACTCACTCAGATATCTTATGTTATGAAAGAACATTTCAACAAAAAATCTATCTTTTCAACGTTATTTTTTAGCAATAAATTAAAAAAAAAAAAAAAAATAGAACACAAAAGCACACAAAACGTTTTTGTCGAAACAAAGCAACTTGGCAGGTTAAAAATGTGGATGTTTTCTTACAACGTTTTCATGTAGAAAACAGATTTATAACAGATTTATAAAAAAAAATTGTAGCTTGGATTTCATGAAATTTTAAGAGTCTTTATCGATATTCTTTCCGTTGTCATGACAAATCTTCTATGTGTTGGTAGCTGCCATTCTTTACAGCACGTGGAAAATGCATTGTCTGGAGAGGTTTTGGGCTTGATATAATCTATTATTTTTAATATTGCGGAAATAGCGAGATATTATTGAATGATTAGAAAAAAAAATCAATAAATATTTTAATTGAAGAGGGATTTTTTTTTTACAGATAAGAACAGGTTTAAATATATCACTCCTGTAAATCGTCTGGTGGTTGACATTGATAGGTGGCGTTAATGAACCAAGCTCCCATGTCAGGATATGTTTTGGCGTATTTGTCTAGGTTCCAGGCACGTTGACACAATTCACAGATCGGAACGGCTTTGTAGCGGTACTCCAAAAACGGGGGTGGGGTTCTGTCCAGGGGGTAGTCTTCGTAAAGTGTAAAGTATTGATCTTTTTCTTTCAACATTTTAATGAATCCAGATAGTTAATTCGCTCTACCAGGTCTTTCAGACTTTTAAATTTCGCTGTATTTAGAAAAATTTCTGTGGGCACGTGTTGGGGGTAGGTGTTGAATCCACGAGCGATCAATACCATGTTAGAATCTAAAAATCTAAACAGTTTCTGAGTAATATAATCTTTAAAAAAGTTGTTTTCGAAGCTTTTGCTGCTGAATGTGTTGCTGAAGTGCGCTGACATACTCTTGTCGTTTCGAGTTGGCGTTAAAACTGGATACCATCCACGCCACCAATCCAGTCTTTTCAGCTAAAATTGTGTTGTAATCTTTTTCTTTTATCAATCGACAGCGCCTCACAATTCCATGAAACGTGGTGACGTCAGAATCGAGTCGGTAGGACATCGTCCAGTTGAATGCAGAATTCCATGAAAAGCCGTTGTCAAATATGCTGCCATAAAACCAATAATTGTAAGGAGCTTCAACTTGATAGTGGACAAAAACCTGGTCAGATCTCCTGTTGGGTCGACTTTCCTTGTTGACGAACTGAGCTGGACTAAAAACAAAAGGAGATAAAATCTTTAAAAATCTCGTTATAAAAATATATATTTTTCAGACTTATGTTAAAATTTTAAAGGGAACAAAAATATTGGAAACAGGTTCACAAAGGAGGTCATGCTTTTCTTGCAACTGTACCAGGAAAAACTAGAATTGCGACTTTAAAAGGAATATGCCATAATTTAAACTGAAATGAAATATAATAATAGATGATTCTTACACTACGGTAGTATATTGATAAAGAAATGACTTACCAAGCCATTTACAACAACAAATTCATAGAATTGTATATTTCTCGTGACTATATCCACGTTTGATTTGCATTAGCTTATTTGTATGTATATGCATACGACTAATTTCATTTTTTAAATAATTTTTATATTACTGCTGATTAAATGTAATTTTTTATATTGATTTTTCTATTCTTTTAAAAAAAATTATTATATTACAGATTTTCGCCAAAATTTAAAATTTGTATTCTTGATAATTTTCGAACTAAGTCTTCCCCTATTTGCTTATACTTAATGAACCTGTTGCCCGTTTATCACTATCAAACCCTTTTACTTGAAGTTTTATGTTCATTTATTAAACTTTCTTCAAAATCAAAAAAAAAAAGCTGAAACAATTTAATTACACTGAAAACACTGACAAAACTGACAACACAGACAACACCGAAAACTGCCATAATTCTTTTCGAAAAAAAATAGTTAAACAAAAAGTTTGGTCAAACTGGAACTGTATGAAACATTTAAGAAAAACCACTGGCTTCCCTATACACATACAACATTGAAAGGGAGCGTCAACTAACAAGTCAAGTTGAGGAGAGGTGACGAGCGAAATTGTTCTGCTGGCCAAGTGTTTTGTTAAATAAACTAACTTTGTAGACCCAACGCTTTGAACATCCCACCCACTAATCCCTTAACATCCCACCCACTAATCCCTTAACATCCCACCCACTAATCCCTTAACATCCCACCCACTAATCCCTTAACATCCCACCCACAAATCCCTTAACATCCCACCGACAAATCCCTTAACATCCCACCCACTAATCCCTTAACATCCCACCCACTAATCCCTTAACATCCCACCCACTAATCCCTTAACATCCCACCCACTAATCCCTTAACATCCCACCGACAAATCCCTTAACATCCCACCCACTAATCCCTTACCATCCCACCCACTAATCCCTTACCATCCCACCCCCTAATCCCTTAACATCCCACCCCCTAATCCCTTACCACCCACCCACTAATCCCTTAACATCCCACCCACTAATCCCTTAACATCCCACCCACTAATCCCTTAACATCCCACCCACTAATCCTTTAACATCCCACCCACTAATCCCTTAACATCCCACCCACTAATCCCTTAACATCCACCCACTAATCCCTTAACATCCCACCCACTAATCCTTTAACATCCCACCCACTAATCCCTTAACATCCTATGAAACTTACCAATGTCCCTAGGTTCCTCCTAAAATAACCCCTGCGCTCATGTCCTTTTCCGACTTAAATCTCATGATCACACATATCTTAAGACGAATTGATAAGTATAAACAATATTATTTTTATAAATTTCCTTTTAAATGAAATTTTTCCCAAAAGAATTGCAATTACCTTACAAATACAAGTTTAAATAAACAAACAAAAGAAATAACGTCACTAACAATAAAATAACAGACATTATCAATTTTTTCTTTACTTAATTGAAGAAGAAGAGAAGCTCAGAATTTGAGCGAATCAATGGCTAACTATTTCACAAAGAAAACTTACAAGGAATGACTAATAAATACCGAAAATAAGAAAATATGCTAAGGTGTTACTAACACTTCTGAAGATTTTTAATGAAGCTACCGTGAAGCTATATTGAAATCGCTTGAACAGTTATAGAAAGAAGTGTTTGGGTCCAGAAAATAGGCCAGTATCTTTGAACATATGTAACTATTGTGATATGGTTTTCAGCAGATGCTCATATGAAACTTGATTTGTGTGAAGCCTACAACTTACCATTGACAAAGATCACACTGCTGTTCTTAGTGCAGCTTCTGTCTGATGTAAGGACACAGGGAAAATCTGGACACGCCCTCAATTGTTGGAGTCCATTTATGGGGGAATGAGCTATTTTGTGCTGCCACCAGAGAATTATTTTCTTCTCTCTGTTTGTCATTGAAAAGTTATTCTTCCAACCTTCAAAAAAAAGTTGTTGCAATAAATGGGATGTATGCTTCGAACTCACTTCTGTAGTACTTGCTGTCACGTGGTATCAGATACGGAAAGGGACGAAACTGGACCCCGTTTTCCACCCAAATGGTCTCATTCTTCTCTATGACGTATTTGTGGAGACCAAATCCTGATCGCAATAACTCAGCACTGGTGGAGTCGTTGGTGAGTTCTAAATTTTTTTTTTGTGGAGCGTAACGAGATGTCAAACCTGGTGTGTTGTGCTTACCTACCCATGATGATAGATGTCTATAACTTGTTTGGGCCAAGTCTTCCACTTCATCCCACGGTAAAGCATATCTGATAGCAACAGATACTAATACACAAAACACTAAACGATTTGTTGCCCGATATTAGTTTATTTACCAACGATTCCTTAACTAATACTGTTATATAGTTTCCGACTAATGATCAAGTCGTTCCAGCCAAGCACTAATTATAAAAAGTGTTGGACTGCGTTATAAAGCTTTAAAAACCTAACAATATGTGTCAATATAACAATTTAAGCTTTAATAATATCTATACATAAGTAAACGTTTTGGCACATGCCTTCATCAGTTCAACAACAAAACATTCAAATAAGTATAAATTAAATTTCTATAATATCTCTCTCTCGCTCTCTCTCTTTCTCTCTCTCTCTCTCTCTCTCTCTCTCTCTCTCTCTCTCTCTATATATATATATATATATATATATATATATATATATATATATATCTTATAAAAAAAATATAAAAAAAAAAGAGAGAGCGCAAAAAAACCCACAAAAAAAAAAAAAGAAAGAGAGATCTCTCTCTCTCTCTCTCTCTCTCTCTCTCTCTCTCTCTCTCTCTCTCTCTCTCTCTCTCTCTATATATATATATATATATATATATATATATATATATATATATACATTTATCCTACCTAAAAAATTTAAAAAAATAGGAGAGGGCGCAAAAAAACCCAGACAAAAACAAAGTGAAGGAGAGTGGAAAGGAAGTAATTTGAAAAAAAATTGTAAAGACCAAATAGGAAAAAGACATGGCAGCTAGATAAAATTGTAGATTTGGTTTATCCCATATGGAGACAACATACCTACTTTTGTTGCTAATTTCTACTCGGTGTAGATTATATCTCTTGTGTTACTAGTGTTCAGTATACCAGTAACTGCAATGTCTGAGATACCATCATGGTTAGGGCTATTGAAATGTGTGGAGACCGGACAGAGAGGAGCTGGTTCATACAATATTGAAAGTGTTCGTGTGTGAAATCCCATTTCATGGTACACACAATTCTTGGTAATTTATTGAATACACCTGGCTACTGAACGACGCCCTTCATGAGAACACGGCACGTGAGAGCTTGAATCAAATGATAAAACAACAATCGAACGCTTCGGTTGATTGACTTCATCAGCTTGTATAACAACGAAAATGTACATTTTCACCTCACCCTCATCTGTTATGAGCGATTGCGTAAATATTATTTCCAACAATCAGAACACTCTATTTGAGTTTGTAAAAAATTGAACATATATTATAGGTTAGTTGGTGGCAAGCCTAGAGATAAAGATAAGCCATGGGCTCTTCGTGTTGTAGGAAAAAACTTGGATGTAGCATTTGCTCCAATGGACGAAGGGAAGACAACCAACACTATGCACTTTAATTTTCTGGATGTGTTTATTGATTATAAAATTGAAGTCGTAGAATGTTTTGAATGTAGTGTAGCGAACGTGGATTCTGTGTACCCTTTCAAACGGTCATTTCTGTTTTAAATAATAGCCATATTATTGGTGTTTAGTGCCCCATAGTTTTAATCCATCAGATTAGATGTCAGCTATCAAAAATCTCATTCAGTGCAAAATAAATGATTTATCATTCAGAAAAAGAACTTTGTAATATTGTGTTCTAATACTGAGATAGAATTATCAAACTCTGTATATAAGCAAGCATATATGTTATAGATATTTCGCCGATACCCAGCCATTTTCCCATTCAGTAAGAACCATGTAGATTTTTCAAAAAGGTTGTCCTTTGACAATTAGATTTCTATCTGATACTTTTTACGTTGTTTAAAGGTGTTTTTTTAGGTACCCTGTTTTACATTACGTGAGATTAGTACTGCCACCAGGGCTATGTCTAGGGTATGATTATATTTCCTAATTAAGTACTCTAAACTAATTTCACTCCACACTCACCCTAAAACTCAATGACACTCTCACTAGCTCTCACTTCTATCAATACTATCACTATACTGAGAAACACAGGTGGTTCAGCCCACAAATAAATATTTAATTATAAAACAGAATTATCTACATATAGATTACACATACTATACACATATAAAGGATAACTAGATATACCCCACAATATTATTTATACTATGTTCCCACTGGCGATCTCGTCCTCTGTAGGTGGTCAGATTCAAAACACACACACATAGCACAGTCTTGTTTGATTGGCCTCCCTCTCACCCGTCACTGGTCACTGCGCAGTGCGCCATCTCTGGTCACTGGCACTGTGACGTGGTAGGCGTAGACTCTAATACTTTAACACACACATGACACTCGGCCTGGTCTTCTGGCAAAGTCTATGCTTATCTAGTAGGCCTAAACTAAACTTGGTTCTTTTAATAGGATGTCAGCATTAGTCTGACCCTAATCAACTGATTCCACTAGCTCAACTCTACTGAACTGTACTAACTTCAACTCAACTATACTGGCTTTAAATGAGCGCAACTATACCGTGACTCAAATCAACTCTACTGGTACTAACTGTACTGACTGTACTGGTACTAACTGGAACTCAACTCCATTATGTTCACCTATACTGTGACTAATCTCAACTCAGCTATACTGAGAATAAAGCCAACTGTATTAATTGTACTAACTGTACTAGCTTCGAACTAACTAGCTAGCAAATTATGGATAAACAAACTTCATCAAATAATTATGCCAGCCAGGTTCTACTAACAAACTACAGGAAAAAGAGGATGAGAAAAGATTAGGGGGTGCCTTTTATACCGAGTACAGGGCGCGTGCCCTGAATTATAGCGTCAGCGTGGGTACGCGTTGACCAGAATGAGTGCATTGTTTAAGCTGGGTCACAGGCACGGTCATAGTGACTAGGTTAAATTCCACCGTGACATTTTTAGGGATGTTAGGCCCAGCCAAATTATGCCTATCACGTGGGATAGGGGGTGGAGAGCGTGTGAGCCATCGGGTCTCAACCAGGTGAGGACGAGCGGTTTTCAACACCATCATTTCTCTCCCCCTGCCCATGATCAATTTATTATCAGATATCAATTTTGATTAACAACTCTGAGGCGATTTCACGATATATATGTATGGCATCCTTCCGTCTTCATGAGACGATGGAGTAGCTATGTACACTTCAACGAATGGCTCAATAAGCCGATCCAGGAAAGGCAAGCTTAGCTGCATTTCTCGTAAGAGAATAATGACTGCTTGTTAGATTTGATTTTCCATACTGCTCTTTTTGTTGCAATGGATAATAAAGTATGTAAGTCATACTACACCACCAGGCCTAGGGGGCCTATTTTTAAAAAAAGTTATAATTATACTCAATATTGATTTTAAACGTTAACTATAGGGAGTGTGAGATAAAACACTTGTTCGTTGAAAAATAAAAAAATAACATTAAGCCGGATTCTCAAGTTTTTAATCACCGTTGGTAGCTAGTATGTTTTTAATAATAAGAGTGTTGCTCTGCGATAAAGGTTTACAATTTGGGTACATTAAATGAGGTTTGCTACGTTGACTAATTTTGGTATAGTAAAAACTTACAATTTGTGTAAATTAAACGAGATGTGCTACGTTTACTACATTCGGTATCAAGCAAATTCACAAGTCTAAATAGTTGCAATGCCTTTTTCCGTTGGTTTTTATATTGCACGTCCATCCACTTCCTTTCCGTTTTTCTAAGTTTTTAAAAAGTTTATTGGGGGCTCGTGCCCCTTCGTATTCTTTTCTTTCATTTTTAGCTAGAATACATACATGTATATGTGTTTAATATATATTTATATGAATTTTTCGGCTGTACAGATGATAGCATTCACCGTAAAGTTTGCATTGATACATTCTGTGTAATTATTATTAAAGCATTAAAGATATTGTTGTATTTTTTTACACAAATTATTTATGCATCTTCAAAGTTTTTGTTCAGTTTTTTTTAAACCTCTGAATCAAAGGCATTTTTAGACGCACATTTCATGGCTAGACAAACAACGTGTGTGCTACGAACACAGGCATTTAATACTAAATCATTTACATAGTAAATCAATTTTTTTATTTTTAAAATGTAATTCCTTTTATATTTAAATCTACATACGCTTTTATGAACATTAATCATCACAACTTCTTCATTAATCATCACAACTCCTTCATCAATCATCACAACTCCTTCATTCATTACACATCATTTTGAGCAACTTTCTTAGGGCATTATCTAAACCTGCATTTTCAAAAAAAAAAAAAATAAGTTTGGTCGAAGGGTTGACACGATTCGAAATTGCAACAGCGACGGTGCCAGATGTATTCATCGTATTGTCTAATTATTGACAATAAATACCCATTGTGTGTCGTGCTGGTACGCGGACTACAATTTTGGGGACCTCTTATCTAAACCACGCTTGCCGGTAGTACACGATATGGCCAGATGTTGTCGTGATATAAAAATAAAAAATTGATGAGCATATTAGCAATATGTACTCATGTCAAATGCACACATGACACATGCAAGGAAAGTAACACATTCATTATATTGAACACATTTTAAGCACGTAGATGAACTGCATACAACCCGTGATAGTGGGTTGTGCAAGGGGATTGAGTCCCCTACACAATAGCCAAAGGAGAAAAAATCTCACTCTACATTCTACAAGGCTGATATGTGAAATATTGCCATGAAAGGAAAAAATCCTCTACCTTCTTAACGGCTAATATCTAAAAGATAACTATAAAAATAGAAAACTCTAAATTTATATATATATATATATATATATATATATATATATATATATATA
>CAXITT010000486.1:352056-439987 GCA_964033795.1 Lymnaea stagnalis
CCCCCCCCCCCCCCCCCCGCGCCATTCATGATAGGTCACTGCACACTTTTTATTTAACGCCCATGAACTATAAATATATAGGCAACCCGCGGCGTAGCATGCGACGCAGAATTGTTCGCTGCCTCAGAGCTTGTTGGGGTGTGCGCATGGCTGGCAAGCGAGGATGGTGCAGGAGGGGGGCGGTAGTTCCACCGCAGTGCGCGTGTCTTGAGACCAACGATGGACAGGCAAGGGAAGGGAGGGTTTTCCTTGCATTTTGCTTGCTCTGGCGTATCCTCTATATATAACCTGCGTCGTCTTGCTTGCTCTAGTTTCTGGCATATTATAAACATAGATACTTTCGGATCCTTTAAAGCAGGCCTGCACAATTCAAAATGTAAGATGTGCCGAAATACTTTATGAAAAACTTGTGCGGCCGTAATACCTTATGGAAAACTTAAGCGGGACAAAAAATAATAGGACAGGGGAGAATGCTATAAAGAATAGTTCGTTACTTCAAGGGCCGCCAAGTGGGTGCTGGCGGGCCAAATGCGGCCCACGGGTCGTATGTTGTGCAGGCCTGTTTTAAGGGAATGATATGGATTTTCTATTATTTTTTGGAATCCGAAAAAAATTTAAATACAATAAATATAAAATAAATCTGCTTATATTTAAATATATGTTTAAGTATTATTATTATACATTAAAAAACAAAATAATATAATTATTTAAGTACTATTTTAAGTAATTGTCCACATATGAAAGTTAAGCTATTTTTTTAAAATCAATAAATAATGTATTACTATTATTAATTCATCAGTAAATGTCAATGGCCTGGAATTTTGTCATATTTTTGTTCAGTTATATAATTTAAAAAATTGATTGTTAGATGTAACGACTTAACAATATCAGTTTAAAAGCATCGCTAAATGTCTTCCATTATATCTATTCACAGCGGGTCATACATTTCTAGTCTAATACCAAAAAAATAAATCTCTCTTAGCTCTATAAGGGTAATTTCTATAATATTGCAATAAAATAAAAAAAAATAAATATATCTAACCACTACAAGGCTGAAATGCAAAATATTGTCATAAAAACTCTCTAGTCTCTTCAAGGGTGAATTGATAAGCTAGGGTTTTCATATACCACTGTAAAATAAATTTATTAAAATATGTTTGGATTCTTAAAAATTATTTCTTTTATTTTACGGAAACCGAATAAAATTAAATGTGCTAAAAATGTATCCACTTTATTTTAGTATTTTTAAAAGTGTTATTATTATTACAAATACATTAAAAATAACAATAACGTAACTATTGTAAGCATTTCATCCGAATTTGAAAGTTATGATTTTCTTAGATTATCAATAATTATAATCAAAGAATTATTTTTATTAAATCATAATCCCACTTATCGGTTCAACCCAAACATCTGTTGTTTTTATTGGGAAATTAAATTCAAATTAATTTTATCGAAATGACTTCAAACAATATGCGATTCAAATTTTCGATTCAGCTAAAATAAAGAAAAAGATATATAAATTTCAAAAGAGCTTAATTGTTACGCACTGCCTTCTATTGTGAGAAATTAATCTCTTATTATTAATTTTATTGCTCATTCAAACAGTGCCTAACAAAGGACGATGCCATAGAAATACGATAATAAAGATACGACACCCAAAACAGTTGTCAGTTACAATTAATATAATTTAATTTAGAAATAATACAATAACAAAACAAAAGAAATATAATTATAAATGGGTGATGGGTGGCCGAGCGTTCTAAACTGACTCAAACCAAATAGCTGGTGGTCTGGAGCTCAATCCCTACCAAACCCAACATCCAAAGCACCCCGGGTCAATGGGACTCGGCAGCCCGGGTGGATGGGACTCGGCACCCCGGGTGGATGGGACTCAGCACCCCGGGTGGATGGGACTCGGCACCCCGGGTGGATAAGACATTTTAGCCTTGGACGGCAACCCATCTAAGAGAAGGCAAACTCTGAATTTAAACCAGGAGCCAGAATGAGCAACAAATTGATCGTGGGCCCCTCAAATATAAGAGGAAGAAGAAGAAGATAAATCATCAACTTACAGTATGGTAGATCTTGTACCGATACACAGTTATTAAAATGTGCCAATTAATAATGATGAATGCGAAATAAACACATATGCGCACACAAATACACGTAAAGTTAATAATATCTATCTGAATCTCCTCTCACTGTGCCTGTCAATCCCTTTACATATGGGGGTCTACCGACGCGTAAGCCCTGCCTTCCAGATGCTACTCAACATTTGTTTACATTTCTAGAACAATCGCAAACATTCTAAAAATACTAGGAGACAAACCATATTTAATTGGAAAGGCGGTAGTAAGCAAGATACATCAAACGAATAGGCCACGCCCGAAACAATCGCTAACGTCAGCTAGGGATCTAATGTGGGTCAAGCAAAGTTCAAGCACGTGAAAATAGTGTACTACATAACATTAATTTAAGATTGCAATCTTATTTTTTTAATTTGTATTTTAAAATTTGATAAGGTTTAATTATTTTTCATTCCCTAAATGCACTTTTAACAAATAGATAAAATAATAAAATCTTAAGTTTAAATACTTAAAAAAAATATGCCATCTAGTCAATTAGTACAGCGAAACTTTATAGCCTAATAGCTCGCATTAATTCACTTATCACTTATCCAATAAATATTAACACGCCATATGAAGTAGCAATAGGTTAATTTTTATATCCATATCTCAAAATTAAATTATGTGACAAATTTGAAATTTAGTTTAGTTTTTAACGTTACAATTAATAACCTCACTCTTTCCATAAACGGAATTTTGTTAAGAACACAATTTTTTAATAGAAAATATCAAACAATATGTGGTAAAAGGGATCTGGGACTTAAGAATTTAAATTAATTTTTCAGGGAGTTATAAAATTGTGTGGTTGTATACGTATGGGGAAAACATCAGTGAACGATTTTATTGTTATTTTTTAAAATCTGGGAGGCGGAGGGAATTAGATAATTTGGTTTTGCCCCAAGCAACACAAGATATGCCCCAGAATAAAGGAACGAATAGGTTAAATATCTAACCTTCTGAAGTGCATATATCGGAGGTAAGGACAAAGGGTGTGTACATTGTTCGTGGATGACCATAGCCTTAAATCCAACGATGTTACCGCCGTGAAAAAGAGGTGTTACATTCTCTTTTTACAAATAAATACATCTTGGCCAATTAAGAAGATAAAGTTCAATGGCGTAGACGAAAAGTGGGTACATGTACATAGGTACACCCATAACTCAAAAAAAAAAAAAAATCGTACCGAATCATTTTACACATGTGAAAATTTAATCTTACAAATACAACCATTTTGTTCCTTTAACAGTTCTATTGCGTGAGCAAAATGGGTTCAGATTTTCTTTCAAAATATAAAAAAACATATTTTTGTTTCCAATTTACGAAAAGTAAAATGGGTTTAAGTTTGTATGATATGCTGATTCTGGTTCTGGTAGGTGACGTTGCTGAATCCATGTACTGGCATGTACCGGCATATGTGCAAAGGTTGGGGAAGCGATGCCAGAGGGAGATAGAAGTTATAAATTAATCATCATCATAACCGCATGAACCAGCCATCAAGCAGGGAAATAAATTACGTGCTTTTTCACGATTCATTTAATTCCTATCGAAAAGAATTTAACTGGAGGAGTTATGATTGTAAGCACTAGAGAAATTTTAATTGCTATACGTCATGCTTTATTTATTACATGTCAGCATTGTAAAGGTTGGAGAGAGGTATCTGTTTCTGCGGCTGTTGAGTAGGTGAATTAGTCCCCAATAGCACTCTGTCACATGCCCTCTTGAGTAGGGGAATGATTCCACAATAACCCTCTATCATACGCTCGTCTAAGTAGGGGAATGTGTAACCAATAACACTCTGTCACACACCCTGTTTATTAGGCGTATGAATCACCATTAACAGTCTGTCACACACCCTGTTGATGATGGGAAATAAGTCACCAATAACACTTTGTCACACACCCTGTTGATTAAGGGAATGAGTCACCAATAACACTCTGTCACACGCCTTGTTACTGCAGATCTGGGTAGGATCTTTTTAAACACTTCGGGGAAGGCATTATGTCGCCCAGCACCATACATGAACTGAGTTCACCCCGGTTGTGGCGCGCCCTAGAGTAATCATTTGGCAAACCCTTAGATTCCACCCCACACCGCCACACTGATCAGCCTGAGGGATGAGTAGTTCAGAATTAAGGGCGTCGACGTCTCTTGGGACGTTGTTTTAAATGTGCCACTTATTGGTTGGTGGAGGCAGGTGGAAAGTAGGAATAATACCCCCCCCTCCCGGAAACCAAAAAGACCCCCTCCCCCCGATGCAAAATATGTAAAATATAAAATATATTTTATAAAATAACGGGCGCATAGAAAAATTGCATGTTTCTTCAATTAAGATAACGAAAGACTTCGTGTTTTATTTAAATGTGGTACTTGTGTAACGATATTTCCTGAACAAATGGTATTAAAAAAAATGCTAAGCTTATATTTATATGTTCCCAACTGATTGATTTTTCTTTTTTTTTAACACCACAATAGCAAACAAACTACCCCACCATATTGCACCCCAAGTTCTTTTAAATTATTTTTTTTTTATTCTGAGAATCCAGTAAAAAGCTAAAAAAACAACCTTTAGGTAACTAACATTCGATTTTCATGCCGATTCCGTTTTTAGCAGTAATTTCATTTCTCCCTAAAATCATCGATTTAAAAAGAATTCTATGGAATTGGTAAAAAAAAAAAATGTTAAAGTACGTCGAAGAGGCAAAAAGTTATAGTAAATTTCAATTCCAAACTAATCCAAACTTCATAATTTAACTTTATACGATTTCCGTCAGCTAAATCAAGCATATATAAATATGTCATTTCATTTGTAAACACCTGTGGACTTCATAATCAAAATTATATACGATATATACAAATGACCAGTTCTGAAAACCCATACAAATGTGTAGACCTTTTCTACAGAGCAGTTGTTTATCTTTACCTCTAATAAAATTTGATAATGTTAAGAAAAAGTAATTATTACAAGTAGTTTTTTTTTTATTTCTATTTTATTTGCGCTCACCATGTACAATGATGATAGCTGTGCTTTTTTTGATGCAAAAAGGTTTTGGAGGGACTTATTTATTTATTTATTTATTTAGGCATTTTTATATAGCGCTTATCATAAAGCTCTAAGCGCTGTACAATTATTAAAACATGTAAACTAAGTAAATACAAATGAGACACTAGGATAGTAACTACTATTCTATAGAAACAATGAAAATGGCTATAAAAAGAGGACACTTTGACACTTCAGGATTAAGCCGAAACAGAAAATTAGGTAGGGCAACGAGGGTGCATCACAGGTCATAGGCGGACCTAAACAGATGAGTTTTAAGGGACTTTTTGAAACTGGACGAGGTTTCACTATGACGTATATGGAAGGGGAGCTGGTTCCAGAACGTGGGCTCATGGAAGCAGAAGGAGCGTTCACCGATGGTCTTAGTTTTAGTTCTTTTTATTCTTTTCTATTTTTTTTTTGTTGAAAATTCACTATTTATTTAAGAATTTTACACCCCCCCCCACCCCACGAAAAAAAAAATTGATTAAATAAGTATTCAAAGCCTCATTACTATTTAGAAATATATATTTTAAAAAATGTATAACACAAGCTGGGCGGAGTTAGAGATGATGTTTATTATCATTACTATGGTTAATTTTGGCGCTTCTCGTCGGAAGTCTGACATGGCCCCTCAAAATTGTTTGAAAGAAATGCCAAAAGTATTCGCCAAAATGCAACCATAAATTTTGAATTTGCCTGAGAGTCTTCGACACCCTTAATTTCTGCACTCCTCGAGCTGATCAGTGTGACAGTACGCGATTGAACCTAAGGATTTGTCAAATGATTACTCAGGGGCGCGCAACAACTAGAAAGAATTTAGTTTACGTTTGGCTCTGGGCGACATAATGCCTTCCATGGACGTTTAAAATACCCCTTACACCGATCAACAAGAAAATGAATTCAGGCATCCTCGAAAATGCACCACTTGTTTTAAAATTAAAAAAAAATTCTGTGGAGGTGACTCCATAGATCCTACTTACGCACTCCCTTTCTCGATAAAAGCTCTGCAGTTATCAAAAAAATCCGCCCCAGCATATAATTAAAAATTGGCACCTTGATGGGCCCCCAATTTCACCCCTTTCTACGCTTCTAGCATAATTGTAGCTAGAGTTTGGTGCCATGTAGACCTGGCCTGATCATCCGAATAAACGGTGGGTTGGTATGGGTGAGCTCAGGTCTACTTTTATTGTTGATTAACTAAAGATCAATTAAACATATTCGCATAATTTTACAAAATCTTTTAAACTAAATTTAATTAATAGAAACGATCCTTTTTCTATGTAAGCGTCGGTTCACACTATCAAATTCTCCTTCCAACATTTGATGCAATTCGTGTTTGAAGGCACTACTTTGTGTGCGGATTTATGGACACCACAGAGAAAAACGTTTTTCTCGTTCAAGCAATTGTTTTGTTGTTCGTCCGTCGAAGTCGACTAGGACCATCGCATCATCCGGTTAGGGGGAGGTTGGGATTACGGTGAGCTCGTAGGTGGCTTGCTAGACCGATCCTTGCTCGGAATAATCTATGACACCGTGGGCATGGAATAGTTGCTTCAGACGGTGACCTAAAGTTGCTCTTTCGGACAAGCCTGCGTGTCTCAGATGTGGTTATTCTATTAGCTTCATGGGATTTAGCCCCCTTCTTGACAGCAGCTCTCCACCTGGCTCTGTCCTAGGCTGTCTGCACCCATTGAGTAGGGTTTATGCTGAAGGCCTTTAGGGTCATTTTCAATGAGTCTTTATAACGCTTTTTTTTTTTTACCTATTTGGGAGCCCTTGCCTGTCGTGAGTTCTCCGAAGAATAATTGTTTCGCGAGCCGGTGGTCTTCCATACGGGCTACGTGTCCCATCCAACGGAGCTGAGACTGCATCAGAGTGGTGAAGATACTAGGTAGGTTCACTCTAGCGAGGACCTCGATGTCGGGGACTTTGTCTTGCCACCTGATGTCGAGGAGTTTCCTAAGGTAGGTAGTGTGAAAATGATTCTGCTTCTTGGCGTGACGCTGGTAGACTGTCCGAGTTTCACATCTATAGAGCAGTGTCAGGAGGACTACTGCGCTATAGACCTTGAACTTTGTTTCTCGTCTGATACATCTCCTGTCCCAAACAGTGCTGCGGAGCCTGCCAAATAGGGCAATGGCTTTTGCGAGAGTCTGCCATTCATTTCATCATTCATGACGACAGATCTAGAGAGGGTGCTGCTCAAGTAAGTAAATTTATCCACCGGGTTGAGACGCTGTCCACCGATGATGATGTTGGGTTCAACGTAGGGCTTACTGGGAGCTGGTTGATACATCACATCAGACTTCTTTGTGTTGATTGTGAGGCCAAAGTTATTGCAGGCCTCAGAGAAGATATCAACACTGCGTTGCATGACGGCTTCTGAGGGAGCGTTCAAGCAATTGAATGAGGCGATAACCAATCGAAGACAATTTTTTTTCTTTACAGCTGATTTTTTTAAATGGCAGTGATTCTAGCAAAGTGCGCTGCGACTAAAATTTTTGAAAACAAGTTATGGTGAAGTTACTAACAACTTCGAAGGATAAATGCCATTATTGATACTCAAAAACTTGGCTTAATTTATATTTTACCAACAGAAGCCTGGCAGCTAAGGATTGCTTAGACGATGGGCCCCTGCTGCTCAGATAATTTAAAGAATGGTAAGTTGAACTCGTCGTCAGTTATAATAAATATGCCATTGTAGTATTAGTTATTAGTGCAATTAGTTTATTCAAATATATTTTAATAATAATTATAATTAACATTAATTTAAATCCTATTGAAATATACATACAATTGTAAATTTGAAAATTCAAATGATGATAAGGTTAAGATGTAAATCTAAGCTCAATTTTTTTTAAAACATATGATTTGATGAACTTAAAATGTAGTGATAGTTAAATGCAAATATTTACCACTGTATTAGGTATAATTTGGAGTTTTAAAATATCCAGTTTAGGGCGCGGTAGATGCAGATTGGTTTTTATTAAATTGAATGAGTTAAAGATGATTTAATAAATAAGATGGCAAAATTGACGACTTTGAACAAAAATGATGATGTATCGTAGGCTATTCCATAAAAATGTTAAGTTGTAGAAAAGAATTTGGAAATATTATAAATATGTGCTAATATCTGTTTCACGTTTGTTTTATTTCAGAAGAAAAAGTAAAATCGAAATGGAACAGCATCAAAACATCCTACTCTAGAGAAAGAAGGCAACAGGAGATGACAAGTAAAAGTGTAGCAGGCACTGAGGATGTCTTTATTTCAAAGTGGTGGTTGTTTGATATGTTGGATTGATTTTTGGCACCACATGCAGTCACAAAACAGGTTGTAAATAACATGGTAAAAATATAAAAATGAACTATATGAAAATTTAATTGTATTAAATGCATGAATAAAAAAAATAAAGCAAAATTGTAAAGAAAATTTTAAAATGTATCATATTTAACAACTAAAAATGTATTAATAATTATAGCACTCTATTCTAGCAAAAACAAATAATTATTTATAGATAATATATTGCAACAAAATAAAATACATTTGAATACTTAGAGGATCTTTTATTATTAGATTAATGAAATATCTCAAATAAATAAAGTTTAAATTTAAAATGCTTTATACTACAATACATAAAAAATGTTTTTAAAAATATTTCTAGTATTAATACATGGTAATTTAAGCACACAGGTGATATATGACACAATGAAGAAATTATATGTTCCATTAAGTGTGAAATAGTTTATTGATTTCCCTCTAGCACTTGATTCCACTGCCAACTCATAGCACCTTTTGTACAAAAATAAAGGGCTAATTGATCTCTTACAGCTTGTGCGTCTTGTACTGGATGTTGTCTTCCTTGTTTGGGCATAGCCCCAAGAATCCCTGTTCCCTCATTCCTACAAACACCATGTCATATTAGATTTGTACATTCTGAGTCATCCTGACATGGAGGGCAGAACTTTCATATAATAAGCCATTAGGCACCCTACCATTACATTCTACATCCTCAAAAAGAAACTTATACTCTGCATCAACTAAAGCAAAAATAATAATGATAAAAAGCATTTATAATTATAATATTTTGATCCTGTATGATGAGGTTTTCTAATGGCAATGTGTTTTCCACCTGAGGCTCCTATGCAGTGTGGAAAATTCCATCTGTTTTGTAATTTTTTATCAACATTTGTCCATTTATTTATCTGGAGTATTCGGTACCTGTAAAATATAAATTCACATGTTCCTATTTATAATTATCATATATATTATCAAGTTTATTGTATATATGAACAATTTGTTATTGATAATTTTAAAACTGTATTATTTCAGAAAGGAAATGCTCTGTCCCAAAGCAGTAGGTGTGAATTTGATGATGCAAGTATGTTTGAATCTGATTCCAAAAACAGGTGCTAATTTCTTGATTAATTGGAGCAAGATATTCCTTTACAAGATAAAGAGAATGTATCCCTATTGCAGATAATAACTAAACATATTTCAAGAAATTCAAATGAATCTAGTTCAAAATTAACTAGAGCACCAAGATCTATAAAAAATAAGTGTAGTAAAAGAAAAATATTTGAGATTACCCCTTCTGACAGACTTTAAAAGTGTTCTACAGCCATAGACTGTTTAGGTAAAAGATTAGAAGGGTCAAAAAGTAAGCAGAGGAAAGTTAGGACAACCAAATATTTGGCCAATTTGTAGAGAGATCATTACACCAAATAGCAGATGAAGACTTAATTAAATTCATGCAATTTTAATAGAGATGTTGAGGAAAACAAGGGAGGTAAACATAAATTCTTTATAGCAATCAATTGTGACTTTTATTAATTGTCTTTAAATTTAAAATTTGCTTAACTGACTCTGCTGTCTTCTGTGTCGTACTAAGAAGTTGAGGGAACTGAGAGGGGGTCACGGACTGCTGAGGTTGGGTATCATCCGCAAACATGTGATACAGCATGTCAAATTGCTTGATCACTGCACCCTAGGGCTGAACGTACATAGTGAAAAGCATCGGGCCTAGGAGCGAGCCCTGGGGTACTGGGGTACTCCGAATTCAATTATAGATTGCTTCGAGGTCAAGCCGTTTGAAATAACTGACTGGACCCGATTTGTCATATGCGAGTGAAACCATATGGAGCAGTATATATGCCGTGGTCAAGCGTATCGAAAGCTGCCGATAAATTGAGTAAAGTCAAAAGGATACCTGGCCCTCATCACAAGACGAAAGAAGGTCGTTTGTGACGCGCAACAGTGCGGTCTCAGTAGAGTGATGCGCCCTGTATGCTTACTGGAAAGGTTCAAACAAGTCACATTGAATGAGGTGATCCAGTAGTTCGCGTAGAACGACTAGTATCATTTATTGCCTTTGTCTCATAGTATGATAGCCTTAGTCTTATGGTATGATTGTCTTGGTCTTATTGTATCATTGCCTTATTCTCATGGTATGATTGTCTTGATGTCACGTATTACTGCCTTGGCCTCCTTTTACGATTGCTTTAGTCTCATAGTATGATTGCCTTAGTTTTTTTTGTATGATTGCCTTTCTCTAATGGTATGACTGCCTTGTCTCGTGGTATGATTGTCTTGGTCGCAGGGTATTCTTGCCTTGGTCTCATGCCATGATGGCCTTGTTCTCACGGTTTGATGGCATTGGTCTCATGGTATGATTGCCTTGGTGCCATTGTATGATTGTTTTGGTCTCATGTTATGATTGCCTTGGTGCCATTGTATGATTGTTTTGGTCTCATTTTATGATTCCCTTGGTCCCATTGTACGATTTTTTTGGTCTATGGTATGATTGCCTTGGTCCCATTGGATGATTGCTTTGGTGTCATGGTAAGATTGCCTTGGTCCCACTGTATGATTTATTTTGTCGGATGATTCCCTTGGTAAGATGGTTTAATCAAATGCAAGGCTAGTCTCTAAATTCAGCTCATAGCGATATTTGCTTATTTCATTTTAAAAAAATCATGTCTCTCATCTTGTTCGGTTTCGGAATAACAAGTTTCTGAGCTCAGTGAGCCACCCCCTCAAACCTTTGAACCCACCTTCCCCATATTTTCGCTCGATTTCCAACACCCTCTATTAAAAGTAACACACTTTTTAACTAATACTTTATTTTTGACGACCTATCTTTTTCTCCAATTAGTACACACACTCACACCCACACTCATACACACACACATATATATATATTGATTGATTTGATATGTATATCGCGCCGGTATCCAAGCCATTGTAACATGCTCACTGCTCACTGCTCACTGCGCTCTGGGCCTCCGAAAACTATTTTAAACAAAAAAGTTTTTATTTGTTATTTAAATAATCTTTTATCATTTACAATTCCTCTCAAAGATTAAGGCAAACTGTTCCATAATTTTGGCGCTATCGCTTCAAAAGTGCGCACTCCCTACGACTTTTTTTCTTTGTTTATCCACACTAGGAACACTTGGCCAGTACTGCGTTGAAGACCGCAGGCTCTTCACGGATACATGTTTATACATCAGTTCTATCTGAGCATTTTGATTGATTGATGGAGTTGATATTTATATATAAAAGCTACATTTGTACTTGGTAATTAACACGCCCTTGCGTTTCTAACGGGTTGGTAAGGATAGTCGTGAAAACGTAAACCACTTTGGAGACGTGCCACAGATATCTTGTTGACATGACGTTTCATGGCCTACGTCTGTGTGGACCCGCTAAGCCATAATCCCCAAATCGCTTGATCTTTTAATAGCCTATGACTAAATTCAATAAAATACACGTGACCTGCTGGCGTCTGTAACCACCATTCTAACCATCAATAAGAGATGCGGTTTTTATCAACACCTTTGTTTTTAACACCATTCTCCGTGACACCAAGACACAATAGGAGAAGTAATGATTATGTCACACCAAGCAATAAACTATACAAAATTACCGTAATTAAACTATAAAGGAAGAAATATACTAGAAGATTTGGCCCAATGTTAGACGTATAATAGTGGCGTAATTATAAACTTTACAATACAATTCAACCTAGACGCTCAACATTTAAGATCCAATAAACTTTAAAAAAAAAAAAAGAAAAAATCTTGTCAAATATCCGACCAGCTTTTCACAATGACCACGTCCTGTAATTCACAGAAATCGTTTCAACACGTATTTCCTTATATGTAAAGGAATTGTGCTACCAATACTTTAAAAACAATAAAACTATTATCTTTTACTGTACATTTCAAAGTTCAACAAAAACCTCTCTTTGAACACATCTTTGACGGGGAACATAAAATTAAGAGTTATTAAATATCCGTTGGGAAATAATAAGTTATATTAAAATGCCTACAGCAGGGCACCGACATATCATTAAAAATTTTTTTTTCCAGCGTTACTGTTCTCATCAACAAAACAACAAAAGACGTTGTAGCTTTTGAGTCGAAGGGATTTTGTCCAAACTATCTATGAAATAGTTTAAGTTGAGGAAGATTAACGATTCGGTTTCGATCCATGTGTGGGTTTATTGTCTTTAATTAATACAATCAATTACATACGTATATCAAAACTACCCCTGAGCTTCATAAAGTATTTTCGTTTATAGTGGCTGATCAAGGGTTATGACCCTACAACAATGCAAATGTTTCATCATGCTATGATTGTACAGAGATGACGTTTGCTTTAAGTGAATATGAACATAGGTAAAATAGGAGAGTGGGAATTCTAATCTTGTCGGGACATCGGGTTGGCGCCTATCTCCTGTTATTGGATTTCGTGATTTCCTGCCATGCACCAGGGATTCAGGCCAATTTAGGTTTACCGTCCGACCTTTGACACTGCTTCTCATTACCACTTCTGGGCTTGACGGATTCAGATGGCGTGGGTCTCCTTTTCATAAAAAAAAAATCACATGAAAGCGTAAGCCAGCCATTTTATTGGCGAACTATGAATAATTGATTTTTTTTGTCAATCCCATGCAATTTTAAAATAATGTTGGCTAAAAACAAACAACCAAGAAAAGAAAAAACAAACCCTCATGTAACTATTCAACATGCGTTCAGCATTCAACATTTCGACCTTCACATTCACAGAATGAAATGAAAACCCTTTTATGAAATCGTAAAAGGTCGAGATGTTCCTTGAATGAAATGGAGAAAGCATCTTTATGGTATTGGCTGCGGAATGGTGAGGTGGGGGTTGTTGGTGGTCCCGCCAGTTGCCGATCTTGGATTGGGTTTTAATGGGTGTGGGTCCTGTGGTTCATTTACATTTTATGTCATTCTGGTTTTCCTTTGGGCTCGGCGAATGTGTTGTTGGTTTTGTTTTGTGCTTGGTGGGTGTGTTGTTGGTCTTGCTTTGGGCTCGGCTGGTGTGTTGTTGGTTTCGTTTTGGGCTCAGCTGGTGTGTTGTTGGTTTCGTGCTACATTGGGGGTGCTATTATGCCTTGTTCGATCTTGCTTCCCGTCCCTCCCTGGTCCCATCCCTCCCTGGTCCCGTAACTCCCTGATGCCGTCCTTCCCCCTCGCTGGCTCCCTCCATCGTCACCTGCTACCTCTAGCATCCCAGTTAATTGTGTCCGAAATCAATAAAGACTGTGAAATGTTTGATTGATCACAAAGTGAAATTTCTTCGTTTTAAAACACACAACATTCCGATAACAGAAAACGTATTTTACATTTAGCACTGTGTTATAGATTTAATGCCTTAGAAATTCTTAACTTTCATCTAAATTTTTTATTTAACCTCATGCATCCTACAATAATAATTTTAGCCTTTATCTTTGACTTAAAACCCTTATTTTATTTTATTTTAAAAAATAGACGATTAATTTTTTTTTTAAATACTGACTTTAAAAACAAGGGGAAAATGTGTTGTCAGCATTAAAGAATATTACTTATGAACACCTTTTGTTGGCGAGAAATCCAATAAATTTAAGACCTTTTCAAAGGCTTTCGATGATTTAAAAAAAACAACCCAAAAAAACCTACCAATCAAGCTCAAAATTCTTTATATTAAAAATGAAGGAGCTAATGGCTTTTATTATATTATTTTGAAAACACTGAATTAAGAGGAACGAAATTTTTTTTTTTTTTTACACCGAGCCAGCTTCAAAGTGACTACCAGCATTCTCTATCAAAGTGACTACCAGCATTCTCTATCAAAGTGACTACCAGCATTCTCAGATCAAAGTGACTACCAGCATTCTCTATCAAAGTGACTACCAGCATTCTCAAATCAAAGTGACTACCATCATTCTCTATCAAAGTGACTACCAGCATTCTCTATCAAAGTGACTACCAGCATTCTCTATCAAAGTGACTACCAGCATTCTCTATCAAAGTGACTACCAGCATTCTCTATCAAAGTGACTACCAGCATTCTCTATCAAATTGACTACCAGCATTCTCTATCAAAGTGACTACCAGCATTCTCTATCTAAGTGACTACCAGCATTTTCTATCAGTGACGATTAATCATTAAGAAATATTGGATTTTTTTTCAAATACCTCCTGTAACTTTCTAATTTTATGTCTTTGATTTTAATTGAAACATTTTAATTGAAATTGTTCAAAGACATTTGGATAAAATAAATTTAAATTGTATTTAGCATCACTTACAACGCAATATAACATAAGGATGCTTGGGTTTTCTCGATAAAAACTATGTACATTTTAACAGTAAAGCAGATGCTTATTTATGGGTAATAAAAAATATTATCTGAACTTTCTCTTTCGGATACAATACTCAAAATAGTTCTTTCAGTGTTATTTTAAATGTATTTCTAATTATGATAATAATGCGTAAAGATATATCTAAATATAAGCAGATGTATTTTATTTAATCATAATTAAATATGTTTTGATTTCTGTAAAATACTAGGAAATTCTTAAAATTATTTTTTATGAATCCGAACGTATTTAAAATGATTAGATTTTAAGCATTATATGATCAGCTTAGCTCATTATTATATATATTACAGATTACACTCAGGTATTGGTAAAATCTTACAAATAGATAAGCGTACTCCTTAAATATAACCACAAGAGGTTTTGAACTTGAGGATATTAAATATATTTCCGCTATGGGCCTAACCTGTTAGAGGGTGTTACTTTTGGGTTCAGCTCCCTGGGGTGTTCTTATTTATGCAACATATTTTTTCTTAATTTCAACCGCCAACACATTTTATTTGCAGTAAATAGGATGTGCTGAAAGGCATTGACACGTTGCAGACACATTTACATAAGTACACATACGTATGCCCATAAACCAACGCTTATTAAAGGTGAAAAGGGGAACACAGTGCAAACAATTTTCTTTTAAACTTAGAAAATGTATTAATCCTTCCATTTTTCCAAATCTACAGTTCAAGAGTGAGGATACATGTGGGCACATATGAGAATAAACATATTTTAATTTTACAATGTACTGTAACTACTTTGTGACATGCATGTATAATATGAATGAGGAGACTATTTTAAAACAACTTGTTTTTTTGTTGTTGTTTTTTGTAGTTTATGGCGCGGAAAGTTGTTGGTTTAGCCTATATTATGTAGGTTACGCTATTCTCAAAACAAAATTCGAAACGTCAATATATGTAATTTTTTCGAGGATTCAATACAGTAAAGCTCGATTCTGTTAAATAAGTAAAAAGTTAATTTTTCGATGTTAATCATTTGAAAGAACAGATCGAAGTAACGCAATACGACTTCTATTCTTATTCTGATAAAAACCGGGTCATATATTATTTCCCATTAAAAAAAAAAATAAAATGAATTTCAATTTTGAAGATATTTCCTTTCATATATTACATTGTTACCTATCTAAAAGCAATCAAATTATATGACAAGCCAGATGCAATCAATCGATCATTCATCGAAAATTCTTTTATTAGCACAAGTCCTGTGTATAAATAATTTATTACATTCGTTCCCCACCGTACTGTATGCCTTGCTCTGTGCCGACTTGTGGTTGCTCTACTCAGAATTAATGGATAGATGAAGCGCCATTTCGAATCTTCCTGTTCCCCGTCTATCGCTCGTAGTACATTAAAAATAAAATATCAATTGCATTTAAAGAAGAAATAATAATACGTCATTTTTTTTACAGGTAAATTGTTTTTTTGTTTTTTTAAACCCTTAAAAATCTGTAAAAGCGTTGAAATGTATCGCCTTTCTTGAACTGGGCAGAAAACGTCCACTCGGGATATATGAGCTAAAACATCTGGTTTTCATTGGATTAAGTTGACTCTAATTTAAAATGTTTGCTCCGCCCATAAGTGCCATATAAGCTATACTGAGATGGCACCATGTTGAAATCAATGAGATCAATCATCCTTGTCAGCTTTAAACCTTTAAATCAGTTTAAGTACCCGACGCACAAGGTGAAACAGTTATACCTTGAAGTATCCGACGCACAAGGTGAAACAGTTATACCTTGAAGTATCCGACGCACAAGGTGAAACAGTTATACCTTGAAGTACCCGACGCACAAGGTGAAACAGTTATACCTTGAAGTATCCGACCCACAAGGTGAAACAGTTATACCTTGAAGTATCCGACCCACGAGGTGAAACAGTTATACCTTGAAGTATCCGACCCACAAGGTGAAACAGTTATACCTTGAAGTATCCGACCCACGAGGTGAAACAGTTATACCTTGAAGTATCCGACGCACAAGGTGAAACAGTTATACCTTGAAGTATCCGACCCACGAGGTGAAACAGTTATACCTTGAAGTATCCGACGCACAAGGTGAAACAGTTATACCTTGAAGTATCCGACCCACGAGGTGAAACAGTTATACCTTGAAGTATCCGACCCACAAGGTGAAACAGTTATACCTTGAAGTATCCGACCCACGAGGTGAAACAGTTATACCTTGAAGTATCCGACCCACAAGGTGAAACAGTTATACCTTGAAGTATCCGACCCACGAGGTGAAACAGTTATACCTTGAAGTATCCGACCCACAAGGTGAAACAGTTATACCTTGAAGTATCCGACCCACGAGGTGAAACAGTTATACCTTGAAGTATCCGACGCACAAGGTGAAACAGTTATACCTTGAAGTATCCGACCCACGAGGTGAAACAGTTATACCTTGAAGTATCCGACCCACAAGGTGAAACAGTTATACCTTGAAGTATCCGACCCACGAGGTGAAACAGTTATACCTTGAAGTATCCGACCCACAAGGTGAAACAGTTATACCTTGAAGTACCCGACCAACAAGGTGAACAATTTCTGCCTTAAAAGAGGCAAAGAACCTTTTAATTCTGCCTCTTTAAAATTGTTTGTAAAAATCAGGAGATTAAAACTAATTTAAAACTTGCTCCACCATTTTCATTAACTAATTTCTACCAGCCTAAAAATTTTGGAAACGAAATGGAGCTGAAATGGAAGAACGGAAACAAGCAAGAAAAGACGTCAAAGAAAAATTGCAAAATTCACTTTAATTTCAAGTTCGCTCAGGGACAATACCATTTTACAACGAACAAATTATTGATCATTTTAATTTTATACATGAATTGTATAATCTTTAACGCTGATTATCTCTTCAACTTGGCCCTCAAGGTACGTAATAATAATAAAAAAAAATTCTTAGAATAATTCATTGTTTAAAAACAATTAATTAAAATTTTAACAAAGTTATCAATACATTTTTGTCAATTCACTAAATCAAATGATGATGAAGGGATGATGTAACTTTTCAGTTTTTCTTTGAAAATATTCAATAATTTGATGGATTTCAAATGTAGTGGTAGACTATTTCAAAGTTCAACTGCCGAGTGAGATATGCTTTGTTTTTTTAAACACACACCCACCCAGTTTTATATATATAATTTAAATAATGCACATGTTGTTAATAATTGTGAAGCGCTTAGAGCTCTAAGGTAAGCGCTATATAAAAATGCCTAAATAAATAAATATATAAATATATATATATATATATATACATAATATACATACATATACATATATATATATACATATAAATGTATTAAATCTTTTCGACTTCGCGAGACAAGTTACTAGCAAGTGACACTTCATCAAATAGCTTAACATATCTACTTTCTATGTGTACACAATTTACATATGTGAATGTAGTCGAGTTGGCTGATTTGAAAGCGGTGTGGTAAATAAGATGTAGTTTAATGAGGAGAATTTAAATAGAAATGTTGATTCAATGAATGTCAACAAAATTTGAAGCCTTTTAAGGTTTTTTACTTATTGAAAAACGAGGGGTAAGGTCAACATGGCGAAATGTTGAGTTGAAACATATATTCTGGGGATGGGTGTGTTAAGGTTTTGATATGCTTATAGTTAAAGACATGGACATGCAAATGATTTAGCTACGGAACTGTTGTATAAGAGAAAAACAATGACACACGTACATTAAACTGTAATACATTTAGAAACCATACTAAACTAATTGAACAATTCACAGATCTCTCATGGGATTCACACAGATCTCTCATGGGATCCACACAGGTCTCTCATGTGCATTACACAGATCTCTCATGGGATCCACACAGGTCTCTAATGGGATTAACAGAGGTCTCTCAATGGATCAATAAAAAATCTTTCATTGGATTTACACAGAGCTCTGATAGGGATTTATACAGATAAATCAAAGGATTTACTTAGATCTCTTTTGTGATGCATGAACAAATTATATAATCTACATTTTAAACAAAATGACTTAATGTATTTTTGAAGCATTTTTTTGACGTTTATATAATGTTGATGTTTTCTTACAAAAAATTTGATGCAGAAGAGTGTTTTAATAACGTATATCAAAATATTGTTGTATCATGGATTTCAGGTAATTTTAAGAGTCTTGGTCGACTTTTTTGCAACGTCTTGTCAAATCCTCTATTAGTCACTGTTATTATTTACATCAAGTGAAAAATACATTGTCTGTTCATGTTTTGGGCTGGACATTATCTATTATTTAAATATTGTGAACATTGTAAGGACATTATTGAATTATTAGAAAAACTCTAAATAAATATTTTCATTGAATAATTTTTTTTTTTTTGAAGACAAGTAAAAGATTAAAAATATCGCTCCTGTAAATCGTCTGGTGGTTGACATTGATAGGTGGCGTTAAGGAACCAAGCTCCCATGTCAGGATATGTTTTGGCGTATTTGTCTAAGTTCCAGGCACGTTGACACAATTCACACATTGGAACGGCTTCGTAGCGGTACTCCAAAAACGGGGGTGGGGTTCTGTCCAGGGGGTAGTCTTCGTAAAGTGTAAAGTATTGATCTTTTTTTTTCAAAATTTTAAGATATTCCTCTGGATTGGCATCCAGATATTTTATTCTATCTGCCAGGTCTTTTGGACTTTTAAAGTTTGCTGTGTTAATGAAAATTTCAGGGGGCACGAGTTTCGAGTAAGTGTTGAATCCACGAGCGATCAATACCATATTAGCATCTAAAAATCTAAAGAGTTTCTCAGTAATATAATCTTTACAAAAGTTATTTTCAAACCCTAAATAAAACTTGTATTTTTTGTTAATGTTCTCGAAGCAATGTTTATCGTCGGCTCGTGCACACTTAAAAGGACCACAAGACCCATAGACATCAACAGCAATGTATTGCTGAAGTTCTCTCACATACTCTTCTCGTTTCGAGTTGGTCTTACAACTCGATACCATCCACGCCACGAATCCAGTCTTTTCAGCTAAAATTGCTCTGTAATCTTTTTCTTTTATCACTCGACGGCGCCTCACAATTCCATGAAACGTGGTGACGTCAGAATCGAGTCGGTAGGACATCGTCCAGTTGAATGCAGAATTCCATGGATTGCCGTTGTCAAATATGCTGCCATAAAACCAATAATTGTAAGGAGCTTCAACTTGATAGTGGACAAAAACCTGGTCAGGTCTTCTCTTGGGTGGACTTTCTTTGTTGACGAACTGAGCTGGATGCCAGCAAAAAAATTCTTTTAAAATCTTGTTAACAAAAATTTTATTTTCAGATGCACGTTAAAATTTAAAAAAAAATATCATTTTTCAACCTTGTTCACAATGGTCCTCATACATTTCTCGTAACTGTCTCATAAGAATAGATACTATTTTTAAATACCTCTGCACACATAAAAAAAAAATTAAAGCCAAATGTAATTATACATGTTTCTTACACGATTTTATTGCTTAAGAAAGTTGACACGCCAACTCATTGACAACTACGAAGCCATAAAACTGCACATTTCTCTGGGACGTATCATTTGACTTTTATTACTCATTTTTTCTGTGTGCATTGGCCTATGGCTAAGTTTGTATTTAAATTTTATTATGTTTCTTCTGAACAGTGGCGAATCAAGGGGTTTCGGACGGCAACGGGTGACACCATTTCAGGCGTTGACAAATTTTTTTTAAAATGCATATATCCTCCAGAGCACAAACTGCTCGGTCTAACCGAATTTCATAAAAGGATAGCCGACCATACGTAAATTTTCCGGACGCGTACCCATTCCAAACGCGTGCTCTATTAAAAAATAAATGTCAATGCATGGAAAACGAGGTGACCCTCTCATTAGGTCCAAAAAAATACCTACTTGACCATGATATAACGCCGATTGAAGTGTTCGGTACCTTTCGTAATTTACTGGAAGCTATATTTATCTAAATTTTGAAATATAAAGCTTTCCATTTATATCAAATACGATATGGTCGGGCCATTCTAAGTACATGAATCTAAACCGTAAAAACTAAAAACATTTAAAAAATAATAGTTTACAATATTTTCGACATTTTAGTAATTAATTAATTAATAATTTTTAAAAAGATTTTGAAGCCAAATATCGAAACTCGCCTATTTGTCACAAGTAACGCCTCTTAACATTTGAACACGACTGCCATAGAGAACGGGGTCTTTTATATGCTGTTTTCGATTTCCCGTTTATCTGCTACCTTAACCCTTGGGCTTATCTCATTGAGGAAGTTAATCTTACACAGCAGTATCTGCTGAATAAAAGCTTTATACTCTAACAAATTGTGACCACCATAAGAGTCCTTAAGGTCATTTCTGGAGGAGAAGCGCTTTTAGTTGGTGGAACATGATATTGGAAATGAACTTTTAAAATCAGACAGATATGTAATTTCGGCAGAGAGAAGGTTAAAGTTTATGAGGAGAATAGCAGAAGACAATTAATAGACACTGGACTCTCTCTGCGAGAAGAAAACTGAAGGGAGTGTTTCGATCGCTTTAATTCTGAAGCCCAGATAAGTCTTGTGCTGTTTAGCCCAGCAAATGAAGAGAGCTATTGGTGTCCGTTTTAAACTAAACCTCTTTCAACGATGAGTTATCAAATGATGAACTTTTAAAAGAAATAGATAGGCTTAGAAGACAGCCAAAAGTGAGCTGATATTGAAATTCACAAAGTTATATATTTGTCAGTACTTGATATATTGAATTTCATAGCTGAATGGAATTTCCTAGAATCTCTTCCAAAACTCTCGCTAATCCTGTAATTGTGTCTTACGATCTGTGTGTCTGTGGCTTGGTGTGAGCGGAGCTTCTCAAAACTAAGACTTATCAAGAGCTATTTACGATCCACCATGGGACAGTCAAAGCTTTTTGATCTGTCTCTACTATCATATTAATTGGATGACTATTACTTAACCTTGCTAAAGTTCTTAAATACATTTACCTCCCGACCGTTAGTTAATTTGTTTTCTTTCTTGTCATTGTTATACTGAGGACTAATTTTAACAAGAAGTAATCCAACGTGGAAGTTGGTTGAAGAGGGGACAAATTGTATGCATTTAGACTGAAAATATCCCTACTTATTTACACCAAAAGATTTTAAACACATTTGTGTCCAGCCGACAGAAACATCAATAGTTTTACTTGACACGTCAAATATAAAAGGTGAACATCCCATAATAAGGAGAGGTGACAAGCTAAACTCTTCTGCTGGCTCAGTGTTTTTTTTTAAATTTTAATCTACCTTTGTTGATACAACACTTAAAACTAAATATAACTTCTTCCGTCCAAACCACTGCCTACTTGATACGTCTCTTCATGACCTCCACATCTATCTACCGAACAGTCCCCTCAATCCCATAATCCTGAGATATAGCGCACCTAACTATTAAATAACTAACATTTTTTTCATTTGTATATTTAATTGAAAAGAGGCCCTTAATCTGATTGAGTAAATGGCTAACGATTTCACCAACAAAGCATGCAAGGAAGGACTAAATTTTACTTAAAAAAAAAAAGAATAACGCGAAAACGGGATTGCAATGCCATGACGCAGTCAGGTATTTTCAATGTTTTTATGGCAGCAGCTGTACTGATATCTTTTGAAGGATATAAAATGGCAGAAATTTAATGAATATATATAACTACTATAAAGAATACAATATATATATATATGAAACTTTACTTGGATGAAGTCTACAACAGACCATTGACTAAGATGGCACTGCTCTTCTCAATGTAGCTTCTGTCTGAAGTAAGGAGAGAGGACACAACAGAATCTTATAAGATAATTGATTTAAGCGCAGCCTACAACACTTACCATTGACAAAGATCAAACTGGTGTTCTCAATGTAGCGTCTATCTGATTTATGGAAGGGATTACAATAGAATCTCATATAAAACTTGATTTGAGTGAAGATTACAACTTACCATTGACTAAGATCACACTGCTGTTCTCCGTGTAGCTTCTGTCTGATGTAAGGACACAGGGAAAATCTGGACACGCCCTCAATGGTTGGAGTCCATCTATGGGGGAGTGAGCTATTTTGTGCTGCCACCAGAGGATTATTTTCTTCTTATTGTTGGTTTTTGAAAAACTCGCCTTCCGGCCTTCAAAAAATTGTGTTTCATTGAATGGGATGTATGCTTCGAACACACTTCTGTAGTACTTGCTATCACGTGGTATCAGATACGGAAAGGGACGAAACTGGACCCCGTTTTCCACCCAAATGGTCTCATTCTTCTCTGTGACGTATTTGTGGAGACCAAATCCTGATCGCAATAACTCAGCACTGGTGGAGTCGTTGGTGAGTTCTAAAACTTTATTTAGTGGCGTGTAGGGTGTCTTTAATGAGAGACGGTACAAATCTTGAAACTCCTTCTCCAATGCTTTACGGGGCTCGAATGTGTCCTCTATAAAACTAGTAACATTCTGTTGTTTCGTGTTGATCTTAGTGAAATTTTTTTTTTCTATTGTCACAAGGGAGGCATTTGCGGATATGGTATTACTTTTGTTTACGACTTGCTTAAATGTTTTTTTGTCATTTATAGGATTTTTATTTTCTTCGGTGGAATGAAACTGAAGTGATTTCATCACAGGATGGAGCTGAATTTTTTCGGTAATGAAAACTTGTATTGATAGGAATTTGGAGGACCAGAAGGTCATTAAAAGTATAGACACGATAACAATAAATAGCAGGGCTTTATACACCGGCCATTTGGATATGGCCTTCCCCATCTGAAAAAAAATATTATTCATGAAAATCTTTAAGCAATTTGTGTGCCTCAGCTTTCAACTAGAGATGGGAATCGAACCCTCTTTTAGATGTTCGGGATCAGTGTTAAATTTCTGGTTTGTGTGTTCACCTTTACCGATACTATCACTAGGCAGTCTGACTATACGACCCTCTACTATTCGATTCACGCGTACCATTTATCAAAGTCGCAACAATACTTTATAAAATACTGTTCAAGACATCAAGTTAACACTGTTAACGTATCACAATCCATATAAAAATGGGTGCCTGTATAACTTGAATTTCATCAGTCAATCAATATCATCCACATTCATGAACACAACTGAATTAAAGTAGACAAGGATTCTCAACATACACTGACCTGAACTGCCCTGAACCCGACAAACAACACTTGTTTGTGATAATCATCTGGACTACGGGGCAACTCTCAGAACTTAGCATGAGTTACTGGCCTACTAAACTTAGTCTTAATCAAACACATTAATCAAACACATTAAACAAACACATGTGTGTCTTTTTCTGCATCTCTCACAGACGTCACACACTACACACTTGCTTAATTATCTGCAACTCTAAAAAACTGTTAAAAGTCTTTGTCTCTATTCGCAATTTTATCTTGTTGTTGTATTTTTTACATACGTGACAGAGGCTGGTTCACCCGCTGTATTTCGTTCACCTGCAATGTCACATTTGAGTTGTGTCAACATCGCGTCTGCTAAGTTCAGTGAACGGCAGCACACAAGTTATGTGTGTGTGTTGGGGGGGGGGATATGACAGATTAAATAAATACCGTCTTTCTATCCTATCTTTCTATCTTGTCTATCTATCCTGTCCTCCAATCCTGTTTTTCTATCTTGTCTTTCTTTCTGTCTTTCTGACCTGTCTTTATATAATGTCTTTCTATGCTGTCTTTCTTTCCTGTCTTTCTATCATGTCTGTCTATCCTGTCTTTCTTTCCTGTCTTTCTATCATGTTTTTTTGTCTTGTCGTTTTCTCTTTCATTTCTCTCCTGTCTGTCTCTCCTGTCTGTCTCTTATGTATATCTATCAAGTTGTTATGTAGTCGACTTGTTTACGCCTTCTTTCCCCGTGCAAAATGCTAGATGATCCCGAGTTCTGTATCACATTAGGGGTGTGGCTAACTAAATAGAGTCCTCTTGACCTTGTTCAAACTAAAAGTTCATGGTCTGTATCAGGCCTATACAACATACGGCCCGCGGGCCCCATGCGGCCTGCCAGCACCCACTTTACGGCCCGTGAGATAACGAAATATTCTTTATTCGTATTATTTTCTTGATAGTTTTCCCTCGGTCCTATTTTCTTTTGGCAAGCACAAGTTTTTCATAAAGTATAACAGCCCGCCTTACATTTTGAGTTGTGCAGGCCTGGTCTGTATAATAAGAATTATATAGAAATATCGAGAAAGAAATACAATATGCACGGCCTTTCAAGAAATATCTATGTAACAGGCTATATATACGCATACTGGGTGGCCGAGCGGTCTAAACGGTCTCAAACCAAACAGCTGGTGGTCTGGAGTTCAATCCCCACCAAAAGCAAATCATCCCAAGCACCCCGGGTAGATGGGACTCGTTAGCCTTGGACGGCAACCCATCTAAGAGAAGGCAAACTCTGAATTTAAACCAGGAGCCAGAATGATCAACAAATTGATAGTGCGCACCTCAAATATAAGAAGAATATAAGAAGAAGAAGGAGAGATTGAGCGACAGGAGACGAGATATATTTTGAGCGATTGCTATTAGGATAGAGCTGTGCTATAAGTGACAGATATTTTTTTACGAATTTTTTTCTGTGTGTGTGTAGATTCCTACATACGCCCAAGTCATGCCGTTGTGTCTTCAGCCACTCGAAGAGAATACCGATTGTATACGTTACACATTATGAGTATAATTATTTTTTAAAAATCTGTTTCAATTTTCAATCAGGATTTCAGAATATCGTTTAGCAACAGTTAAACAAATATAACATTATAAACTATCGTTAAAAGAAAGTCTCTATTAAGTTATATATAATTTTTTGAAGGAAAAAAAAAAAAGGTAATTTAACATTTTAAAAAATATAACTGTGCATTATTTTAGTATTGTGAACGGTTGTTGGCGCCGTATCTGAGCTATTCATTGTTTAATATAACACCAAGCGTTATCAAAAGTCCAGAGTAAATCAGATGGCCAACCTTTGGTAGTGCAAGATAATTTTTAAATATATTTAGGTCACGTCTTGTAAAAATCAAGTGTTGATGATTGGTCCTAAACAGTGTCATTTTATATTAGTTGGCTGACGCGCACATTTCAATCCCTTTCGTTTTGTGGGCCCTCATTGTCTTGGCAATATTTATGCCTCGATGTGAACAGAAGCCTGGTAAATAAATTATTGAATGTGTTTGGGCGAGATAATTATTCTTCAAAGTTAATTTTTCGAGTGGAACTTTTTAAATGAAACAAAACTAGCCACTGAACGACATAATGAGAGCATGACACGTGACATCGTGGGTCACATTTTAAAATAACGAAAAGAATGCTTCATTTGAAAGCAAGCATGAGCAAGTACAATGAGAATGAATATTTTCTCAGCCTGAACTCGTTTGAAAGGATTGCACAGAGATGCACAGTTCAAGATAAGCCATATGCACTTTATGGGGGTATTCAAATTGTGGATGTAGCATTTGCTCTTATCGATGAACGTAGGAAAGCCAAAACTATGCAATGTATATTTTAGGATGTGTTCATTGATTTGAAAATCGAAATGTTCAGAAACACTCTATCCATTTTCAGTGCTGCATTTGTGGTGTTTTCAACGTGAATTTGGTACATCTTGTCAATTGGTCACTTTTGATGGTCATGATGCCTGTGTTATGCAAGGCTAGAAATCTAGGATAACAAAAACCTATTCCAATGAATAATAAAGTACTTAATAGGCCTAAAAATGATTTGTTTGGAAAGTCCCCCCCCCCCCAGTAGTACTGCAATACTGTGGTGGTCAATTTTCAAGTCTGCCTTTGCGATTCTCTCATTTTCTCTCACCTCTAGTCTCAACCCAGACTGAAAAACAAAAGAGATATCAAGTTCCACCCACGTTTTTGGTAACCCTGCAGGAATAAGAACCGACGCTACATCCTGACCTTAGCCAAAAGGCCCTAGAAGCGATTGGATTTTTTCTGGGTTTATCCGGCGAACCTGAAAATTGACTTAGTTAAATTGTTTTTTAATACAGTGATAGATACATCAAACTCTAGACTCACACTTTTTTCACTTCCTGTAATCTCGGTTATGAACAATCCAACTTCAATAACAATAGCTGTCCCTTAAGTTTTTAACTAGCTTCTATTACTTGTCGTTTTTTCTTTGTCCTGTCTGCCGAGGAAGGCTCTTGGCCGAAACGTTCTTTTCTTCCTTTCCTGTCTTTTGATTCAAGCTTCCGCAAAGCTTGTTTTACTATTGCCTTCACACAGGTTGATTGCAATCCTTTCTCTATTGTACTCTACATGGTCCTAGGAATTTAATTTAAGAAAGCTATACTTTTACGCGGTATAACTTTCTAAACCTGTAAAATTGAAGTCTGAGAGAAAATAATTCTTCGTTGAAAAAAAAAAATAATAAAATGAAAACCAGCAGTGTTGTATTATAAACCCCTGCCTTTATAAATTATGTCTATAATTATTTTTTTTTTTACATTGCTAGAACAGATTAAAGTTTTGGTCATACAATCCATGGCTAAACAATCATCGTCCGTGTTGATTAGAAGGATGCGTGAAAACGAGACAAGTGTTGAATTATTATACAACTTGACATGGCTTTAAATCGCCAGCCCTTTAGAATGTAGATCAATGGGGGAAAAACCTTTATTTTAATTTCATTTCAATCATACCAAAATCTGTACACTCCCTAACGAACTTTAATCCTGAGGCCACACCGATTCGTGACACATCAGATTGAACCTCTATGTTGAGGCATTATCAAAATTTGCGTTGTCGAAATTTTTAACTTTGTTGGAACGGTAAACAGGGACCAGTGCCGGATTTTGATTTAAGGACAATAAGCATTCATGTTGCTGCAGTGAAAGCCCTGCGGTTCGATTCCCATCTCGACTTAACATTACAATGTGTCGTAAGAGAATATGTTTTAATCTTAGAATGACTTACCGTGTTTATATTAAAATGGAAATATACATTAGTATGTAGATAAGTCTTAAGTCAGGGCATAATTATTTGAGTATATGAAGACTGCATAAAAAAAGCATGTGTTTGAAAAAACAAAATACAACGAAATCAACGAAGAGGGATTGATCTAAAGTAAAATTATAAGTCAAAACTATATAATTAACCATTAAACACAATAAATGATCATTGCTAACCCTAGCTCATAGTAAGTGGTCAGTTCCTTACCTTAAATTCTAGGTACAGGTTTCAACAATTCATTGACTTTGTCAAACGCCTTGACCCAAATTGACATTGATGCTTTGAGGTTGACTTTAATGACTGTGAAGTATCAATTGAATGTTTGGTCGTGAGCTTGTGGAACATGAAGATGTAGGTCTCATGTTGAATGCTAATCCAGAAGTCAATGCAGCATTGAGAGCTTCTGGTAGCAGATCTGAACCGTTATAAGGAGTTGTCTTATAATTCAATCAATAATATGGTTTAATAAGATAGCAATAATATGGTTTAATAAGATAGCAATAATATGGTTTAATAAGATAGCAATAATATGGTTTAATAAGATAGCAATAATATGGTTTAATAAGATAGCAATAATATGGTTTAATAAGATAGCAAAAATATGGTTTAATAAGATAGCAATAATATGGTTTAATAAGATAGCAAAAATATGGTTTAATAAGATAGCAATAAAATGGTTTAATAAGATAGCAATAATATGGTTTAATAAGATAGCAAAAATATGGTTTAATAAGATAGCAATAATATGCTTTAATAAGATAGCAATAATATGGTTTAATAAGATAGCAGCAATAATATGGTTTAATAAGATAGCAATAATATGGTTTAATAAGATAACATTCAATACATTTTCAGAACGGTTTGCCAACTCGGCGTCTCTTACATTAAAAAAAAGATGTTTCACCTTCTATTTGATAAGATTAATGTGCTATATCGCATTTGCTGGTCCAACAATTTGAAACGCCCTTCCAGTCGATCACAGAAACAACCAGACATTGGAGTCCTTAAAAACCGATTTAAAGACACATCTATTTCGCAAACACCTTCTGAGACGATTGTCTACCATATCTTCCATTTAATGCATATTGGCTGTGTTGCTTAGGGTTGAAATGGGTAGAAAGACTTTGACATTGTATGCTTGTAATTAGTTTTTGTAGTGTTGCGTTTGTTTTAAATGTGGTAAATTATAGATTTGTTTTTTGTTGACTTTGTACCGCGCTTCGAGCCTTTGGGGATGAAGCGTGTTTTTGAAGTGAACTTTATTATTATTATTATTTTTAGGCGCCTTTCAACACAAAAAATGTGTATTCACCTCAAAATGAGCACACAAAAATGCCATTCTTTCTTACGAAATTCTCACTCCCCCGATATGAAAACCAGGCAAACGATAAATAAAACATTTATAGAACAACAAAATGACAAGGGCCGCAGGTGGTCTTCCTTTTCGTATCGCTTACCCCCACAAACCCCTCAACGTTTGATAGCGGCGGCAAGCTCGCTACATTATAAGAATCCTTAAATTTGAAGACCAGACTTGGTATAAATTTTTAGGCCTGAGTCACTCGTAACTAAATACAATCTGATGCAAATGTTTTAACAAACTAGGTTGTTGTTTTTTTTCAAGTCATTTAAAGTTGACTTAGCTCATCAGAAGATTTATCCAGTGAGGTAGGCAAAAATGGAATCTTTTTCAGCGGTTGAGTAATCTTATAATGTGGGAATGTAAAAGATCTTGACAAATGTCACATGTGGCTTACATCAGACATTGAAAGTGTGAGGAAGGTTATCTGGGCCAAGAACATACGGTCGGATATCTGATTTTTTTTTTAAAGGCACCCCCCACCAAGTTGTAATTTTTTTTTTTCAACTTTCAACTGTATTTGTGTTAAAATGATAATGAGCACAAGAACAACAAAAGGAAAAAGCTGAGTGATGAACGGTTAAAGAAGAGAACCCCCCAAAAAATGTGAATCTTGTGATCAGCCTGGGGGCAATGTCAGCCCAGACCTGACTCGTCTAAACAGAAGGGTAACCGAAGTGGAAATTAGTTTACCAAGGCGAGTGTTAACACCGTCTTGTGTTTACTGCTATAGGGCCACTGGCTCACTGGGACTGGAGGGTCGGTTACGGTTACAATAGTGCACTCGTGGGTGACAGCGGTGCGCTTTTAGTTACCGTTAAAAGAGTTTACTCTTACTATGATATGGTATGACAAAAAACTTTATAAAATCTCATTTATTTTTATTTTTATTTATTGTCATTTCATGTACTTTAAAACAATTACAGCATTGTTTAAATCAGTGTAATTTTTTTCGTTTGAAATTACAAATATTGTTTTTAATAAACGCAATAACAAGGAATTTGAATATCTCATTCATCAACTTCTTACCTATGCCATACAGAAAAAAACACGTTCATTGTACACTCGCCAAAACGGGGCAGGAATACCGAAATGTACACTCGCCAAAACGGGGCAGGAATACCGAAATGTACACTCGCCAAAACGGGGCAGGAATACCGAAATGTACACTCGCCAAAACGGGGCAGGAATACCGAAATGTACACTCGCCAAAACGGGGCAGGAATACCGAAATTCAACGGCAAGCGGAAGACCAAGAAAATAATAACAAATGACTCTTTTAAAAATGTGTCTTATAAGGTGGACGTACGGGCCGGTTGGTACCTGAATGGATTATAAATCCTAAGGTGGCAAAGTATGACCAAGCCGACCCCCCTGAACAAGCCTAAACATTCTGGAACCTTCTGAACGATAACAGCCTGGTGTTATTTAATTATAGCAGCCCACTTTGCAAAATTACAAGGCTCCTTTATTATTGGCACATAATGACCCGGTGGCCTCAGGCGGAAAATTCTATGCAATTATCCCATGGTCGGTTCATTACATTACAAAACTTAAACCCCCATTATTGTTGCCTGTAACCGTCATTATTGTTGCCTGTAACCGTCATTATTGTTGCCTGTAACCGTCATTATTGTTGCCTGTAACCGTCATTATTGTTGCCTGTAACCGTCATTATTGTTGCCTGTAACCGTCATTATTGTTGCCTGTAACCGTCATTATTGTTGCCTGTAACCGTCATTATTGTTGCCTGTAACCGTCATTATTGTTGCCTGTAACCGTCATTATTGTTGCCTGTAACCGTCATTATTGTTGCCTGTAACCGTCATTATTGTTGCCTGTAACCGTCATTATTGTTGCCTGTAACCGTCATTATTGTTGCCTGTAACCGTCATTATTGTTGCCTGTAACCGTCATTATTGTTGCCTGTAACCGTCATTATTGTTGCCTGTAACCGTCATTATTGTTGCCTGTAACCGTCATTATTGTTGCCTGTAACCGTCATTATTGTTGCCTGTAACCGTCATTATTGTTGCCTGTAACCGTCATTATTGTTGCCTGTAACCGTCATTATTGTTGCCTGTAACCGTCATTATTGTTGCCTGTAACCGTCATTATTGTTGCCTGTAACCGTCATTATTGTTGCCTGTAACCGTCATTATTGTTGCCTGTAACCGTCATTATTGTTGCCTGTAACCGTCATTATTGTTGCCTGTAACCGTCATTATTGTTGCCTGTAACCGTCATTATTGTTGCCTGTAACCGTCATTATTGTTGCCTGTAACCGTCATTATTGTTGCCTGTAACCGTCATTATTGTTGCCTGTAACCGTCATTATTGTTGCCTGTAACCGTCATTATTGTTGCCTGTAACCGTCATTATTGTTGCCTGTAACCGTCATTATTGTTGCCTGTAACCGTCATTATTGTTGCCTGTAACCGTCATTATTGTTGCCTGTAACCGTCATTATTGTTGCCTGTAACCGTCATTATTGTTGCCTGTAACCGTCATTATTGTTGCCTGTAACCGTCATTATTGTTGCCTGTAACCGTCATTATTGTTGCCTGTAACCGTCATTATTGTTGCCTGTAACCGTCATTATTGTTGCCTGTAACCGTCATTATTNTATACGAATAGGAAGCTAAAAATGTTTGAGGACCTGGCTCCAGGCAAAAAAAAGAAAAAGAGGGAGGGGGGGGGGCTATATTTCTGAAACATAGGTACATAACATACACCATAAGTTGTCCTGTAACAATTTAAAGGATTTTTTTTAAACGTGTAAAGTGAAAATAAGATTCCGATTCGAATAATTCTTTACCATTTCTAGTGGAGGCACGGGACCTAACATCGAAGTGCACGGGACCTAACATCGAAGTGCACGGGACCTAACATCGGAGTGCACGGGACCTAACATCGGAGTGCACGGGACCTAACATCGGAGTCCACATCGGGAAATGGACTTCAAAATTGTGTTTGACGTATTTAGCAGAAATTCCAAGCAGGAGATTTGGCAATAATTTAAAACAATAATGATCCTGTATGATGTGTATGAAAAGAATAAATGTGTAGGGTCTACTTTATTTGACTTAACTCTGGCATGAATAGTTTGTATTGCTAGAATGGTTTCGGATACTAAATGAACGGACTGCGTTCAAACTTTGTGAAGGAAATAGTGGAACAAGATATATGGAAGCTTGAAATAGAAATACAGGACAGTAAAAGAATAACGTGTCAGCTAAGAGCCTTCCTCGGCAGACAGGACAAATAAAGAAATAAAAAGAAATAGAAAGTTTGTTGTTGTTTGTTTTTTTTTTGGCTTTTTTTTTTTGTTTTTTTGTTTTTTAAATTAAGTGTTTTCCATATTAATGTTATATCGGAGCTCGCCAACGGCATTCCTTTAATACACAAACAAAAGACTAATGTAACCCAGTGGACTACTACGCTTAGATAGTATGGCAGGTGTAACAACTATATTCGAAGTGAAACCATGGGTTTAATATTCCATTACACTTCTGAAATAACAAGCCGCTAAGTTGACTGAATTATACCCCATTAATAAAATATACCCATATTGAAAGCAGCCTCTAAACAATTATTACAGCATTCAGTTTGTCTGAAATTAAATTGTGTGGGGGGAAAGTGTTTCCAAGACCGCTGTTTCCCAAAGTTTGGTCTGCGGACCAGGCACCGGTTCCCAAGCCTTACTTTGCCGGCCCACGTAAACATGAATATGTAGGGTCAACTAAAAATAATAAATACATTTGGCGCCGGTCATTGGTGCGAATTTCGAAACTTGTCCATCCGTCGGACAAACTTAAAAGTTTGGGAAACATTGTCAAAAAAAAAAAAAAAAAAAAAAAAAGAAAGAAAAAAAAAAAAAAAGTTTGGAAAAAATATAAAAAAAAAAAAAAAAAAAAAAAAAAAGTGGCTTGCTAAAAAAAATATTAAGGGATCAATCCCGATTTAATGTAAACGCCCCCCATGATTCCAGAAGTGCGCATATTTGTATAGTTGACCATGCGGCACTCTAAATGCTAATGGTGGCCATGGAGTAAGCACAAATCGTTGCATACAAACGTTCTTATTAAAAAAACTAGGAGGCTGATAAATAAATCATGCCCATTTATGTCCTCGTCATTCAATCATTCACCGGGACAACAAAAAAACAAACACACAAGTTTTTGGGGTTCTCCGAAATAAAAATGCCATCTCATGATCAGAGATATTGGTAAAGATAGAGAGATCCCTTGGGCGGGGTGGGGGGGGGCGGCGCATTTTCTCTTCAAAATAGTGCTCAAATATAGGACTGCCCGGGGGAGAAAGAACTTCATCTAAAGCCCAAGAAATTAATGTACTTCTATCTGGTAAGAAAAAAAAAATGTAAGACTATAATATAGGCATATACATAACCTCAGGCCCTAACAAGAATCACGGGTGTAAGGCATAAGAACTGATATCTCTAAGGAACAGGAGCTGGCTGTCTATCAAACGTCGTGTTGTCAATAAATATTTATTTTTTTTTAAACGGAGGGGAAACCGAGCTGGACATGAAGTGAATAAATCAGCTCATCGCAATCCTATAGCTCAACCCCGCAAAGCAATGAATTACGATGAGACAGCCACGGTCCGTTCCAATCTTTCCGTGCTCCCTAAACAGTTTCAATAACCACTTAATGGTAAATGGGGGGGTGGGGGGATTGGGGGGGGGGGCAGAGCGGCTGGACCTTTCCTGTGTCTATGTTGAGCCGCGCGTCTTTTGTACCCGTCATGTAGTCTTAATAATCCCCAAAAAATCAATATTTAATCACAAATAATAAGTATCTAGGTATGTACCTATGGCTGTAGCGTCGTGTTCAAAGGGTGCGCTAAATAAAATCCCCACTAATTGCAATTGTTATTAAAGTGCCTTACTTGAATGCATGTCTTTGTCAAGCAACTTCAGTAGATGGGAAGTTATTACAATTCTTAATCAAGTACCTTACCAGAATGCATGTCTTCTTCTCCTTCTATATATTGAGGGCCCACGATCAATGTATTGATCATTCTGGCTCATTTTCAAGCAACTTAAGTAGATGGGAACTTCACGCATTGCCGCCACCATTTCTGAGCTCTAATTGGGATTCGATTCTTACAAAGTGCCTTACTAGAATACATGTCTTTGTCAAATAACTTTATTAGATGGGAGTTCACCAATTGCCGCCACCCCTTTTAGGCTCTCATTGGGATTCTTATAAAGTGCATTGACAGAATGCATGTCTTTGCCAAGCAACTTTAGCACAAAGGAAATTTTGCGCATTGCCGCCCCCATTGTTTAGCGATTTATTTCTATATTCAAATAATTTACGTGAAAAAATATTGTTTGATTTATATGTATATATATCAAAATAAAGTTTCATAAACGAACTAAAAATAACATCTAACGTTAACATTGTCTCAGACTTTCTAATTTATCGCAATACATCTCAACCTTCTTGAATCTCAACATTCATCGCAATACATCTCAGCCTTCTTGAATCTCAACATTCATCGCAATACATCTCAGCCTTCTTGAATCTCAACATTCATCGCAATACATCTCAGCCTTCTTGAATCTCAACATTCATCGCAATACATCTCAGCCTTCTTGAATCTCAACATTCATCGCAATACATCTCAGCCTTCTTGAATCTCAACATTCATCCAACGGATCTGTCCATAATCCGAGGCTTAGATTAGAACTCATTCAATCGCGAGAAACATCAATCCTTGGTGGAAATCATCCTTCACTTAATCAGGCGATGTTTACTACTTCGGTATCAATAATTCAAGCCTCTTCATTTTGTGCAACGTTGAAGTGAGCGATACTAGTGACAAATGACAAAAGTCAACTATCGCCACGCAGATTTGATGCGACTAAAAAGTAGTACACAAAACTTTATATTTTTTTTTTAAATAAGAACGAAACAAAAGTCACCAACCAGATTAACAGCCGGCTGCCATGTACGGACATCATCGCCTAGTCCCTTGACATTTCAGTAAAAACAAAATTTGAAATACCATTCACCAGAAGAATGCAATAAATATTAATGAATATTCCATGGGGGGAGGGGGGGGGAGGAATATTTCCGACGGCATTGAAAATCAAATCTCTTTTCCCTGCAAGTACCGTAATAGAAACAAGTCATAGCATGGATAGCATGGATAGCAGGGATTTTCGTGGGCAACCCATTTTATGTTATTTTCAAATGAGCGTCCTTTTTTAATTAAATTTAGGAAACCTAAATCAATTAGTAATTACTTGTGCAAATGACATTTTCAAAGAGAAAATAGGGGAGAAAAAAAGTTAGATATAATTTTAATTAATTTAAGGAGTTGTATTAAATTCCCTTTTTTTTTTAATAAGCAAATGTTTGAATGTATCTATGTAATTTTTAGTATTATTGGTTCGTCCGTCGAAACGGGTCAAGACAATTGTTATCATCAGATACATGCTGGTTCTGAGATCATTACTATAGAATTAACGAGATTGCACAGCAATTTTATCACAGGACAGCGAGGTCTAGCCCTGAAGCAGTGTAGCAATATCACGTCCATCAGAGAATTGTGTCCATATTTAAGGTCGGGTGCATACAATGCCGATGGATCTTAAAAGTTTATGGAAGTGAAGAGTTGATGTCATGCAGGAACCATCTTATGTTTGATAGGATATACAAGTTTATGGAAGTGAAGAGTTGATGTCATGCAGGAACCATCTTATGTTTGATAGGATACAGTCAGAGACCAATCTTAACCTAATGGACGGGCTTGGGCAGACGGGTCCTAGCCTGGCATCTAGTGATAGAGCAGTTTCAAGTAAAGCATTATCCTCTGGCAGTCCAGACATTAACAACAAGATTGTCCCAGTTCCTGTTGCTATCGTAATTTCCAGCCGCTCGGTGGGCCAACCCCTGATGGTGGCTTTATCCGGTTCGCCTTTCCGGTCGGGCATCAACGCTAAGTCGTTTCTGTGTTTGCCATTGTGATCTGGCTACCGTGTGACGTTAATGGTAGCGAATGAGGACATGTTACAGGCCACGCGATATGAAACGAATGATCATAATGTGGATTCAAAATCATTGTCAGTTCGTTTTTTTCTGTTTATCATTCTGTTTTTTGGGGTTGATCTATATTAATATTTTGTTTAATGTCATTTTTATTTTTTTTTTGCTAAGGGAGAGACTCGAGCATCAGTAGGTGAAATCCTGGGCTAATAAATATATCCTGTAAATGACTATGAAATGAGAGATGACATACTTCATAAAGGTTGTCAAATAGAGCCAATGATCTGCATAACGTTTTAAGTTGAACATGGACCGGTGATCCAAAGCAACAGTCCTTTTATTCGGACCGAAGAAATATTAATTGACAAAGGGAGTATCCAGTCTATCGCATTGGAAACAACAAATAAAGCAAAGGTTCACACGGTGAAGATCTTAACGTATGTTATAGCGGAGAGCACAGTGCCGTAATTTGGTGGGCTTTTAAATCTGTCAGAATGTCAACGTTTTCAAGGTAGCTTTTTAGGTATGTTCAAGTTATTTGTTTTGTTCTTCTTCAAAATACTTGTACTTCTTGCAATATACGGGGTTTATCGGACAACGAATTGCTTTTGAGCGCTAAACAATGTAGACAGATTTAAATGTTATGCGAATGAAGGCGTTGCGCTAAAGTTTTATTTCCTCACAGCAGGTCATCGCGAGCTTACCAAAACCGAAATTCTAGGATTTGAAACTGGACAAGAAATTTGAACAAAGGAGACATAGTCTAGCTGTTGTTTGTTTTGGGTTATTTCGTTGTTTTTTGTTTTTTTTTTAGGGAAGGGGGGGGGGTCCTTCAATAATGTTTTTGAAATAGTTTTACTTCAATTCCCGCGCATAAATGGCTTTTTTTTCAATGTTCTTCTTTGATCATTTATAATTAAAACATCACTAAATCTATCCATCAGCTTTAATACATAATGTAATACTGTAATTCTTAAAGAAGTACTCACAAGTAATTAGCGGTAACGCTCAACACAAGATATATTTCTGAGCTAGGCGGGAAGAATCTATGAAAGTAGGAGGACAGTAGTGAAAATGTATGCGTCATATTTCCTCTGAATGCCGACTATTTTGTTTTTCTTTATCCATCCGCGCTTTAAAGTAAAATAGAGGCTACAAGGCGGGCGTGGATAATGGATGTTTACGTTGGAAAAGTAGCTCAAATAACAGCTCTGTGCACAGCTTAAACAGCTTTTCGTTAGGAGATAGTCAAATAAGTGGCACCCGAGTTTCGCCGGTGAAGTATAACGCCTGGCTGGGTGGTGGTCGTTATCTGACACTTGGCAGACATTGGCAGTAGAGAACGTTAGAAAGTTATAATGGTGGAATGTCAAACTCAATGCCTTGAGCCAAAAGCCAGGCGACTCTAGGGAGGAAGGAAACAATAATAGTGGACTGGATGACAACGTTAGGGATAAGCTATAAGCTGTTGCTACTTTTGGGAAGGCAGGAGGTGGAAAAGGGGAGGGGAGCGGTTTCTACGGTGTTACTGTTTGTTGGTCCTTTGCATTAGAAGATGATAAATGCTATATTCAACGGCGAGTACGCAGATGGTTTCCCTGTCCTATTTGTGCCTGGAAGGCTTTCCCGCACGTAAGACACACGTTGTTGTTTTTTTTAGTCCCTGTTGGATTTGAGTCGATTCTACTTTTCTATGCCGTGCCCTTTCTTTGGGCGTGAGTGCCGCCTTTATTCTCTGAGGATTGTATTAAGATTTTTATCCTAACAGATGAAGCAGCCAGCCCCCGAAATGCCCCAATGTTAGCCAGTGTAACGACCGGCATCTGCGACATAAAGAACGTCTAGCTAACCGTCCTCTCATCCACCCCCATCCCCCCCCCCACTCCCCGCTCTTACTTCCTGATCTCAGGTTCTTAGTTTCAGAGCGTCCTTAACGACGGCGATGGGGTCACAGTCACCATGACATCCATGAACACGGGAGAGCACCGCTGTCTGCCACATGATCAAGAAAACATTAAGCCATTAAAAGACCCCCCCCCCCACGGACGACAAAGCCCGTGAAATGTAATACTTATCTGATAAAACGGACTTTGCCGGGCTTTGAGGAATTGAAATATTTGTCCAACGCAGACAATATTTCTATTTTTTTAATTTTTTGTTAGCCTTTTCAAGCCGTCTCATTTATGATGAGATCGTCTCCAGTGTGTTTTGTCTCATCCTTCCACTTCTCCATTAACACAAAACACGAAATTGGGTGAAGCAGCAAGAGCTTTGGAGTCTAACATTCCTCTGGTGTACACTAAATGGTATTTAATTCATCCATTTTTTAAACGCTCTTCGATATGCGATCAGCTCTGAAATCTCTACAATCAACAACAAATAATAGTGGATTGCTTGGTAGATTATGGATGTGTCGAGGTTAATTTCTTGTTAGCTTCTAGTCACATTAAAATTATCTTTGAAAAATGTCGCCTTTTTTTACTTTTCCATTACAGCGTATTTTTATTTTTTATATTGAAATAATATTCCGTCTCTTTTACAATGAATGATGGTCGTGAATGCATTCAATGAGTCAACTTAGCCAAGTGCGTCGATTAACATCACAATGAATAATTCTCTAGGTATGTATGTATGGCTGTAACGATGTGTACAATAAGCGCGCAAAATAAAATTCCCAGACTCAATGGGATTCTTATAAAAAGGCGTTGATTGAATGCATGTTATGTCAAGTGACTTTAGTACAGTAGGACCCGGTTAAGTCGACGGCCTAGGGATTTGCCAAAAAGATCGAGATAACCGATGATCGAGATAAACGAAAACCAATAAGGCGGAAATATATTAACGTGCTTAAAATTTCTCTATGTGCGTTAATAAGTATAGGTACTTGAGTAAAAAAAAAAAATAAATATTTTTTTTTTAATATTAGTTATTATAGCTAGTTTCAAATATAAAAATTGAAACCAGAACCCACTGTTTAGCTTTAGACTAGACTAGCACTTTTTGAGCTATGAATGTTTCACTTGTGAGTTCGTTTGGCATTTTCTATTATGGACGAAGCCTCCACATGTTGTGACCTCATCCCGCTGATCGTGTCTTGCGCAATGACTATATAGTTTATATAGTTTATTCATAAAATACTTATTTTGAACTTTCAACTTTGGCACATGACTATTTAATTAAAGCTTTCCCTGACCAATGGTTTAATAGTTTTTTTGCACACGGTAAACTCTTATGGATGAAACTCTGATGTAGTAAGTACCACGGTATAGCCATTATGCAAGTGGCTGTGAATGGCTGCCCATGACAACGTTTTGCACACGGAAAATTCTGATAATTTATAATATAGACCCTCCCGGGAATTAAAACATATTTATTTAAATTACTTCTAGATTCATTCTAAAACACAAGTCCTGTATTTTGAGAAATAATTATTTTTAGCTATGCAAAACTTGTTTATTTGTTGTTTGCTATTTCTTCTTGCGGAGTTCAAAAGCCGGCGATTGGTCATGGGGATCGAGATAACCGAGGTTAAGTGGCGAATTCGGCCCCCTTTTGTGCTCAAGATATCAGGGCTCGGCGACAAAAAGAATCGACATGACCGAGGTGAAAATGCAAGGACAAAGCGAGAATTTGGCGGTTCCGCGTCAAAAACGTCGACTTAACAGGGTTGGCGAGTTAACCGAGGTCGAGACTGTAGATGGCAAGTTCACCCACTGCCGCCGCCATTGTTTGGCGGTTAACGAGTTCTCTGGTTCAGGTAGTGTTCGTTGCTGCATCCATATACTGGCATCTGTGCAACGTCAAAATACGACATAGTTCTCAATGTAACAATGTTACTAACGCAACCAGATGGCGCTGATTCCACTAAATTAAACTCAAATTAGATTCTTAAAAATACCGCAAATACATTGCGTAATATTTTTTTCTTTTGTTTTCCGGGAATACTTGGTGTAACAAATCTGCGGTGTGAAGTGGGGCGTGACATTAGAATATTAATATAGTTCAGGGGCAGTGGTGTACCAGGAAGGAGGGGGGTAGCGCTAATTGGGAATCTTATCAAGTGCGTTTCTAGACCGCATGTTAAGTAACTTAAGTAGATGGGAAGTTCTAGCGCTGCGGCCGCCACTGTTTGGCGCGCTGTGGCTACCAGGAATACAAAATGTAAAGAAACACCCAAAAGTTGTACCATCTGTTGCATGCGCAATTAGAGTCTCGTGGGTTAGTATTCTTTCTTGCACGGAACAAAGATCATTGAGGTTATATTACTATTACTGTTATCATGTATATTCATAGTTGAGGCAGACTACACTTAAATTGTATTGCATGTAAGTAAAATATCCGACACATCTGATCCGCGATTGCCCCACAATGCCCATCTAATTAATTTTCAGAGAAGGGCCTTAACATTATTTTGTTAAACATGAATTTCTTTATTTTATTTTACTACTAATGTTTCATTTTTTTTTTAATAATCAGATTGTTTTTTTTTTATTCTTCCTTTTGTTCTCCTCAATCTAGCAGAAAAAACAAGGACAACCAGAAGAACCACACCAAAATGTTATATTTGTTAAAGTAAGACTCAACTAACAACATTTTCACTGAAGAAACTACTGGTCTGTTCCAGACACACCTCTGTGTCAATAAGCTAAGACTCAGCTAACAACATTTTCACTGAAGAAACCATTGGTCTGTTCCAGACACACCTCTGTGTCAATAAGCTAAGACTCAGCTAACAACATTTTCATTTAGGATACCACTGGTCTGTTCCAGACACACCTCTGTGTCAATAAGCTAAGACTCAGCTAACAACATTTTCACTGAAGAAACCATTGGTCTGTTCCAGACACACCTCTGTGTCAATAAGCTAAGACTCAGCTAACAACATTTTCATTTAGGATACCACTGGTCTGTTCCACACACCTCTGTGTAAATAAATGCAAGTCTTAACTAACATTAGGGAAACCTATGTTCAATTTCAAAGAGACACACCTCTATGTAAATAACAGTAAATCTTAACTAGCAGTTTGGAAACCTATGTTTTATTTCAGACAGACACACCTCAATGTAAATAAACGTAAGTCTTAATTAATAGTTGGGAAACCTGATTTCAAACAGACACACCTCTTTTTTAAATAAACTAAGACTCAGCTAACTACATTTTCATTTAGGAAACCACTGGTCTGTTCCAGACACACCTCTGTGTAAATAAACGTAAGTCTTAACTAACATATGTTCAATTTCAAACAGACACATCTCTATGTAAATAAACCTAAGATTCAACCAACAACATTTAGGAAACCACTGGTCTGTTCCAGACACACCTCTATGTAAATAAACCTAAGATTCAACCAACAACATTTAGGAAACCACTGGTCTGTTCCAGACACACCTCTATGTAAATAAACCTAAGATTCAACCAACAACATTTAGGAAACCACTGGTCTGTTCCAGACACACCTCTATGTAAATAAACCTAAGATTCAAACAACAACATTTAGGAAACCACTGGTCTGTTCCAGACACACCTCTATGTAAATAAACCTAAGATTCAACCAACAACATTTAGGAAACCACTGGTCTGTTCCAGACACACCTCTATGTAAATAAACCTAAGATTCAAACAACAACATTTAGGAAACCACTGGTCTGTTCCAGACACACCTCTATGTAAATAAACATAAGATTCAACCAACAACATTTAGAAACCACTGGTCTGTTCCAGACACACCTCTATGTAAATAAACGTAAGATTCAACCAACAACATTTAGGAAACCACTGGTCTGTTCCAGACACACCTCTGTGTAAATAAACGTAAGATTCAACCAACAACATTTAGGAAACCACTGGTCTGTTCCAGACACACCTCTGTGTAAATAAACGTAAGATTCAACCAACAACATTTAGGAAACCACTGGTCTGTTCCAGACACACCTCTGTGTAAATAAACGTAAGATTCAACCAACAACATTTAGGAAACCACTGGTCTGTTCCAGACAAAACTCCATGTAAATAAACCACTCCACTGTGGTGACACACTGCACTACCAGGGCATCAACAAAAAAATGTATACAAGTGATGAGCCCTCTGGGTAAGCCACTGCTCAACACAATATTGATTGGCTTCATTTGTTTATTGAAAAAAAGAAAAGGTTACAATACTAAAATCAGCAGAGGTTGATGATTTAAAAATATAATTTTTAGAACCAACTTATGTGTTTTTATAATTAACTAATCTTCTATGCAGTAAAAGGATAGCTCAAAGGGGCCATTGATGGATTATTTTTTTTTACTTTTTGAAGTAGTTAATGAAATGTATTAATAATGCTTCTCCAGTTTATGTCTTATGTCCTCCTTATGTGTAATAGAGCTGTCTAAACATGCGTTTCTCAAACTTTAAGTTTTGTTAAATGCTGGATTGGTTGATAAGTTTCCCACTCCATCGGAATTGTTAAATATTTGTATTTTTATATTTGACCCCTAAATGAGTAATAAAATACTTTTAAATCTGCGATCATTTAACACAAGAGGACTCCATTAACTATTACCATTTAATGCCAGAAGACTCTATTAACTATTACCATTTAATGCCAGAAGACTCTATTATCTATTACCATTTAATGCCAGAAGACTCTATTATCTATTACCATTTAATGCCAGAAGACTCTATTAACTATTACCATTTAATGCCAGAAGACTCTATTATCTATTACCATTTAATGCCAGAAGACTCTATTATCTATTACCATTTAATGCCAGAAGACTCTATTAACTATTACCATTTAATGCCAGAAGACTCTATTAACTATTATTATTTAATGCCAGAAGACTCTATTAACTATTACCATTTAATGCCAGAAGACTCTATTAACTATTACCATTTAATGCCAGAAGACTCTATTATCTATTACCATTTAATGCCAGAAGACTCTATTAACTATTATCATTTAATGCCAGAAGACTCTATTATCTATTACCATTTAATGCCAGAAGACTCTTTTAACTATTACCATTTAATGCCAGAAGACTCTATTAACTATTACCATTTAATGCCAGAAGACTCTATTAACTATTACCATTTAATGCCAGAAGACTCTATTATCTATTACCATTTAATGCAAGCCGCTATAACTTATTCTTTATGGCTGTTTAACTTTATTTAACTTTTATCCAGTTCCTTGTCTTCTGTTGTGCAGACCGGCAACACATATGACTTGCGGTCCAGTGCCACAGCTTTCGGAAACACTGTTGAGACTGTATCCCTACTTCTTACTGGGCATCACAGGACACATACAATTTAATTCCCACCCTACCCTCATAAAACCAGATAAAACACCAATGTTCCCCCTCTGCAAACATCCATATGAGAAACTAACACATCTCTTCCACTGCCCGCACTTCAAGACTCATGCCAAAACCATCTATAAAGAATACCAGACTGCCAAAACGACCTATTTATATACCAAAAGAGAACAGCTGCAGAGAGTGAGTAAATTCTTCACCATGGCCACAGGCCGAAGGGCACATGCCACAATGGCCGCTGGATCTGAATGATGATGATGATTCTAACAGGGCGTCATTTTTTTTTTTTACATTTTGATAAAAATTGAAGTAATCCACGAAGGCCCCTCCCTAAATCTCTATAGAAATAGCAAACAAAAAAGTTATAGTGTGAGAGAGTGAGCTCACTGAATGATATTAAACAATATAGAGGAAATAATTGTTGTTGTTTTTTATTTTTTCCCTGTAGCCTCGAGACTATCAGACAGCAGACAGTGATGAACTTGATTTATAAAAGATTAGATAAGACTGGTTTAGCCAGAAGCACCTTCCTCCGTGACACACCAACAGAGCCTCCAGGAAATAAGCAAACAGCCCCCGCCCCCCTCTTCCCCAAGGTGCTAAGGTTCTGGATACTGGATGGCCCATTGATGTCTACCCATGTCGTTAACACAGCACATTCCTGGACTCGGTTGTCCAATAGATTATGCTGACTGGCAGGAATCAATAGCTATAGCTGTCATTCGGGTCAATGATAATGACCGGACCAGGCAAGGACAGGTAAAAGAATGGCAGTTGTATACATGGAAAGAAGAAGCAGAATGTGTAAAAAAAAATAGCCTTCTTCCAAGGCCAGGATGTTAATAAATAACTATAAATAAGACAAAAATAAAGGTTAATGTAACACAGACTTATAGGTGTGTTAATTTATCAAGAGAAAAAAACAACACACTTCATGACAGATAAATCAGCAAAGAAACATTAAATAAAGGGTAAGAAGTATTTTTTAATAAAAATATATATAACTGATTTTTGTTTTAAATAGGTATGCAAAAAAATAGTCAGCACATTTTGAGATGTCAGATATGATTTTCAGGACAGATTCACATCGGCTTATATTAAAGTCAAATGTATGCATTGCTCCAAAGTTAGAAATCCATATGATATTGATATATTTAATATAAATTTTTTTAACTTGTGGTATAAATTATTGTTTTAATAAAGATGTATTTTTTTCTATATTTTTACTCTCATTTTTTTTCCAATTAGATCTAATTACTTTAACAAGCCAGAGAGAGAGAGAGAAAGTGGACCACAAAAACAGCTGAACATTAATTCTTTCCTACCTGGCATTTGCGTTTAAGCTCGGCAGAGCTGGACACTGGTCACCTAACAGCACTGATGTGCAGGCAGCCATAGACTCTGCTATTGACCTCAGGTTGTAACCACCCTGGGGAAACAATTGGCAACAGTGGAGCAATAGTGCCTAATATTTAAAGCTTCAAAATCCATAATTTTCTATGTTACAATGTCCATCACTAACGCTGAGGTTCAAAATAAAATTTCCAATACCTACACTAAATGAGAATCTTACAAGCACCCCAAATGCAGTTGGTATGCCTACACTAAATGAGCATCTTACAAGCACCCCAAATGCAGTTGGTATGCCTACACTAAATGAGAATCTTACAAGCACCCCAAATGCAGTTGGTATGCCTACACTAAATGAGAATCTTACAAGCACCCCAAATGCAGTTGGTATGCCTACACTAAATGAGAATCTTACAAGCACCCCAAATGCAGTTGGTATATCTTACAAGCACCCCAAATGCAGTTGGTATGCCTACACTAAATGAGAATCTTACAAGCACCCCAAATGCAGTTGGTATGCCTACACTAAATGAGAATCTTACAAGCACCCCAAATGCAGTTGGTATACCTACACTAAATGAGCATCTTACAAGCACCCCAAATGCAGTTGGTTCATAATATTTTTCTTTCATTTTATGGAAATATTTGATGCCATAAATCTGTGTTGTAAAAGGGGTGGGACATTACAATATTAATATAGTTCAGGGGCCGAGGGGATTCTTATCACGTTCATTACTTGAATAGATGTTTTGTCAAGTATTTTAGTAACTTAAGCAGATGGTAAGTACATGCATTGCAACCACAATTGTTCGGGCTATCGCTAGTTTATGCATGTATTATGGAAAACCTTCATAAGGATTCAAAGTAATTATGGTCTCAATTATTTAACAGGCTGTTATTATAATAAACAGGTAGATAAATTATTTGATGTTTTCAAAAAATGTTCTAGATCAGTGGTGCCCAGAATTCTGGTGGTGCAGCCCCTATGAAGGAATATTTTATTATTGATGTCGACTTAACACTTAACTACTTGAAAAAAAACAGGGGATTAACTTCTCAGAAGGATCATGACCCTAAGCTTTACATACCACTTGTTCAGAGACACTGAAGACATTCAAAAGTAAGATAAATGTTTTTTTTCCAAAAAGTAGAACCTAAATGAATAATGTAATGTCCCTCACCTCCAATGCCAGAACAACCCTCCCATTGGCAAGTCCCATCAGCATGTGTGTCATGTGAGCATAGCCTGCTGGGGTTACAGAGTAGCCTCCCTTGAAAGGAAACAAAACAAAATATATTATTTACAAATCGTACATTTAATTTGAAATTTTAAGGAATCGTGATAATAAATCATGCGAACTTGGTTGAGTGAGCCAATATAATGGCATGATGTGCTCACATAAAACCCAGGGGGGGGGGGTGAACATATTGTATTATTTAAAGGGCAAGGAAAACGTTCACTTTTCAAATCAACGCCACTAAACAACAAAGTTTACACTAACCAATGGATCACCAGTTGCAGAATCAAACCCAGCACTGATGATAACCAGCTCGGGCGCATACTGTAAGAAAAAAGCATAATGGAAACTACATTCAAAAATGGAACACAAGCACTGGTCAGTTTGCCATAACCTAAACAAGGATTATATTAGTGTATCTAGAAAATCAGAAAATTCCTTTTAAAAAAATAATTTTATAAATGTTAAGCTATATATTCTAACATAATAAAAATACCAATTGAGGGTAAAAATTAGAAATGTCTATGATGGCACAAAAAAAACAAAAAGAAAAGAAAAACTTTAAGGACAGAAGCAAAGAATTTAAGAAAAGAAAAATTTAAAGTAAGAAATACTTTATGCTTTTACAATGTCATAAAAAATGTTGGAAAAATAAAAACATAAATGTTGATAAAAGCATTGGGCAATGATAGCCAAAACGAGAGTATCTAATTAAAAAAAAGTTTAGTGAACAGCTAAGCATGACATGGCTATAGTAGCAGAAAGAAAATTTTATGCCCTTAAATCATCAGGGATTTTTATTTCATTATGCGTACGCTGTCGCAGAGTAGCCCACTAAGCCTGATGAGATTCTGACAGGATTGCCAACATATTGTTACACAAGACTGGCATGGTGTCTCACCTGGTATGCTATTGGCATGATGATCTGTGTGAATGCAAGTATGTACTCAGCGTCTCCCATCCTCGACTGGGGACAAGTAAATAAGAAAGAGAATCTGAGATAAAAGTCTGAGCAAACAGTGTCATTAATCGTACAAGAGTGTTGATGTTTAGCCATGCAAGAGACAGACATAAGACAATCATCTTAGTACCCATACATTTTATTTCAACTAAATGTTTAGCTATGCAGGCTGAAGATTGTATTACTTTGAATTTTAGTTAACTTTAGATATTTGCCATGTGCATTCATATGTGCCACTTTAAATTAACCTTTTTTCTTTCAATTTTCACCCTTTTCTTAATATTCCCATTCAATAAATTAAAAATAAAATGAAAAATTCTAGAATGTATTTTTTATTTAATGCTGCTCTGGTTACAATGAGCCAAAAGCCATTATTACAAAGACACGTACAAAAAAAAATAAAAACATAATGTCATCCAAAGTCCTATAAATAATACAGTTCAATAGGAGGAGACTTAGAAGGCTCTGCATATAAATATTGACTTAAGACTTACTCCGCACCAGGGAATGTTGACATTATAACCTTCACCTGGTCCCTGACCAACGTAATTGATACCGGCATCTTGTCGGCCAGGGAAAAAGTGCCCATTGTCAAACCGGTGTAGGGAAATGTAAAGGACACTGAAGAAATAATCAAATATTTAAATTGAAAGTTTTCAATGCATTACCAGACTATATCTATGGTATTGTAGGGGCCAATTAAAGATTTTCTAGTATTTCAAGCAGGAAGTTAAAATAAACAATGAATTTCAATGAAAGATTTTTATTACTTATGTATGTTTAAAAGAAAAGATTTAAGGTTTACAATATTTATTTTTCACAAAGAAAATACATAATGATGGCTTTTTAACATGAGAAATTCATTTCATTTTGAATCTGATTGTCACATCTGCTTGTTCATAAAGTAATATACCCATACAAGGTGTTTTTTATTATGAAATTCAAAGGCTTTTTATGTGACACCATCACCACCCTTCTGCAACTGCACAAAAAAAATCATCAAACAGCGTGGTGGACATGGGGACACACTAAGATGATGTTTTAAAAGACTTGACTTAAAACTATTAACAAATAATCTTTCATCATGCTTGCATCTCATCAGGCTGACTGAAGAGATGTTGTACATAAGATAAGCTTTATTACCTGGGATCTCTGTAAAACTGATGCTGCGTGGCATTGCCATGGTGGACATCCCAATCAACTATTAAAATTCTGGATTTTAAAAAACAAAGAAACATTTGCAACCATTGTAATTTTAAATGGCAAATATGTGACCTATAACTCTTACATTTTCTTATCTTTAGAGCAGCTCAAAATATTTTAGTCCTTAACTATAGGTTTGTGTTTGTAGGTATTAGGCTCCATAATGTTTTTTTTAATGAAGAATACTGTGATAAATTTGTTTAACATGAGATTCTAGAAAGTCAAGTGTTTATTAAATGCAGGACCCTGTGATAACATTGTTGAATGAGGAGTTGCTATTTTACTATAAACTATTATGCATGGACTGACATAGCAAACAAAAAGCCAACATGTCCTTCTACACAAACCTTTTAAGATTGAAGTTCTTCTGAGCAAATTTAGCAGCTACAGCCACATTGTTGAAGAAACAGAATCCCATGGCCTTGTTGCACTCAGCATGGTGGCCTGGAGGTCTGTGTATGCAAGGCAGAATGTAGATGACAGATTACCATTTTACTCAATTAGTTCCTAAACTATGTATCATGCCGTTTGTTAGAACAAAGAGGTAAATTTAAAAAGTCTCTTTGGATGTTAAGTGAATGAAGCATAGCCTCTATCTGGGAATGTTTGTCTCATGAAATATCTATTGGCTACCTTTATATTATTTTGCCTCATACTTTGGCTGTATAAATGTAATTCTCTGCTACTGTTTTGATTTCTGACATATTTTTTAGCAGCCCTAAGGATTTTAAAATGGGAAGATAACATCAAAGAGTGGACAGGACTAAAACTAAGTGATGCTGTGCGAAGTGCAGGAAACAAAGAGGAATGGAGAAGGATAGTTTTCATGTCATCTGTGGCGCCCCAACATCCAAGGACTAAGGGACATGATGATGATGGATTTTAAATGTAGTTGTTCCAGCCATTCCTCTACTCTGATTTAAAGGGAAACAACCCTGTAGTTTTTCCTTCCCCCAGATCCCTGTCAGATACCAGTAGTACTGCTATGATGCCACTTTCTGTTACCCCAAATATTTGTAGGTGTATACTATGTTTCTTTAAAAACTACTATTCAGCTTAAAAAGCAAACAAAATTAAATGTGATCTAAGTCAGTGAGGGAATTTACCTGACAATAGCAATGCCACTTTGGGCCTGTAGAAATAGAGAAATTCACACTTTGTAGTATATACATTAAAACATAATAAAAACAGCAGCCCAATCAATACTAGTCACTATAAAAGCTGTCTTAACAACCTTTAACCTAAAACCTGTCTTAACAACACTATAGTCTTATGACACTACAACAGCTGTCTTGGCAACACTAAACACTGTAAAAGATGTCTTAACAACACTAAGTTTATAATAACACCTGCCTTAACTCTAAATTTAATATTAACACCTGTCTTCACAACACTGAACTTTATGATAAGACCTATTTTACACTCCTCTTTTAAAGCCAAAGGACAAGTTATCAAAAGAGTATGGGAGCTGCATTCACAAATCAAAAAAAAGTCTCCCCTCACAGCGTAAGAAGCATGAACCATTCTACAGACTAAACTTATTAACAACCAGGCTAATGAACAGTAAGACCAGTAACACCTGTCTGATCAGTACAAAACATATTTTTAAAAACACCTGTCCAATAAATGAGCACTTAACTTTAACACAGCACCTTGCTGGCAAACTGTCGGCCCAATCCTATGCCCCTTAAACCAGAGTTGTCACATAAGCTATGTCCTCACCTGTCCGGTTAAAACAGCCTCAACAACGTTAAGGACACTCCCCGCAGCCAGCAGGGCAGAGTAGAAAGATTTCTGTTGGAAGAAGAATTATGTGACTTAAATTTAATTCATTTAATCAGTACACATGCCATTGCTGTTCTGTATAAATAGGGCAAACGCCCAAATGGCTACTGGATCTGATTGATGATGATTATGGATTTCACAATTTTTTTTTCCTTTCATCTAATGTCACCAAAAGAAGAACACAGTAGAAAATCAATCATCCCCCTTAATCGGGAACGGGGTTTTCCTGTTGCCCTATTTTTGAGATAACCGAATACTTCCACAGAAAGGTTGCGTTAAATAAGTTAGTGCATAGAATACAATATTCTCCCCTTATACATGCATGGTGCTTCGCTTTTAAAATGTAATATGAACCATAATCATCAATGGGATATCGGGGTCAGCTGATTGATGTCAAAAACGGGACTGAAATTTTTTCCTTATAGTTGACCGGCCCTTAGAATAGAACCAGAAGTCACTTTTTCTTTGTACGGCGGTATTCTATGATTAATAAGTTTGTAGATCACACTATCCCAGTCTGGTCATTGATGGTACAATAAGCACCTAGCTTTTTACCTGGATTTGTGCAACAGGGATTGGAATTAATTTTCCAAAGTTTGTTATATGCCAATTTTCCTAGCATAAAATTAAATATAATTTTTAAAAAAGCAAGGGTATTTTGGGTAACCGATGATAATCAGCATTTGGAAAATCATCACTGCACTATAATATCATTCTAACTATTTTGCCGAATGCAACAGAGTCAAACTCTGAAATCAGCATGAAAAAATAACACAACTTTTCCACAAATAAAGTTTTCTCTTCTCAATAAACTGAAATGTGGACATGGATCCTACGCTACTGCCATTTGATGGAATGCTTCCTCCCCCCCCCCCACTTACCTGGTTCACATAGATGGAGCTGTATCCTTGCTCTTCGGGGAAACTGTTTAAACTATCCTCCTCCATATTCTCTGACTGCTTGAGTTCTGTGATGTACTCCTCCCTGTGTGAAAACAGTCGTCAAATATGCTTTAAAAATACAAACAATGGCAAGATTGAGAGATAAGCCTCAACAGGTTGCCAACCTCTTTGTTTACAAAACAGTTGAAAAGATTATACTTTTAAGCAACGTTACTCTAATTAACATAAGCTTTGTCTTTAGGCCATTTTTAACTCTTTCGCTGCGGAATTTTTTCATCGAAAAAATGTACATTTATTTCGAAGAGTGGAAAAAGAGTGAGAGGTTGGGTTTATTAAAAAATATTTTAAATATTATTCTTTGGTTTATAAGACTAAACTTAGTATCAAATGAAAGGTAATTGAAAGGACTATATATTTGTACACTAGTTTCTACAGTTTAAAAAAAATAAGTTACACGAAAGAACCATAAAATGTGAAAACATTTTATGCTAAACCATTTTTCCCCAAACCCAATGATATACGCATACCTCATCTTCAATTCTATAACTCAATTCCTCTAAAACTACTACCATCGGAATCATGCGATGTATCTAAATATAAATCATCTTCGCTGTCAAAAGAAATATTATAAAACAATTTCAAAGCTTTTTTTAACTGTTAATCGTCTAGGAAACTTACCTACTAGAGCCTAGGGTAGCCATAGCAACAGTAAAAAAAAAAAATGCGAAGAAAATCGTCAAAATAATGCTTCAATTGACAATAAATAAGCCTTGGTTTCGATTGTAAACAATGAAGTGCCACTCTTCTATGTAAAAGTCTTATTTAAAAATAGCTCTTAAAAAGTTTAACCGAGAAATAGCAAAGAAAGAAACATGATATTGAAACAACGCACAGCGCGTTGGTCCGTGCTTTTGAGAATGGCGGAAGAACGCAGTGTGCGTTGTTCCGCATCGAAAGAGTTAACCAACTTCCCTATATCTGAAAAAGTTTAAAATTGGCAGCCAACTTTTTATCACTGTATAAATGAAGGACTGTGTGCAGGCTGTTTGAAGGAAATAGTGGAACAAGGTATGTTGAAGCTTGAAATAAAAAGACAGGACAATAAAAAGTCTTATTTTTCAACAGTAATGATACATTAATTCTTTTAATTCCTGTAATCTTTTGGATAGAACATATTTTTTTTTGTTTTGGAAAACCCAACTTCCAGCAATAACATAGCAGTTATGACGAATTCCAAACAAAGTTTTAGACCTGTTTTCTATTTCTTCTTGTATTGTCTTTTGTCCTGTGTGCCAAAGAAAGCTCTAAGCTGAGATATTCTCTTTTTATTGTCCTGTTTTTGTTATATCAAGCCTCCACACACCTTGTTCCACTATTTATTTCACTGAGCATTTTCATTACTTTTAAGACATTCTCAGACTAATCACAAGGAACATATTGTCATGGAATGCTCAACAGTATAAATAACAAAGCAAAGCTTTAAAATAATTTTTTGCTTGTTTTCTCACTCTATAAACAAAAAAACCCCAATTAGTTATGAGTGTATATAAAAAATATTCAATTAAAAATGTATGATTAAACATTTAGATTACTATTACTAACGTGTGGATCCAAAGCAGCTCTGACTTTCTGGCCATCCTCGACTGCAGTGAAAGACAAAACATCAGCTATTATGAACTAGGCTGGTCTTTTTTATTAAAAATATATTTTCAAATGCCAAGTGTGTTGACTTTATTTTATTTTTTTTCTGCAATGCTATTTGTAGTAGTGTTTTAAAGAACAATATTTTCTATGGGGACAAAGGATTACTTTTGGAATGACATTTAACATATGCCAACAAAGTGTTCTTCCTTTTAAATTTTGAGGTGTTGTATAATGTACTGAAGCAATATGAATACAAACTTGCATTGTAAAGAGGAATAATACATCAGAAAAAACAAAATATTTTCGACAATTTAGTTGATAAATCATTTTAAATCAACCAATGTTGTCAAGTTATCACTTACGGGCACCTCCAGGCCCCTTTCTAGAAGGTTCCATTGAGTCAGCTTCTTGTGGATGCTCACTATCCTGTCAGGTCTCTCCGGGTGGGAACTGTATGCCAGTAGCATTTCATTAAAAAAGAAGGTGGTGCTATTGCTGTATAGACTTTTTGCATGGATACGGACTGATGATATGGATATGAATGATGACATGGATAGACATGATATGGATATAGACTCATGACATGGATATGTATGCTGATGATATGGATACATTCTAATGGTATGGATATAGAATGAAGATATGATATAGACTGATGACATGGATATATACTGACAAAATGGTTATAGGCTGATGACATGGATATAGACTGTGAATGTGGATATAGAGCAATGACATGGATATAGATTGAAAGCATAGATACAGTCTGCTGACATGTTTAGTATGATGATAATAACAGTAAAGGCAACCATTTTGGTATGCCTGGTTTATTTTACTCACGGAGAGAATATGTTTTTATGAGCCTTCATTTGCGCATCATATGTATAGCAAAATCTGGTAATAAAGAGAAAGTTATTTAATGCGATATTAAGAGAAATTAACTTCTTTTTTTATTTAAATTAAAATTTTACTTCCCTCGTTCTAATGAGTTAATAAAGGATTCAGACCTGTTCCTTTTACATGTCTGTATGGCATTTAACCTATTGTAAACTTTGCTAAAAAAAACAATTTTTTTAAAAATTTAAATACCAATTTGTTAAATATTGGTTCATATTTTCATTTAATTGAAGCAGATTATTAGGTTACTTTATTTTTTCTTTTGAATAAACTTATAACACAAAGGACTACTCTGAGATTCCCATCCTACTTTGTTTTCGCTACAGACAAGTTTGTTTCACGGATGATCTGATCAATCTGGTTTAGAAGCTTTTGTTTCTTCTCCTCGGATTGAACAGGATAGTAGCCAGTCAACATGAACTTCTCAGGCCTGTTTTCTGGGGTCATGAACGTGACCCCTTCACTGAAACACACACATGGACGGTCAGTTTTGGGGGCAAAAACACTGTCGCTTGTGGTGGCACAGACCATTTCAGGATAATAAGGCATATGACATATTTACTCATGATGCTTTGAAAATTAGTTTTTTAATTTTTTTTAGGATTAATTCTTGGAATATCATAAAGAAACAAAGACTTGGATTAAAATTTACTTCATTAAAAATAGCTGGAAAAAAAGAAATCAAGATACTGCAAAGCTTAGTAAGCAAAATGAGGCAAACGTTGTACTTAGTGTGAAACTGGGCAAAAAAATGTTAATGATTGTTCTTTTTCACTAAAAATGAAATCATTAAAATATTTTAAATTAGACCTACACTGGTGGTGTAGTGTTGACTTCTTTAAATTTACACTGCTCTGACTTGTCCAACTTCTGGTAATGTTTGAAGCACTTCCAATGTGGATATAGAACTTTGACAAGATTCAGAATGGTGGTGATGATGCTGGGAACAAATAAATCAGACAAATCAAATGACAAAAGAATCTGATTGTCAATACACACAAAATTATGGTAGATCTTTCATAAACATGGCTAGTTTACAGTGGTCATAGCCATTTTGTTAATTTTATTTTATTAGTGTGTTTTACAAATTAAGATCTATACTTATTTACAGTCCCTCCACCAATATTGGTATGGAACTCATACTCCCACTTTGCGTGTATGGCACATTTAGACAGTGGAATGCAACTCAAATTACCACTAGGGTGTAATGCACATTTTGACAGTGGAATACAACTCAAACTACCACTGTGGGTGCATGGCACAGATAATAATAACAGCAGAATGATCATGTCAACAAATTCTAAATTTTAAAATTTGTTTAATCTGAAGGACAGAGAAAAAAAAAAAAAGATGTAGGAAGCAAAGAAATGTCCTGTCATAAAAAGTGACCCTCCTGAATCTTTCTCACTGCCTGTCAAAAGATGTCTACCCACTAACCTGTCAGATGGTTCAACTGTGGCAGGCATCAATGGACATGGGTCTTGCAGCAGACTCCTAAGAGTAAGTGCACAGCCCTCTGACAGAGATTTAATGCAGTAGCCTCCCTGGGGATGAAATATACAAAAAGAGAAAATAAAATTTAAAAAATCAACAACAAAAAATATACAATTTTTATTCTTATAAAGACTTGGATCCAATCAGAAAAATTGTTAACCTTTATGTTCACCTCCTTTTTTAGCCCTGTGTTAAAGTTATCTAAATTTTAACCAAGATGTCCCAGGTTTGAATAGGTCCATGATCCTCATCAGCAATGAGTGAAATAAATAGGCAAGTGGAGTGGACTCGTAAGTCAAGTAAGGTTTTCTTGGGGAAGAGGTTATGTCCTTAGTAATGTATGTCAACCACGGAAGTGAAGAGATGGCAAGCAATTTGGGTGGGGGCATTGTTAAAAAAGAGAAAGAAGGAAACGCCTGGAGCCAATACTTAACAGTCTGCTTACCTCCAAGGCCACACAGACTCTGCCTTTAGCCAATGCCCTGAGATGGTGTACCATGTGGGCATACATTGGAGCAGTGATTAGCATTTCTCCCTACAATGTTGGATGAAGTAATAAAGAGACTTTAAAGGAAAAAAAAAACACACCCAAACTGCATACTGATTATTTTTTTCAGAAACTATAAACTAATTTGCTGATTTGAAATTTTCTTATGAAAAGTTTTCCATACAGATGTTAATATCAATGTTACTTTTGACTATGGCTCATTAAAGTTATGAGGACTATTGTATGGCACAGAATTTAAACAGCCCTGCACATGTACGGAATTCAATGTTGAAAATATTTGGGTCTGGATAAGTATATTATTCTTAATCCTAGCTGCATAAATTATTTTAAAGTTACCAGGAATGACTTGCGTGGTATGACATTGTTAATAAACACTGAATGATTCTGGATAAAATTTAGTGGCATTTTTTGGGATCTTGATTTACAAATCAATAGGTCAACTTAATACATTTAAAAAAAATTAAATTGATAGTGAGTTACAATTTAAATATTTGCGACTTAATTTAAATTTTTTTTAAATTAGAAATGTTATATAATTTTATGTTCTTGGTTTAGGAAATAAATAATACACAAATAAATAATAAATAAATTTACTGAATTTGAGAAAATGTTTTTATGAGTTTGAATTTTAAAATTATTTAGAGTTGCAAGCATGCATGTAGAAATAAGAGCACGCAAAAAATATGCAGAGTAAAATATGGTTTCTAGATATATATAACACTAAAATTAGAAGTGCTTGCATTGTCTATTGGTTTAAAAATATAATATTGACCAGCATAATAGAGTTAAAAAAACAAATGAAGGTACACCACAACAACAAAATATATGAGTTCACTTTGTCATGGTTAGCAGTCTTGGCAAAATGAGGGCCCTTAATTATATAGCATCTTTAAACCCATTAACAACTAGCCTCAGCCAACCATCGTGGGCAACCAATACTGAAGTATCTACACTTATTTCAGCAAGTATACCATATACAAGGGGAAATAATCAGTTCATATGAGTTATATGTAGAATAAGGATATTACACTAAACTGCACGATTGATCTCACAGGTTCACAGAGAATTGATTACCAGTATGTAAATTTTTAAAATAACTCCCATAATCATATCATACATTATATTTCTTTTTTTTTTTTTTTAGAGTATTTTTTTTTAGAGTATTTTCTTTTTTTTAGAGTAATCTTTTTTTTTTTAAATAAAATGTATTTCTCAAAACAGTGTTTACTAATCATTTCTGCTCAAAACAGTGTTTACTAATCATTTCTGCTCAAAACAGTGTTTACTAATCATTTCTGCTCAAAACAGTGTTTACTAATCATTTCTGCTCAAAACAGTGTTTACTAATCATTTCTGCTCAAAACAGTGTTTACTAATCATTTCTGCTCAAAACAGTGTTTACTAATCATTTATTACTCTCTACCATACCAAATAAGAAGTAAATGATTGCATGGCTTTTCATAGTTTATGTTAGTGGCCTGATATAAAATATGCTCATAGTTATTCCTGCAAGAACATGATTGTCAGATGTCAAAGTGCCCAGGTTACCTTTTCATCTCCAATAGCTGAGTCAAGGCCATTAGAGATAAGGACCAACTGAGGGCTGAACTGTGAGCAGATTAATTGATAAATAAAACAACAGGCTATGTAAATGCTACAAATATTGAAAAAAGGAGAAAACAATGAAAAAGGACATTAAGCAAGCAATATGAACGATGAAAAATGCTTCTAAAATTAATTTTTCCCTGATTTCTTTTTCCTGAGGTAAAGCAGTACAAAAATGTGTACTATATACTATGGTCAATTGAGTATGAGTTGTGGGGCATAGTGAAAAAAATATATGAAATAGATCTGCTTATGTTTAAAAAGCATTTTCCTTAGCTTGAATACTGTAAACCATTTTAATGTTTCACATCTTTTTGAGGAAGTAAAAATTTTGATGTTTTTGGAAAAAAACACTTTTTCAAGAGATTATCTATTCCCTTTGCTGAGATGCTAACATAAATAAGAATTACATTTTAAAGTAAATTGGTTTACAGTAACTCACAGGGACTGATGGTTACTGCTGCCAGCTGCTTTAATATGCCACCAGTAACACCCATATGGCCACTGTTAACAGCTGCTATAACATGGCACCAGTAATAACCATACGGCTGCTGCTACCAGCTGCTAAAGTATGCCACCAGTAATAACCATACGGCTGCTGCTACCAGCTGCTAAAGTATGCCACCAGTAATAACCATACAGCCCCTGCGGACAGCTCCACAACACCAAATTTTAAAAAAAGCAGCAACTATGATTGAGCATCGTTAAGATAATACCTCTGGGCAGCCTAAAGCTGCATCATATCCTGATGAAACCAAGACTAACTGAGGATTGAACTGGAACAAAATATGTTATAAGTTATATATTAACTCTTGTTAATAACTGTTGCTAGTGATTCCCTGACTTAATGCCATAGTAAAGCTTTATTACAATTGTTGATCATGTCAGTCTCATCAAGACCAGAAGTTTGGCTTTCAGTTGTAAAAAAAACAATAAAAAGACATGGGTGTTACACAAAAGGTATTAGATTTAAATGATTTCATTTTAAATGCAATAAATAAATATTAATTTAACAAAATTATCAATAACAGAATGCTTATTTATCTCTCAGGACCATAATTTTGGCTCTCGGTTGTAAAAAAAATATTAAAAAAAACACAGGTGTTACACAAAATGATTTAAATGATTCATTTGAAATTCAATAAATAAAATATTTCAATTTAACAAAATTATCAATAACAGAATGCTTATATATCTCTTTATCACACCCCAGCAGATTTAACTTTTAGTGATGTAATGGACAAGCTTCTCTGGATTTCCTCGGTCTTATTTTTTTTTTTTTTCTTGTAGTTCCCCATGGTGGACAGGTAACCCATAGGTTTCAGACTCTCTCAACCTTTTTTTGTCATGTTTAAGATGCTACAGTTAGCTGCTTTATTATCAGAGCCTACCTCATAGGCCAGGGGCATGAGTAGTTGGTTGAACACTGCCATGTAGTCACTGTTTGACATCCCAGTCTGAGAACAACAAAAAAATGTAATCAGCCTTTTCTTTTCAAAGCTTATTCTCCAGGTATAGATGCAAAAATGTATAAAAGATAAGTTACCAAAATCATAAAGATTAATTTTTTTTTTTTTTGCTTTCTAAAACTTAGTTGTACAAATTTACAGTTTTGTTATTTTTTTTATTTTTTTTTTTTAACAATTATGGAGCAATGTTGCATTCAAGAATCAGTGTATATTATAAGTATGGACAAGAGATTAATTAAAAGGAAAAGTCCTACAAGTAATTTTATTGATAATGACCACTTATTTTCAAGTGATTGCAATAGCAGTTCTTCATTAATGCAATGTTCCCACTGGCAAATAAATTACCAGGAGGGAATGAGTTGCAGTATTAACTGCATAAAAAAACGAGATGTTACCTGGTTTAGTGGAACGTTGATATTGAATCCTTTTCCTTTATCTTTCCCGATGTGATCGTAATCTGATTCCCTGAGTTCGGGCCAAAATCTGCCATGTTCATAACGGTGGATTGAGAAGTAGAGAACTCTGAAAAAATTAATATGAAATACATTTCATTGATGCAAACAATAATTCGTTTTCCAAGTAACTTGAGCAGGGTGCTCCAAAACAGCTCAGGGCGTACCCTATGTCAAAGGTATGGGAATCACTGTTGTTGGCATGAATGCTGTTGGGGTCCTTGAGTTGTGTCATGAGTGTTATTATTGTGTCAGAATGATCATTGGAAGACAAAAATAGAATAATAAACAAGTGTGTGTATAAACAAATAAATAAGGCGTGAAATAAAGAGAGTGAAGGAGAGAGAGTTGATTAAGGAGATGGTCATGAGATGTTCATGAGTGACAGCTCCTGTGTTGTTTGGATAGACTGTGTTAGGTATATGGAGATACTGTAACCAGGTGGATCTGCTTAACACGGAATAAATGAGAACCCTAGTCATTCATAAAGTGTTTGTGTCTCAATATTCGGTGTGCCAGGGTGTATTCGTTGATAGACAGAGTTGCAGAGTACCATCGACAAACATTGCCAGAGATTCTCAGTTAGAGTAATAGAGTATTTTAACACCCCTACTTTAGAGTAAGAAGGTAAAAGTTTGTTTTTTTTAAGAACTTTACTATGTATACGTATGCCCTGAATGTGGAAACCCTTCACTTTTTTGTATGTTACTTCCTAAAGGCTTGACAGTGGTCAAACCTTATAATCTAAGGGTATGAGCAATAACACTAATAACAGTAATAATTGCTAGTGATACACTAATAAAGCCATTATTATTTACTCAAATGATAGTGGTTATTTGTTCATGTGTTGTCAATATATTGCAAGATTTATTTTAAGTATCCTGGCAATGCAATCCTTACAAATAATTAGCTCACTATTTTTTCAATAGATTAATTAATAAAATAAAGAACATCTTGAAGTTTGCAGGCAACTCTTAATAGCATCAAATTTATTCATTCCTGTAAAAAAAAAAAAAAATTAATTTGAAAACTAAAACACATTGTGTGAATTGATTCTATTGTTCAACTTGTTTTACCTTGGATCATCATAGAACATCCTCTGAATACCTTGACCATGATGGACGTCCCAGTCAACAATGAGGATTCTGGGTGCAAATAAAAGTAGAAATTTCAAATATGTTTTGCCTTTTGATTTAATGTTTACATGTTTCAAAAATATCTGACCTGCTACATAAACAGAAGTGTTGCAATAGAACAAAATGTTTAATACAGTTCAACCTTTCATGGATGGCATGTTTATTTGTCAATTACATAAAGTTTAATGCACCAAACTAACCTTTCAACTCCTTTATTGAGAGCACTCTGTGCCGCCAGTGCAACATTGTTGAATGTGCAGTAGCCATTGAATTCATTCTCCATGGCATGGTGACCTGGTGGTCTAGAAAGAGAAAAAAATTCAGTGATGGGTGTCGGCGGACAGTGAGGATGCTTACATGGGGAACTAGTAACCTTCAGAGAATGAATAGGATGTATGGATGTCAGAATATTTGTTGATGTCAAATGGAATTGATATGGGAATTTCATTGACATAATCTCCCACTGGATTTACTTTAACATTAAAGAATAGCTTCATGAAAACATAACTATGATAAGGTATAAATGCCACCTAGCAGAGTCAAGTCAATGAGCCAACAATTATAAGTTACAATGCAAAGTTGATCCCCTACCTGATCATAGCAAAACCATTAGAGAGCCTGAAATGGAGGATGTCATCCACCATCTTGATTGTGGTGCCTGCAGCCAATAGGCCAGCATCATATGTGTACTGTTCAAACAATACATTTGGATCATCATAAGGAAAAACATAAACAATATTTTCACAATAAATGTGGGTTGAAGAGAACATTACTTATTGTTGTCACTACTAGTGTGTCCTGTGGGATCACAATGAGAGGTCAACTATGTATTGCAGTGTCTGTACATAGGAATGTAAAGAAATTTGTTCTGGGGTTTTTTTTGGTGAATATTTCGCAAAGCTACTGAAGATATTTTGGCTCACATAAAGGGGGCAACACATTTAAATAATTTTATACATATTGTTATCAAATATTTAGCACTTTGTGAATAACTACTCTAGTAAGATGAATTTGAAAACAAACCGTATCCTTGAAAAAGTAATTTAAAACATTTTGATCTGAAAGAAGCCTTAAAACTGAATTAAAAATGTGTTGCAGACCTGTTTACTGTTCAATTTTGGCTTACAATGTACGATTTTGAGGTGTATACATTATATGTACTGTATGGGTTTTTTTTACTATTAAGATAATGTATTGAACGGTTTTGTGATGATATTGTGCGATTTTGAGAGTTTGAGGGTAAAGAGGTCTGGTGTTGAAAGGTGGAAACAAAGTCAACATACATCATTGCAGTACCAAGCATCATAATTCTGACACAGCTCCTTTCTTTCTTCGAGGGTCATGGCCACTGACTTCTCAGCCAATGCTAAGTGCTCACGAGAGTGTTTTGTCAATATTTCTTCAGGCTTTGCTCTTTGGCACTACAAGGTGATAACAGAGTAAACGAGTGAGTCAAATCTGCTTAAACTTAAATGGAGCAGTCTCAAGGTCTGTCATAATCATGTTGATTTACCAACCCAGTGAATGTTTTTTATTTTCAAACATCCCATAACACAGCCACTACTGTTGATTCTGCATTAGTAAAATCATAAAGTCTAAAAGTATGTCAAAGCCTGAAATCAGCAAACCAACTGTTTTTGCTATACATTCACGTAGCTTTACAGTAGCAGAAATGTGCTGTTTAGAAAATGGAAGAAATACTTTAATGTTCATAACAAGAGTTCTAAAAATGTGTGAGTACTTATCCAACCTCAAGCCTTTCACATCTTTCTATGAGGCCAAGCTCTGTGCACCGTTTGTATGGCTCTGTTATCCTCAGAGGATTCTCAGGGAACTTTGGATCCCATTCACATTTATGTAGAGTCATAATCTCATCATAGATCAACCCAGTCCTGGCACAGAAAATATCATCCTTTCATCACACTAAATACACAGTTTTTCAATGAAGTTCTTTCATATAAATAACATCTTCATTTACATTTTTCTTATTATTTTAAAGTTGTTGCTTTAACAAATCAGGAAAATAATTCTCAAGAAAATGCTTACCCTATGTATGGAGGTGGTGCCAGCTCTCTGACTTCCTGTAACAAAAACATTTCACTCAACATTACATTTCAAGAGGTGTGTAGTAAACATCGTAAAATAAAGCTCATATAACGTATGTCTTATTAAATGTTGTTTATAACTACATTTTTTTGACAATCAAATAAATAGTTTATTTCTCCATTCCTTCAATAACAGCACCATGCAATAAATACAGTATAAGGTTTTTCTGAGGTAGTAAAACAGTAGTTAAAAGTGCAATGAAGAATACTGAATTGATGTAACATTTCAGGGTTTCGAATTTATGTAAAACACTGGCGTAAATCAATATTTTAAATTCAGTAGAACCTCGGATTAAAAGTAACCTAGGATAAGAGCATACATTTGTAATAAATGTTGTATTGGTTTGCGAGCAATGTATTGGAATGCAAGCAAAAAATTTGGCTATGGAGAGTTCATCTGCGGAGGAGGAGGCACAGAAAGACAAACCACTTGAATCTAGTTAAATTAGGGAGATTATAAATATGTGGGAAACACTGCAAAATTGTGTACAAACACATCACCCAGATAAGGCTTCGGCGGGAGGAGCAGCTATTTTATTTAACGACAATGCAATTTCATTTTTTCATAACAGTTTAAAGAAAAGGCAGAAACAGGTGTCTCCAGATATGTTCCCTGTAAAAATTGAATGTCAGAGTGAACGAAAAGACGACCGAATGTCCAGAAAGCATAAATTAAGCGATTCTGATAGTGATGGTGAATGTTATTCAAAAGAGAGAACTCCCAATATTTTACCAGAAGTTCTCATGGAGGCAGATTCTCCTTCCAAACAGTAACCACCCCCCCCCCCTTTTCCTTTCTATTTCATCTTCCTCACACCAGCTGTGACTCTCTTCAAAAGGTAAGGTGCAAGTTAATTTGTTAATTATTTTCATTTTTATTGTGACTTATTCATTTTTATTCATATCTCATGTTAGGGGTAATAATTTGTATAATAATACTGTTATAAAACCTTTGAAAATTAGTTTATTTATGTGTATTTATGGATGTGCAAAATGCATCATGTGAATTTCCTTTATTTCTTATCATAAAAGTAGGCTGCGAGCGCGCTCCCAAAACAAATTAAACTAACAACCCGAGTTACTACTGTGGATGTGAGTGTGATCACCCAGGAATTCCTATCCACATTAAACCAAGGCCACCAAAGGCATGAGGCAGACAAATTAAACTAGCAACCCGAGTTACTACTGTGGATGTGAGTGTGATCACCCAGGAATTCCTATCCACATTAAACCAAGGCCACCAAAGGCATGAGGCAGACAAATTAAACTAGCAACCCGAGTTACTACTGTGGATGTGAGTGTGATCCCCCAGGAATTCCTATCCACATTAAACCAAGGCCACCAAAGGCATGAGGCAGACAAATGAAACAGAATAAACAAATTTACAGCTCCACCCACAACCTCCACTCAAAACATCTCACATTTTGCTGAGTGAAACTAATGTAACTGCCTGATGTCATATAAGTTTCACCATTTAAAAATGTAAAATCACAGGAAAACATTACATGAATGAATATCCCTTATTACAGCTACTTAACCAAATTATCACTAGCAAATTTTAAAAAAGACTGTATACTCACAAGAAAGGACTGGGTTAATTGGATTATGATATCTTCTGAATCACTTTCAGCACTGCTGGATTCATTTCCTTTCTTCTTATCATCCTGCATTGAAAAATAAATGAGCTTTTGTCTGAGTTACTTTTTTTTTTTTAATTATTAACTGAGACAGGAAACTGTGCTGCTAAAATATATCAACTGCTTGGTATGCAATATATAAACCAACAGAACAAAATCATATTAGTAATGTGTCCTTAATTTTAATGATGCATTGTTTTCATTATGCATTAATTTAAATTAATGAGAAGATGTTGAAGTCATACTAGCAGCGAGCAGTATCAAAATTATTAAGGGATTACCTCTGATGCAGCATTTCTAAATGAAGTGAGACGTTCGTCTGACATATTCCTAAGCTTGCCTCTTCCTTGAAACTATGTGCCTCTTGTTATTTTCTATGAAGTGTACTACTGCAATGATGTTAACCTATTTAAAAAAGCATAAATACAAGATATCTGTTTTCCTTCAGTACAATACCATTGGCGGTGATGATTAAGGCCACATGTCTCTGCATAATGTTGAACCTCATTAGACAAAAATACAATCTCATTTTTTTTGCAGACAAGATAAGACATGGAATTACTGTAAAGCTTTTCATATGTAGGCCCAAACTAAAATGAGGTTAATAAATAACTAAATTCAAATTTAGTTTATAAAATCAAATAAATATATTATTATAATGGCATAAATTATAAATCATAGCTCAATGAACTTATTATTATTTTAAATAAAACATGCCAAATTCTGGACTGGAGCTCAAGAAAAAAAAACCTAAGCAGAGCATTAGTACAGCCTTCCAAAAATAGGTACTGGTTAGGTATAAGTTAGTGGATTTTAACTTTTTTTCATTAAAAAAATTTAATTAAAATTCTAAGAACTTTATTATAAAAGACAGTTTCGATTTCGATAGACTAGAAACTATTACTGATTTAGAATAGTTGGTCTAGTACAAGGGTGATAAATCCACGGCCCGCACCCGCAAGTGGTTCACCATAATAAATATTGCTGACCACAGATGGCTGATTTATACTAATAAGCTATGAGTTCTTCATTCAATTTACAAAGAAATCGAGGTTAAGTACCGTTTTAGGGAATTGAAAAATGCCTCCTAACGGCCAAATGAATTAAATAGCGAAACGAGGTATGTGGAAGCTTGAAATAGATAACAGGACAAAAAACAAGGACGTTTCGGCATAAAGCCTTCCTCAGCCAACAATAGAAATGAAAATATAACAATGAAAAGAGCACATTTCAATGATGTCATACTATGTCACTACTGTATCATCAGAAATAATAACAGAAAAAATAAAATAGGCACCTTCATCACACATACATAATGGTACCATTGTTTATTTCAAGCTTCCACATACCTCGTTTCGCTATTTCATTCATTTATTAAGCTTGAAAGCAGTCCTTTCATTTATTTCTTCCTAATGGCCACTATTGTTTTAGCATATTTAATTATTTACAAATACTTTTCAAGATGTAAAGCACAAAATTCATGTCATGTTGCACTATATCAAATAGAATATGTTCTTGAAACCTAACTAAGCATGTTCCACACCCCAACCATAAAGGGTGTCGTGACTAAATTTTGCACCCTGAGGTTTCATGCGCATTGGAATCCAAAAAACTTTACTGGCTGAACCAGGGCCAACCGTTTGACCGGAAACCAGTTTTTCGACTTATTCCCTAAATTTCTAGCTTTTAGTCTGGCATAGTGGGCCATCAGAGCATGCTGGACTAAAAAGCCATAAATATTTCACCAAAACCGATTTCCAGCCCCAAGGGTGGGTCCAAAAATATTTTTTTTTAAATTGTAGTTCTGGTCGACCAGTCGGCTTCCAGCAAACCATTTCAACTGGTCAAGTTTTCAAGAATTTGATAATTTTTAACATACCAGTAATCTAGTAATATATTATATTGGTGGCATCTATGGCACCATTATGTATGTGTGATGAAGGTGCCTATTTTATTTTTTCTGTTATTATTTCTGATGATACAGTAGTGACATAGTATGACATCATTAATGTATGGTTCCTAAGTAAAAAGAGGATAAGAGAGTGAGGCTGACGAATCAAGAAACTCTCCTTCAATTTATAAAAAACCTCAGCTCAAGTTAAAGCTACTACTACTTCTACTACTCAAGTAAAAAATTTGCCTTGGTCATCTTTGTTTGTAGTGTGTAAAGGATGAACAACAACAGTATCGTTAATTATTAGTAGCTCAAAGCCCTTAAGGACAAAATGCTGATCTATCAGCACTATAATAAAAGCCTTAAGATTGGCTGGTCTTTGTACCAGCTAATCAAATTTCTTCTTCCATTTCATGCTCCTCTCGCCATTTCAATGCCAACTTCCATTGATATTTTCTGTCAATTTTAAATATGGCATCCTTCTGTCTTCGTGAGATGATCGAGTAGTATGTAGTCCTACACTTCGACGAGTGGCTCACTTGGCCAATCCTGGAATGACGATCTCGACTGCATTTCTCACAGGGGAATATTGATTCCTGGTTAGAATTGGCCTTCCGTATTGTTCTTTTTGTTGCAAGGGCTTCGTTTCGTGCATTTTCTGCCTTTTTTACTTCCTCATACACTGCTGTTTGCCAGCTTGAACGTTGTTCAGCAATGATCTCCCATTTGTTGATTTCAATGTTGGCTTCCCTCATGCTCCTTTTGCAAACATCCATAAAGCTCAGGCATGGCCATCCAATAAATATTGTCCCTTCTGCCAACTCTCCATATGGCAGCATCTTTGGGATACGGCCTTCCTCCATTCTCCTGACATGGCCTAACCAGCAAAGGCGCCTCTTGCTAAGAGCCTAAATGTCCCATTTTTTAAACCAAACGCATTTTCAAATCACTAAAACTTCCTTATAATTTATAACATAACTTCAAGTAGTAATATTTTGGCTAGCTGTGGGGGGGGGGGGGGGGGGGGGGGGGGGGGGGGGAGGGAAGAGGATGTAACTTTGCAGAAACCAAATTTGATTCAGCTATCGCTACGTGTAATGTGTTAGTCTTGTATGTGTGATCCCTGCCGGCCTGCTCATGTCACAGTGACAGGTGTTAGTTTTGGGTGTTGAACTTCATTCTTTAATTTTATATTATCTTCTCATTTAGACAATAATTATACCAAAGCGTCAATGTAAGTTTATGGAGGAGTATTTTAAAGAGTAGAACTTTTTATTAAAAAGGGATGCTATGAAAGTGAAGCCGAGTGCACAGTTTGCAATAGTATCTGTAGTATTGGTCATGGTGGACGTTGAGACATAAAACAACACATCAGTGAAACATATGAAAAGACTGAGTGCCCCAAGTAGATTTCTAAGTTAGATTTCATAGTTAAAACTAGCATAATTCAATAAACAGTTTCCGGTGGAGGCCCCCGGACCCCTCTTTAGCTGGAGGGTATTCCCCCTCCCACCCCAAAAAAAAAAACACTCCATGAAATTGTCCCGTTTTTTCCAGTTTATGATTTGGTCACCCTAATCTAAGTCTAAGTGTAAAAAAAAAAATGCATGCCTAAATTTTGCAGACCAGGATATCTCATTTTCATAATAAATCATAAATTTTGAGCTCATACAGATAGAATTTCAATAAGTTTATATTATTATTCAATTTCTTACGCCTACGCCTGCAATAAGTATAAGGAACAAATGTATTATTCATTATCGACATAGTTATTTTATAGCCTGTATTTTAAATTTTAATCAATTTTTTTTTATAGCTGGCCTCTATTACTTTTTGTAGCCTGTTAAATACTATTGAGCTAAACATTTGATAGATTAAACTGTATGTAATAACTCAACTCACATCACCAAAGCTCTTTCCAAAAAAATTATATATAACTTTACTACCCTTTTTTCAATTTGAAATTAGACTAAATAAAAATAATACCTGCAATATTGAGAAACTAAAAATCAGCTGCTAGATTTAGGAGAAGCACAAAGTAGAACAGAGTTATCCTGACTTTACTGTATTTTTTTTTGAGGGGGGGGGGGGGGGGGGGGGGGGGAAGGAGTTTCCTATGTCCTTATGTAATAATAGATTGAATTAATGCCCCTGAAACACATGGTACAATAATTGACTGAAATTTATTCAAAATGACATTTTTTAAAAATGTTTATCACATAAAAGAAATAAACAATTTAAAAAAAAAAAAAATTATATTATTTTATTATCCAAAATATCAATACCCACTGGAAGTTAGGCTACTAAATGTTACCTCCGAATTCTCTGATAAAAATTATATCATCTACAATCCACGTGTAATAGAAGTCACTTGGAAATAAAGCGCACAAGGCTAATCAACACACAATTCCTTTAACAAAGACAAAAGATTCTTCATCAAAAAATGTGTTCTCTTATTCTAAGTCTGTTGATTAGTAATTGGATTTGCAAAGCTATTAAGCAAAATTTGTTAATAATAATTGTAGTTAAAATGGATTGATAGTATTATGAAAGCAATAAGTATTTTTATTTTTTCTTGTAAATTTACATTATATGATTTTTTTCAAAAGAAATACTGTCTAAAGGAATTTTTCACTTACAATAGATCATTTTAATACCTTAGTTACCTGTGTGTCAATCCACAAATATTTTTTTCCAATAGATGAAAATTAGGCTAGATTTTTTAAAGATGCATAATATTTTGAACACATTGAATAAGTAATTGAAATAATCCCATTTTACTATGGGTTCTTGATAGAACATTGACACTGTCATTCACTCTTTGGTTGGTACTGTTTCTTGTTTGGTTGCTAATTTAACACCTGGATGTAATTTGCAAATCTTCTACTTAAAAAAAAAAGAGAAAATTAAATTTTTCTTTAATTATTAACGTGTTATTAATTTACAATATTAACTTTAATTTCAGAAGAGTTCTTATTTATTTATTAAATGGTTTCAAAAATTAAAACCAGAAAAAAATATTTAAAAAATTATTTTTTTCTGTGTTACTTTAAAAATTAGTTTGCTTAATTTTTCACTTTATTTTTTTTTATCACGTATAATGTTAACGTTTTCGAATAATATAATAATATCTTCCCCCAAAGTAAGATTTCCCAAGGTTTTGCGTGATTTTTAAAAGTATCCCAGATCCCAAGGGGGGTCGTGAATTCCCAAGATCTTGGGAAATTTCCCAAGATGTGGTAGCCCTGTACTGAACAGCAAGTCTTGCAAAGCTTTTTTAAAAAGTTTCGTTTTTCTAATACTAGATCGAAATTTGATTTAATAATTTTTTAAAAACTTTTTAAAATGTTTAAATGGTCTTGTTAAATAGATTTGCTTTGCAGGACAATTATGTGTCCAAATTATTGTATTTATGGGCTTTCTTCATTTAACGAAATAGTAATAGTAAAAAAAAAACTATAACTAATGCTAGGGGGCCGACCATAAAGTACGTCACGCTCCAGAGGGGGGAGGGGGTGTAAGAAAGTGTGACAGTTATTGACAAGGGGGAAGGGGGGTCAGGCCATGTGTGACGTCACACATTAATTTATTTTTTTTTTTTTATTTCTAATTCATTTTTTATTATTTTAGTAGAATTTAATAGCTTTAAAAATAATTTTCAAAAATTTTGTGAAACATTTGAATTAGTTTTATGTCAAAATAGCATGAAATGCGTATCTCCTGAATGTGTTGATCACGATTCCTCAAGCTAGGAGCGCTAGTATGCTGTTGCGAAGCCTTGTTTTATGTATAGCCTTGCCGAGATCAACAGGAGTTTTCAAAGTACAACTATATGATTCTTTATTGTCCTTCTTTGCAGACCAGCTTACTTGATCGAATTTGCAAAGTATGTCACTTATAATTTGCCTCACAAACAAAAATGTAGAAGAAACATGCAGGGCACGCAGAGCTTGGGCTCGGGAGAATGTGCCAACCCAAACTGTTCCAGAATCAACTCAGATAAAACGCATCAGTCTTTTGAGAATCGCTGCTAGAAGGCAAAGAGAACTCATGGCAGTTATTGCCAGAAGAGAAAATGCACATTCAGAGGATGTTGAGTGGCTATATGAGGATGAAGTTGATCTGTCTGCAATTATCCTTCCAGGAAACGATGATGGTGAAAGATTGATGCCAGTCGTAACTATGGATGACACTTCACTTCACCATCGATGGATGCTGTCCAGTAAATATTTAAATATTTTTTCGCCAACTCCAAGCACCAGTACTCAACAGTACTGTTTGGCGGCCTTGAACGGTTCCTAATCTCTGTGCACATATTATATAATGAAACTGTCTGCGTAACAGTACTTTATAGAATCACTTCACTGGCATTTTAAAAAAAATATTTTAGCAATGGCAAACCTAATTTACACAGGGTTCAAATCACCCTAGCCAGTCACGAATTTAATTAATTTATAACTTTTTTTTTACAAATTGATATTGGAGACAAAAATTCCTTAACACCGCTCTGGTGACAAGCAGCTGATCGTACAAAATGGAAAGTAAACAATGGCAATTAACTTCAAGAAATTCTGTGTAACTGTGTAAAAACAAGATTACATTTGGAGTACAAATACCAATACAAATACAAAATTCATTATTTTTTTTACTATTAGTACTTAGTATTATTTACTATTCTATGGCTCACTATGCAAAGAAAGTGTAGAAGTGTAAATAAAGTTAAAGTTAAAGCCGCACAGTTTAATTTATAAGTAGTAGGCTTGGATTTAATAATTAGGCCTACCTAAATTACATTCATACAAATTAAAACCGACTATGTTACTATGTAGGGAAATTAATTTTTTTAAAGTATTCGAATTGAATGTTGAAGAAACTTCAAATTCAATGTTTTATTTTTTATTAATAATTAATTTTGATAAAAAAATGCAAATTAAATGTGTTGCAGTTTCAGTTGCATATGACTGGTGTGGCTACTTACTTTCACAACCAGCCCTCACCCTACTTAAAATGTTTTATAGTAATAGTTTAATAATAGTACTGAGTGAAAAAAAAAAAGCTGTCATGAGCATCATGCATGATGGTTCAACTCCGGTAAAAAGGTTGAATATTTTTGAAGGCGACAGTTATATTTATCAATAAAAAGCCATGGGTAAGGTGTAAGACTATTGTTTAAAGGCCAGCAAATATTATAGAAAATGAGAATGAGAAGTTAAATTTTTTTTTTTGGCTACTCCTAGTTACGATTGCCACGATTTATTTTCCAGGGTGTGACGTCCCTTTGTTTATTTTTACTAATTTATTTTAGGTATCGATTTAGGGTTCAGGTTAGGCATAGGGATCGATTTAGGGTTCAGGTTAGGCATAGGGATCGATTTAGGGTTTCAGGTTAGGCATAGGCATAGATGACTTCACGGGATGTGTTAACCAAGATGGCGGCCATTGAGAAAATAGTGGCAATCGTAGTCAAAATTTACCTCTTTTTTTTTTTGAAAAACTTGGACACGGTGTAAAAAACTAACCCCAGTTAAGCCCTACTACATTATAACATTGTTGGAAAAAAATAATAAAGAATAAAGCCTAAATTAATATTAATAACTTTATAATTTTATACGAGGCATACTGGCTACTCATTTAAAATTCAAAAATTATATTATAATTATTATAACAATAAGAGGCTAGGCTTATATCACTCAGGCCTCATAGTTTCCCAAACATTATAGTTCCAGAGTGCACACATTTTTGGGGGGTCAAACTTTGCTGCACTTTGCACAACACTAAAAGTTTACTTACAGAGACATGAAAAAATTAGATAATATATTGACTGTAAGCCTAATTATATTTACAGTATACTCCTATATTGCCCAATAATGGGCATCATCATAGTGCTGCAAAGTGACATAGAATGACAGATTAAAACAAAGCAGTGCATGTCAATAAAGTTTTCATAATTTTTTTTCAACAGTTGTAACCTCAGACTCATACTTATCAAAATGTATTATTTTGTTTAATTGACTGAAATTCTGAGAAATAATGTTCAAACAATCAAGATACTCAAAGCTAGATGTACCACAAAAAAGAGCAAATTACTTCTACTGTGTCCGGGTAACAAATCCAGAGATCCATGACTCTATATTAACCGCCTTGGAATGGATTGTTGACAAGGAAGCTCAGTATGAAGACTTCTGCTACTCAAAAGAGATACTGCAGGTTACACTTTGTGAAGTGAGTCTTTATATTAAAAATGTGCTAGCTTAATAAAATACTTAAGTACTGTTAAAGTTAAGGAATATGCCAACAAATGATAGGCATGGGGATAAGTAGTGAAGAAAAAAAACTAAGGATTTTTTTAGAAATTGGATCATTCATCTCAAAAGGGGAAAAATGATTCTTCTCATAAAGGGAAAAAATGGAATAATTTATTAAATGAAAAAAACAAATAAAGCAAGGAAATACTTTTATAAATTACAGCACTAAAAAAATTATGTTCAATCACAATCATTAAGTCTTGTAATTTTAAACAACACTATAGTACTAGTATTTGTAGAGTACCCTTCAACTTGATCATAATATATCAATAATATCATGTGCTTGATGTTAGCAATGGTTAATTCTTGATTACTTTGCTAATGACTCACAGAAATGATTTTGACGTTGTCATTGTTGAGTATTTTTACAAAATTAACTTTATTTTAAATATTTTTGTCTAAACAGGGGAAACAAGGTAAACTTATCTTGTCTTGCTCTCAGAAATTTAATATATTGAAAAGAAAGTTTGAACTTGGTGTTCAATATTTTAATTTTTAAAAGATGCACAGTTTTTTTTTTGTATAAATGATGCATTTTTTTCCATTTATGTAATCGTACTTGATTTATCATTTACCCGGTTATATAAATGGGTAAACTTCTGGTGAAAACACGATTCATATCTCCTTCATTTTTCCTGTCAAAAATACATTTTATTGTTTTTCCATCAAAACTTATGGATTTACCCCAAAACTTTTTTCTGCAGTATTGTGAAATTTATCCATGGCTACAGTTCTTAAAATATATTTGCATCATATTATTATCTTCCCTATGAAAAACAAGAAAAACTGAATTTTGGGGGTTTGTGCTGAAAATTTGATAGAATTTGTTGTCATCGGCAATGGAACTTTGTGCAAAGTTTTAGCTCAATGGGCATATATTATGGAGAATGGGTTGATTAGGATTTTGCCACAAAGAAACACACAAACAAAAACATAGTTAAAATAATGGATTTAATTCCCTTTGAAAAACAGGAAAAACTGAGCGTGGGAGATGGGGCTGAAAATTTGATAGAATGTGTTGTATAAGTCAAGTTTCAGTTCAATAGAGGATGATAGGAAGTGGCTTAATTAGCCTTGCCACAAGGAAACACATGAACAAAAACGAAGTTCAAATAAAAGATTTTAAAATTTGGTCCATGCTAAATTGGGGGCAAAAGTGGGAATAAGCCCTGTTCCTATATCAAGGGGCATCACAAACAACATTATTCATGCACACTATATATTTAAGGTAAATTTATGTATAAATGTATACATATATAAATTTTGTGAAAGGGATAAGACATGTGATTATTGTGAGATTTTCATTAAAAAATATTCTTACATTATACTCAGGTGTGTCTAGAAACAGAAGATGATATTACAAAAGCAAGAATGGCTCTTCTTGGTGTGTCAGACCTGCTTGGACAAAATCTTCCAAAAGCTAAACTCCAGATAAAGGGCTTAACTACTTTGAATGACAAAGTTTTAGTTGCAGATGTGCAATATGGTGAGGACTTTAGGTACGGGTTCTCTATCAAATAATATAAAACTAAAAACCCAATAGAGTGACATGGATTTTTTATTCATCGTTAAAAATTAAAATGCAACAAATTACTGGAAGTTTATCATTCATTCAATGAATTAATATAAAGTTGGAAAGTGGAATGCAAATAATGAAGAATAAATTATGATTTTGGCAGGAAAAATAACTCTAAAATATTAACTTAGAATTATATCATTATAGTCTATATTGCTGAAAATTTCATTGCATTAGGCTCATTAGCATTATTAGTTTAAAAGTTATCTATCTTAATGTAAAAAGGTCTCGGCCGCTGTCACTTTCATGAAATATTTTTTCTAATGCCTACTTTTTTCTGATCTGCATTACATTTATTTTAAATTTACCCTACTTTTAGATGGACATTATCTGTTTGTATTGAACATTTTATAGCAATAGCTTTAATGGTTTAGTAATTATGTCATTTTTTTTAACAAATAAATTTTTCGACAATTGTTGTTATCCACGCCATATGCTCATAAAGTCATATTTAATTAGATATAATAAGTTAATTCACAATTTATTCTGTTAAACATTGTATTTTAAATGTCTCCTCCAAATTTGAGAGCTTTAACTTTAATAGTCAAAAAGATACAAGCAAAATAGTACAAAAAGAGTAATAATGCCATCACAGTTTTAAAAATTAAATACAAAGCTGAATAGTGGGGAAAAATAAATCATTAAAAAATTCATAACTTTTCTCCTTTAAGTGATAGAAAGATTATCTTGGTGTCATTGGAAAGCTTAAAGCCAGCTCTTTCTTTCCTATGATATGGTCTATGTCTCTGTCAGATGCATTTGAAAATTTGAGTTGGAGTACCTAATATTGTTTATAATACTACTTATTTTAGAAGCAGATCAATTTTAAGTTTACATCAGTAAAGATCACCTTGTTATATTTAAAAAGAGTAAAATGGATTAGTTATTTATATTTAATATACTAAACTATTAATACTATGTTGATCAAATTCATTTTTTTTAACAGACACTTTGCTGATTTACTGACATCAAAAATAAAAGACGCTGGTGTCAATGTTATTCAGGATAATGACTATAGAGCTCATATGACAGTTATGAGAGTATGTTGATTTCTTTTGAGCGATAAACTGTTATTAAACCAGCTCTGTACAGAATATTTGTGTATACTGGTACCGGTATCAATAAATATTGCCTTAACCCTTATCTATTTATACATTTCTCTTTTATTGGATAAAAACATAATGAGACTAATGACTATTCTTTCAGGTTACTAGTTCAAAAGCAAGGAAAGCAAAAGTTGAAAAAATTAATCCATGGATTTATGTGAACCTCAAAAAGACACATTTTGGTGATCAGATGGTGAATTCAGTTCATCTCTGTAAAATGGGATCTGAAAGGCGGGATTATGATGGCTTTTATGAAACACCTGCAGAAATCATCTTTAGAACTGAAGAGTAACAAGCTTACAAAAAATTCACTGGTGAGCACCTTGTGGACAGATGTGACAAGTGGGCACATGCTACTGACCAGTTAGAGTTAAGGAGAGATCGTAGGAAAACTTAATATTTTCGGGGAATGATGAAAACTCAAGTTTCATTTGATTCAGACAAAGTCCAAGAAGTCATGCATTTTAAGCAAGATTATGCGTTTAAAAAATGCATCCCACTTCTTTTTTTTAAAAAAAAAGCCAAGAAAGAATGCAACGATTACCTGTAATGAACACACAGAACAGAATGAATGAGAATAGGCTTAAATCTGTTAAAGATAATGTGATATATTACAAACCACTCCTAGTTAATAGAATAGCATGTTGCAAAATTTAAAATTTGAAATTCATCAAGGTCAGTCAACTGAACACTATTATTCAGGCAGGCTTTTCCTGTTGTAATTATATTAATGAAGACATTTATAGGTTTTTTTTTAGGCATTTATCTTTAATTGTGGCAAGAGAAATCAAAAACTAATTACAGTATGTAAGAGAGTTCAGGATGTTAGAGATTGATTTGAAGGGAAAAATTGATACATGAATTGAGTTGATTTTACTCTTGTAATATTATTTAATGTGCTAATTCTTATTGCCATGAGCATTGTTATCAAGGTTGAGTTAGTCAAATTTTAGTTCTTTAATTTTTAAAAAATATTTTTTGCTGGCATCGGTCCGTCACAATGGGACGATGGAGTGAGCTTCGGAGGACGAAATCCACATGGCCTGGGATTATACTTCAAGGATTATAAGCTGGTTCCCAACAGCAAATCGCCTCTCTCCACGCTGCTGGGTAACCCAAGAGAACATCATTGGATGATACAGCTTGGCACCAGTGACGTCGCAGGAGTTGTCGGATTTGCTCAGTTTAGACCACTCGGCCACCCAGCACCCATTTTTAAATATAAGACAAATGATACATTTGTAAAAAAAAAAAAAATGGGGGGGATAATAAATCTACATTGACAGTGGTGTAGCTAGGGTTATTGCTGCCCAAGGTAGGCCAAGATTTTTGCCACCCCCTTCAACAAAAAAAAATTCTGCAGTTCATCAGAAATGCCATTCCTCCATAAAAAGCAAAAATGGCTGCGCAGGATGGAACGCTCCTTCAGCACCCCCCCCCCCTTTTTATTTTCATACACCACTGACTATCAGATAATGAATGTTCAAATAAATTTTTACCACTTTATATTTTAATTTTATAGAAGTTTATTACTTTTCAATGATAGGCATAGATTGATTTTGACTTTACTTTGGTATTGGATGTTTGTAAAGATAATGCACATATTTTTAACCAAATATTTTTTCTATCCTTGGTAAAAGTTTGATATTGGAGATTAATAGTAACTATTACTAGGTCAAAACAATCACTTACTGTACAGAGTATACCAGAGTATTCAACAGCTTGCCCTATTTTACTATATGACAGTGAGTGGAATAAAATCAATTTAAATTGAGAGTTTGCAATTGGTAAATGTCAGTTTGTTTTCCCTATCATCAGTGTTTTTATGCTTTGACTTACTTTATGCAAGTGTGTTTTTTTATCTTTGTGAGGGAGGAAGACCCTAAAGCTCCAAATTCAAACCCAGAGATGGAGTCCCGTTGCAGTATGACAAAGACACAATAAAAATATCTGGCAGCTGCTGTGATGCTTCTGGTGTCAGGCTGTATCATTTACTCATGATGGTACCTTGACCTTGGGTTATCCAAATGTGTGGAGGAGGGTTTTTCAGGGGNAAAACCAAAACTTGATCAGCTTGTTCAGTTGTTTATTACTGGAGGCACCACAGGATATAGCAATTTAAATAAAACCTGCAAATTCAGGGTAGTTGGGGGTGGGGGGGGATAATGCCCTACCCAAATGACGTCTCTGATGATTTGCTGTGTAGGGAACTAGCCTATCTTAAAGAAAAATCCCAATTCTTGTGACGGACGGATATCAGCTTAAAAAAAAAAAAAGGACAGTCACTACCAAGGAAGGGAGGTGGCCAGCTCCCTTTTTTAAAAAATAGTCATTATTAAATATAATGGGCATGGCATGGGCCCCGGGCATGGGACATTTATAAATTATATCGATTTTTGAAATGGAATGAGGGAAATGCCATGAGGGTTATCAGGTAGAAAGTAAAAGAAACGGAGTGTGGGAAAACCTTAAAGACGACGAAACGTTGCTTTGTTTTGTCTTTCTTCAGGCTTTTCCTTCCCTGGCCCAGTGTTTATTACCTCTAAAATTCCAGCAAAGAAATGTTCGATAACGCTTTTTTTGAAGACCTTGGAACTAAGGAGATTTAATTCCCTTAGGGAAAGTACCTAAATCTATTTATAGAAAGCTAGTCATTATATTGCACAACTTCCGGGAAATCATTATCAGTTTACTTTGACTACGTCATGCGTCGATTAATCTTAACATGGGCTCAATACATTTTCTGTTAAATACGCTACCGGTTCATGCACCAGGCATTAACCGTCTTAACTTACAAGTCTGAACTTAGATATCTCTGCACGCAGCACGCAGGTAAGAAATTAAATTTAATTAATTCTTACTGGTTAGTTACGAGCCAGGCCTAGCTAGGATAGCTAGGCTAAAATTTATTATGATTCCATATTCATATAATTTATAAATATAATATTAATTAATATAGTCGATAGTATTATGATATAGTTAAAATATAGTAATAGTAAAATATTTTATTTTGTTAAAAATTATATAGTATAGAGTATTGGCTAAATATTTTTTTATATCAATAATTAGGCCTCCGCAATAATGTCAGTTAAGTAAGAGATGAATGACTATGAATCATGAACAATGAATATGAAATGATCCCTAATCATAATCAATCACTGCCTAACTTCATGACGCTAATTACTAATTATTGTAATTATTAAAATTACTTATACTTATATTAAAATTTAAGTTTAGTGACTTTAAACATTAGTAAGTCAATTTTTTTATCACTTTAATTTTAATTACTGTATATACTAGTCAATAATTGGCATGAAACAGAGCCTCTGATTGGTTTAAGTTAAACTTAATGCTCCTTAAGTTTTTAAAAATAATTTTATAAAGTGTTTTGGACAGCATGTGTGAGTGGTGATGCCTAAATGCCCCATGGTGCTAAATGTCCTCTTTACCCTTACATGTTGATATTCATCATAAATTGTGTTATAGTAGTAGCAAATGGTTGTTGCCAGTAGGCTATGTGTTTTTTTATAATGTAGGTCTGTTATCAAACTTATTAAAAGAAACGAAGTGTCTACACGTCCGGCCAGACACTGCCAAAAAGAAATAGTTAAAACTAATAAAACTACCTTTACTATGCCCTGCTGATATCTAAACTGCTAACAATGAACAATCATTGATGTAACAGATTTTATCTTATAGTTATAGGGCTTACAACTCGGCTATGTAATATCCTTTTTTTTTTCTTCTTTTTTATCAGTGTTAACAGCATGGCGGCAACCATTTCTCCCTCTACAACCAGCTCAGCAAACTCTGGGAGCAATGACACCACCAACCAAGCCAGAGAAGTTGCATCCATCAAAGCAGCTTTTCCAAACAGATGCAGAGTAATATGTGACATTGGCAACTACACCAACGTAGTCACTGTGCAGCCAGAAAACTTGGATGTTACAATAAAATTTCAATTAACATGTAAGACTCTTTTTTTTTTTATCCTTCATAAGGTAATATTTTGTCTTAAGCAAATGATGAGTCAGAGTATAATATTTCTAACATTATATACCATAACTATGCTTATAGCAGAGAAACAAGGCTTTAACATTTTTATTTTAAGGAAAGGGGTATGTTGAGTCATGTAATTTTCTTCCCCTGTTATTCTTAAGTAATTATCAGCTATATCTATTTCAATGGTCTATATTTCACAAACAGAAAACTCTGAATACCAACTTCCTTTCCCCTGCAGTAGAGAAAATAGGACCATATTTATTAAAAATTAATTTCTAACTGTTAACATAAAAAATATACGATGTAAAACATTTCAATAATCACAATAAATTAGAAAATATTTAAAAAATTTTAAAGAATTTTAATTGATACAATTTTTCATACTTTTTCAATGAAAACAAGAAAATATGAGTTATATTATTATTATTATTATATTATAATTCAAATTTATTATTTTTTTAAAGCTGCATATCCAAGTGTAATTCCTGAGATATCCATTCGCTCAGAATCATTGTCACCGGAAAGTATACTAGATGTCCAACAGAAGCTGAGATCCCATGCCAGAAAGCTGATTGGTCAGCTCATGATTCAGACGCTCATTCAAGAGGCTGAAGTTGAACTGCGTGCCGTGGGTCTCAAGCCAGGAAAAGCAGCCGTAGCAGCCAGTGGTAAAACACAGCCAAAGAAAAGGAAACAAAAGAAGAAGAGGAAGTCGGAGGAGGAGGAGGATGAAAACAAGAAGCTCCCATCAATGAAAACTGCAGACGATGTCGTCAAGAGAATTATCTGGGATGATAATTTAGAAAAGGATGATTTTATTGTTGGATACGTGGACAGATTTAAAGGACTTGTGGAGAAAAGCTTCTCAGATTTCACCTGGGAAGACCTAGCCTCTTTAGACAATGATGTTCTTGCCGTGCCCAAACATAGGATCCAGTACTTTAAATATAAAACTGTCAAAGTCTGGGACAAAACTAGAAGAATTGACAACGTCTTTGGTTCGGCCGAAGGAACAAAAACGATTGATGTTGTTATGAAAGAATTTGAAGAGATGGGTGGCCTTCAACCAGCAGGTGGGGCTGTTGCTGACCGGACAAATAGTAATTCTGAAACTGATGCTGATAGTTCCGATGACAGTGATGATGATGATGGTATAATGGTTACTATAGGACCGTCAGCCAGCATTGGCACCGATGCAAAAAACAGAGCCCAGCAAAAACAGAATGAGGACGACAAAATCGATAGAGACAACGAGGAGAGAAACGGGTTCAACCCATACTGGCGTGACAAGCTGCGACCAAACTACTTCCTGTGCGTCAGAATCAGCAACGATGATATCATGGATAAAATATGCAACATACAGGACAGGCTGATGGAGGCCGAGCCACTGTTCAGCGAGTGCTGCATCCCCGGGGTTGCACTTCATGTTACGCTGAACACCCTGGGTCTCGACACCCCAGAGCATCTGATTCAGTGTGTTGAAGCACTGAAGAAAATGAAACCAGAATTGGAGTCAGCCTTGCCAAAGTCTGTGTTGAAACTTCAGGGTGTTTCTAACTTTTACAATCGTGTTGTCTATGCCCAGGTACAATACCAAAAAGATTTTCTCGACTTTTGCAATTTATTGAAAACTCTCCTGAGCGAAGCTGGCGTCCAGATCAGGGATGGGTACGAGTTTGTACCTCATGTGACCATCATGAAGACAACGAGGCCTGTCTCCAGATTGCGGGGCACGAAAAATGTCAACCCTCAGCTGTATTCGAAATATGTCAACACAGAGTTCGGAGAGCAGAAGATAGATAGCATTTATTTGTGTTCTATGGGGGATGACAGGAGAGAAGATGGTTTTTATAAGACCCCTTTGGAGTTACATTTCAATGCATAAGACTTAGTGTGAGAATGTGTGAAGGAAGATTTTTTTGTATTGCCAGAAAAAAAAATAGTGATTTTTTTTTTAAAATTCCAAAAAGCTTTTTAATGGCTTCTAGTTCATAACTTTAAATAATGTAAATATTTATTTTGTAGTGCAATTTGTCATTTGATCACTTGTGATAAATATAAAACTATTAAAATTCTGTTTACCTAATTTCTGTGATGGGTAGATAATAATAACGTTTTAAGAGTGTTTAATCATTTTAAATTGAGAAAATGGTAGATGCAGATTTAAACTGTACATTTATTCTGGTTTCTTTTTTTATTTGCTTTTGCGTGAATTTTAAGGAAAATTGTTCAATGTTGGATCTGTGAAATCTTACAAGTTTTACCAATGACACATTTGACTACAGACTTAACCTGTTCAGTTTTGAAGTATTTGTATCCCCAAAAGTTAGAATTTAAAAAAAAAATATTTTTTGTGATGCTGAGAATTTATTGTAAACTATCTGTTTTGATTAACTAGCACTTATTCAGGCCTTTTTTTATGCCGTTGAATACTCCACTCTTATAAGTAGGACTTAAATGGATTGGCATTAATAAATGATAAAGTGTAAAATATTATTTAAAAAGTGATACATTCCAAAATATCAGAGTATTGATATAAATGCCATAAATTGATTTTGATTTAAGTTTCAAAAATATAAAACTAAATATTTTTATGCCCTGGTGAAATCCCAAAAGTTTAGCCTGCTTACACCCACATACATCATTTGTGCAATGCTATAGATAAACCCCAAAGTGCCTTCTTGGATGGTCATCCCTTTCGCACCGCCCCTCTCTCCCACAGTATGCACTGGTTGCTGCAACTCTTCATGGAAAATGATTTTTTGTAATATCTGGACCAATAGAATATATCTAATTTGAAAGTACAAGATATAATCAGGTCAGTGGTGCAGCCAGGAATAGTGCCCCCCCTTAGTAAAAAAAAAACCACTACAGTTGGCCAAAAATTCCACCCCTCCATCTAAAGAAAAAAGTTCCACCCAGGGCGGAATGCACCCTCCTTCCTTTACCACTGGATAAAAAAATCTATAAGAATAATTATTACAAATTTGTATAAATTACACATTTTTATTTCTTGTACTTTATACTTCCCCAGCGTTTGCTATTTATATGATCGTTTACTATTTTCTGATTTTTCTATGCTGCAATTGCAGTGTGTTTGATTGCGGCATTGTGTTCATGAAACATGACCAATAAATTAAATTGATTATTTTGCCCATTGTGTTTCGTCTCGACTTATTCTCCTGCATCACAATTCCAAGAGGTTTAGGGGTCTGGGGATTTATGAAACATAACTCTTCAATTTAAAAGAATAACCGTTTAAGCCAAATGCAGTTATTTCCCTGTAAATAAATAATAATCGTTTCTGTATTTCAGTGGTTTCCATATCTCAAACAATGCAACCAACAAAATTAATTTTGTCCGCATGGTTATGCCATGAAATGTTAAGTCTCATCATGCCACGACATGTTTAGTCTCATTTTGTCATGACATGTTTAGTCTCATTATGTCATGACATGCTTAGTCTCATTTTGTCATGACATGTTTAATCTCATAATGTCATGACATGTTTAGTCTCATTATGTCATGACATGTTTAATCTCATTATGTCATGACATGTTTAGTTTCATGTCATGACATGTTAAGTCTCATTGTCCAGGAGTTAACTGTTTACCCCGGAAGTGAAAAATGATCAGAATCTCGAGGGAATAAACATGAGTAGTAGCATAGACAGTGTTTGCAAGACTTTTTGAGACCAATTGCCAAAAGTTCGATCCAAAACTAAACTTTTTAACCCCACTTTTTATCCAAAACACAAATTTATATCCAAAACACAACTTTTTTTCCAAAATCCTACATTGTATCCAAAACTTCAATTTTTTAAGCAAAAACCCCACTTTTTTTTATCCAAACCCTAACTATTTATTTTAAAAAAAAACACTTATACAAAACTTCACTTTTTATCAAAAGCCCCACTTTTTATTCAAAACCCACTTTTTTAATCACAAACTTCTGACACTCCAATTTAACCAGTATACTGAGCTTCAGTTAAGGAAAGACAGCGTACACTTCGTGTGCCGATAGAGTGTGCTCCGCGTGCCATGGCTGTGTCGCCACTGGCACAGGCCTGTATGAACAAAACCTTTTAAAGCAGATGTGTCAAACTCGAAGCCCGCGGGCCACATGCGGCCCGCCGAACAATTAAATCAGGGCCACGAGGTCTTGACCGGCGTACAATTATATCCCAAATGCACACTTTGCTGAAAGACTTAGCTTACTTCGCGCCGAGTTCACAAGGCTCTTCAGTGACTTTGAAGCACAGAATTTCGAGCTGTATCGTAACCCATATGTTGTAGACGTGGAAACTGCACCTGTAAATTAGCAGATGGAGCAAATAGAGCTGCAGTGTAATGGGACACTAAAGGCAAAGTATGACACAGTTGGGCCTGCACAGTTCACTCGTTTCATTCCTGAAGAGATGCTCCAAATTCTTCTCCATGCGGCTCGAACCTTGGAGCATGTTGGGTAGCACATATCTATGTGAGCAGGTGTTTTCTGTGACGAAGATGAAAACAAAACATCTCACAGGAGTGAACACTTGCAGTACGTGCAGTCCATCATGAGAATCTCAATGAACCATGACGTTACTCGCAACATAAACGAACTTAATTAATTGTTTTTTTTGTAGCCAAGAAAATGTGCCAAACATCCAGCTCTGACAAATTGGCAAAAGAACGAACATTGGTATGCCAATGTTTTTCGATTATTAAAACGTTTTTCTGTTTTCATTTATATAAATGGTGTTGTTTTTTGTTTTTTTTTTAATATTAATTAATTTTCCGCTTATATAATGTTTATCCTGTTGGGTCCGCAACCTTATTAGTGATTTGAGTTTTGGCCCGCCGAGCGATTGCGTTTGACACCCCTGTTGTAAAGGAAGTTACGGCGTGGAAACAAATCGCCAAACAACGAGTTCCAACGTAACGGGAAAGAGAACAAAAAAGTCCAGAGCATGCGACGCAATCACGTCTATGTGAGAGATTTTCTAGGATTCGAAGGGAATTCTTTTCACCCAAGGACCCCCCTCCCTACATCTTATTCCCCTCTACCCCCAATTTTTTTTGTTGTTGTTTTTGTTTTTGCTTTACTTGTATGTTTTACTTATTGGTCGTCGTTGGGACTTCTTCGTCACGTTAGGACTTCCTTTTTTTTTAATTTTTAAAGGCAATATTTCAAACAAGATTACCGTTGCAGTATGGTGACATTTCGTACATAACTTATGGCGTCTAGGTAAAATGGTATGTCTTAGGATTTGACTACGGCATCCGATAGTCTTCCCTTACCTAAAATTCTTGGTCATCCATACTAGGAGTTAGGAGCAGCCCACCACGTACGCAACCATTTTTTTTTTAAATTTCAAAACAATTCCAAGTAAAGATAGCATTGATTTAACTGTAAACAATGGTTCGAGGCTACGTTTGCAGCGTATTGGTCTGGATATCATTTTTTTTTTTACGTTTACTTGGTCGTTTGTCGTGTTTGGGTTTCTATGGAAACAAGCTAGTTATTTAAATAGTTGTTTTTTCAAAGGAACTTCAGCGAAATAGATATTACAAAAATCTGTTTTAGAGCCACATGTTTACAGAGTTCAATTACAGATAAAATCTCTTTAAAAATCCTCATCAGCTATAAACGGGGGATCCTAAAGAGACTGTGTTAATGACTGTAACTTATTTACGGATTATGTCGTGTTGAGAACAAAAGGAAGTCGCACTACACGAGCTCTGGTTCACTCCGGTACTCAGGGCCCGGCCTTTTGGTGGTACAGGTAAAGCAGGCAAATGACTGGATCACCCAATTCTAGAGGCGCCATTTTAAACCTTTATAGACTTTTGGGATATACAAAATTTAAAAAGATAGTTTTTTTTTATAAATGAAGAACGGTAAGAATTTCTTTTTTTTTTATTTGGATTATAAATGAAGGACTGCATACAAGCCGTGTGTAGGAAATAGTAGAACAAGGTGTTTGGACGCTTGAATTAAGAAACAGGACAACCAGACAAGAACGTTACGGCTAAGAGCCTTCCTCAGCAGACGGGACAAATGGAAATAGGACAATAAATAGAAACAAGCTAAAAACTTAACTGATCGCCATTTATTTTTCCACCGACAACAATTCAGTGATAACATTTTAACAATAAAAATAATAAAAAACGGTTCTTGATTATTGGGTTAGAAAAACGGGGTATGTGTAAAGGTGATGTTTTATTATGTTTGCTGGTGTCGCACCGATTGAATAATTTTAGTATTAATTATTTCATTTCTTGAGGTACTGATATATTTTCACCGCAGAATTAGAAAATGCGAGGATGGAAGTGGAACGTGCAAAACAAAGGATTGAGTGGCCGCGGGGGGGGGGGGGTGTTTACAATAAGACCGTTGTAACGCAGACACACAAACTATGTTATTATGAAGTCATAGCATAATTTAGTTGTTATTTTCTTAAAGTTATTTGTAAAGGAATATCCATGCAAAGTAACCACCCATGAACATTATTTTAATCTTTACAGTCAAGTCGATGCCTGGATTTTTTTTCTCAAAAAAAAATGTATATGGTAATTTCTGTTTGAATTATTTAGCTACCACAAAACCCAGAAAACGCAATCTTTTAGAAGGATCGTGTTTTACATAAACTTAATGAGTATTGAAAGATTTTGGAAATGTAGTTTGATTTAAAAATCAGTTGACATCGACATCATGTCTTCCAATTTTAACCCACGACATTGTCGGCATCTTCGAAAAATAATATTAAAAATGCGAATCACAAGTTGGATAATCTTAAAGGGAAATAACTCTCGTCAACAAATTTACTTCTCCCAGATATGAATCGAAAAAAAAAAAAAACAACGGGTAAGAATTTGTGTTTCAAAGTGGCTATTCGGACGCGGACAAGAGTGAGAGGATGAGTTTCTAAAAAAAAACAACTATGTATATATATTTAAAATAATATTATTGGGTTTGTAAGACAAAAAAATTAGATCTAGTATCATATGAAAGATAATTGAATGGACTATATGTTTGTAAACTTACTTCTTCAGTTTAACTAAAATAAACTACTACAAATGACATCCGAATAGCCCTTTAGTCTAAAGCAGTGGTCAACTAATGGTGAGCCGCATGCGGCTCTTTAGCGACCTGAGTGCGGCTCGGCCAGCCGGTCACAAATCGGTTTTGACTCCGAAAAACATGGTTCTTGACAGGTTCTTGAAAAGGAATTTGGCTCTCAATTATTTTTGTTTACTCGTCCTGCTGATGAGTTTTGGCTCTTCTGACTAATGAGTTTGCCTACAACTGGTCTAAAGGGACACGGGTCAGAATAGCCGCTATTAAGTGCCCATCTTAAGACGATTTTACCGCCCCCTGATATTGGCGCCATGGTAATTGGCCCTCTCGCCCACCCCTTGGCAGGGGCCTCGGTAGCCAGGGCCTCCTCTGCTGTAAAGACGGGCCTGGCACGAAGAACTCTTCGGACGGAGTGGGGTTCTTTTTGAAGATACACAATTTCTGTGATGCTGGTTTGGACGAGACACGTGTTTCTTGAGTTGTTTCATTTATAAAGAATTTTTTTATACGACGAGATATGAGATGTACACGATCTTTAATTAAGTTCATCATTATAGATTTTGTATTCTTTAAATAAACCTGCTGCAAGGAGGGGGGTAGCGAGGTTTAGATCCACCCGAGGCTGGCCATGACCCACTGGAGAAATAGTTATAGTAGGTAAGTAGGTCGTGGGTGGGCCAAGATCTTTCTCGCCCACTTGCCACGAAAACAAATTCTGCAGCTGGCCGAAAACTCTGCCCCTCCATATAAAGGAGAAAAAAAATTCGCCTGGTGCGCTCCGCTCCTTCCCCCCCCCCACCCCCACCTGCCTACGCCTCTGTATAGAACTCAACGACACACATGAACAAACGTCCTAATACCACCCACTTGCCACGAAAACAAATTCTGCAGCCGGCCGAAAACCCTCCCCCTCCATATAAAGGAGAAAAAAAATTCGCCTCGTGCGCTCCGCTCCTTCCCCCCCCCCCCACCCCCACCTGCCTACGCCTCTGTATAGAACTCAACGACACACATGAACAAACGTCCTAATACCAGTTCTGTACTGGTAAGAGCACCTTGCTCATCCTTCCCTGGGTTAACAACAACAACAAAAAAAAAAAAAGACAATTAACAACAGCTCCGTTTTACGCGTTTAGAGAGTATCAATAACGATAACCCATGGCAACACCTTTTAAGCAGAGCGTATCAAATTCTAACAGCTTTTAAGAGCCGCCACACATCTTGCTCGTCACATCTCTCCCTCTCTCTCCCCCTCTTTCTCTCCCCCTCTCCCTCTCTCTCTCCCTCTCTCTCCCCTTCTCTCTCTCTCTCTTACCCATTGCATGTTATCCAGGCCGTCGGTCGAAGACTTGTGCTCTATCCGTATACATACATACAACCATATCAGTGGTTCTGATTAAATGTGTTGATCATGGATCAACTACAACAACCACATCTGCCACCAGCTACTTACACACCCAATTTTAATTTCTTGAACAACTTTTCTTTCTTTTTTTTTTTAAAACTACAACAACACGAAGTGACCTCCCTTTGCCCGTCATGGAATTAAACCAATCTCATGATTTATTTTTTTTACATACGTCACAAACAAAAGAAGAACACACAAAGATAGCGGCGGCACGCCCACCACCATTTCTTCACAAAAGTTGCGCCACAGCTTCTCATCTATTTGTGGATATGCCAAGTCTATTTATATCAGAATGAAGTTTTCGGTTCTATTTTGACGAACGCTTTACACCACGGAAGTTCTAAACTAAATCTGATGTGTAAAGCATGAGGGAACGTTTACAGGAACTCTTCTTCCCCTCGCGTCATTAACTCATTGCAGAGTACTGGCTTCGTCTTGAAAGGGTAGAGTGGTGTTCTAATAAAAAAAGCTAATGTCAAGAGGAGTGGGTGACGTGTATGACTAATGTCAAGAGGAGTGGGTGACGTGTATGACTAATGTCAAGAGGAGTGGGTGACGTGTATGACGAGACAATAATGAACTGCGGGGGTGGGAAAGCAAGATGTCAACCTCACAACTTTTTAATATATATATATATATATATATATATATATATATATATATATATATGTGTGTGTGTGTGTGTGAGATCGTGAGAGC
>CAXITT010000486.1:450091-470260 GCA_964033795.1 Lymnaea stagnalis
GGGGGGGGGGGGGGAAGAAAGTAACCCGATTATGAGGCACCAATGGGCTATGTTATCTGACACTTCAATAACACCCCATAGGCAATGTTCCCATTTAAGCTGCGCGGCTGCGCGGCCGCGCAGCAATCTCACAGGACGCCGCGCAGCAGTTTTGAGTACCGAGCAGCTAACTTCCACTTAAGTGTGTGTTTGTGTCTGCAGGCTGTAAAATTTTGCGCACAAAAAAAATGGATGCTGTAAAAATGTGGACATAACTTTATGATTTTGCACAAGAACCAACAAACCTTAGAGGGAACATTGGCCATAGGTTAGATTATTTTTTTTTGGTGTCCTCAGAAAGGCAACGTCATCAGACTGTCTTTCGGCTAAGAGGACAGAGACAATAGCGGGCTCATTGTTTGATGACTGTAAGTCGTAAACACGGGAGGGATCCTTTTGAGCTGTCCACAGAGTAAAGCCTGGTGCACATGCATGAACCTACCCTCAGGACCAAATGAGTCGACGGTTAAACCTGCGTCACCGCGGCTCGTATTCAAACACCCTTCGTCACATTTTTATTTAGGTTTCGTTTTCGCCCCCCCCCCTAGCATTGAGTGTCTTGGAGAAATTGATTTACACCGCCAACCCCCCCCCCACCCCCCACACACCTTTTTTTTTCTTCTTTATACTAAGTATATCAGAAATCTAGACATTCACGTAAGTCATGAACTATAACACAAACCATATATTGGTAATGTCCTCACATCATCAGTCTAATGACTCTTTCCTGTTTGTAGTGTTGCTTTTAAAGAGATGTTGTATTTACAAAAAAAGAAGAAAAAAAAAAAAAACCAATCAAATATGCGACGCGTAGGAGGAAAAGTAAAGAATACTCCATTTTATAAGTATCGGGTATCAGGAAGTAAGCAATGAGTGATTACCGTGAGCATGGCTTCGATGTCACCGTGACAATAAAGTTTCACTTCAACGTGAGCATGGCTTAAATGCCATCGTGACGATGGAGTTTCATTTCAACACCTTGGTTAATAGCTTATCCTGAGGCCGGGGCTACGCGTTGATGAACTCGGCGCAGGCCCCCAGACTGGCGCAGGTCTCCTTCCAAACGATGCACTTATCCCTCGATGCCAACCATCGTGTTTAATTTACAGACAGTACGTAAACATTCATCCTAAGGTGACTTTCCAGAAAAGCCCTCGAGAACTTTAGGATGGCCGTAATTTTTTTTTAAAAATTATTATTTTTTTTTTAAAAATCTGTCTTTGTACAAAATAATTTCGAATGAAACAAAACGGGAAATCTTAGCGTATGTGACTCTTATCGTGAGATTATAATCATGAGATGCTCAGCAATAATGAGAATGTTATAAGCTAAAATGCCGCTCAAAATAGACTCAAGTCTCATATCGTAGGACTTACAGTTATACAGAAATGGTCATAGAAACTTGGTTGTGCAGTGTCGAGTATGGGAGTTCACTAATAAATGTTGCGCACGGGATACTGTGCACATTGTGCGCTGTTTGTGTGGGGTTTTTAAAGCGATTCATTAGTTAATGAACGCCTTCCCGCATTTTACTTGGTGATGTATTTTTTTTAAAGTACCAATGGGAGTCGCTTAGTCACTAGGCTGCTACACACAACAAAAGATACTTCATCAGTGCTTCCCCAATGTCATGTTACTTAAAAATTTTACCTTTCGAAATATTCTGAAATACATGCGTTTTTTAAATGAAATCCATAAATGTGACAATAAATATACGTCAGTTATGATATAAGGAAGAAAGTTATTTCAAGAAAAATTTGTGAGCGATATTCGATGGGAACTATCAATACTATTATCGGCAGGCTGTTGTTGAGCTCCGTGCGTGCTCATGACGTCATTTGCGTTTTTATTCAATATTGATGCAGGAGTCATTCCCCTTTGTTTATTTTATTGTTAATTTTCATTGGACGAAATGTAGTGTAGTTGTAGTGTGTATCGGGCTACTGTTGTCAAGCACTAGTGTGTTGCATACAGCCTACCGGAAGTCTTACTTGTTTTTACTCTCATCACGTGACAAATCAATCGACTAAGCGACTCCCATTATGACGTATTGTCTAGTCTGTTTTGTGACGTACGTGTTGATTCGTGAGCAGTCGTGGAATGAACTTTGTAGGAGATAGCTGTGTATTATTCCCTCTGATAGCGAGCTGAGCTACACATGTGTTGATGAAATGTACAGTCTGCGGATATATTTACAGATTAAAGCTGCATTCATCATGGAAAAGGACTTGTGTTCAAGTTATTACGACGCAGGAACAACGTCTAGAGCAGGGGTCGGGAACCTTTTTGTCTGAGAGCCATGGACACCACATAGTTTGAAAAGTAATTCTGTGAGAGTCATACATTATGTTTAAAACTAAAAATTCAAGTAAATGTGTGCATTTTGTGTAATTTCTACACTAAAAATGCAATAATTATGTCTCTGAATTCTTTTTAATAACATTGTTATGCTGTTGCTAATCAATCATGAGTATTTCTTACCATTAATGCGACTTTTTTTTTATAATTGAACATTTGTCTGCGAGTCAGATGCAACCATCAATAGAGCCACATCTGGCTCGCGAGCCATAGGTTTCCGACCCCTGGTCTAGTGGAACCTGATTAATTAAATCAATCAAATCTATTGGGAGCTTGACATACACATTTTTCAAAATATTTTAAGCTTCTTTAGTTTATTTTTAAAATGCGCGCGAAAAATAATGTTGTTTTTTTTGCTTTGTCGGGACCAAATTGTGACGATTCTGAACATTTTGTCGTAATTTAAAAAAAAAAAAATTATATGCATATATATAAAATATATATATATACATAATTGAATAGGCAACCCTGATTGCTGAACAAACCATGGTGAAAATTTCGTACATTGCTGTTGTCTTGTAGTTGTAACAAATAAGCGGGGGAAAATACATGACCATTGTCTGTTTTTTCTATCATGTTATACCACACTCATCAAAAAAACGAACACATTTTAGTCTTGTTAAGTTCGATGTAATTAATCATGGTCCGATGAGGTGTCCGTTATAATGTCACCATAGCTATCCTCGTGAACTTTGAACGCGTCCTGACACATTTAGGTCATGCCGTCCTTCATTCAAAGTTGGTTGTTATAGTGTTGTTGTTTTTTTATTGTTTTTTTTTTAAATTAAATTTACATATCATAACTATGACCCTCTTGAATGTCAGTTGCCCCCCCCCACCCGCCCCCCAAATGGCCGCAAGGGATGAAATGCCACAAGCGAGGGCTCTGAATGTTACAGAAGGAATTTACAACGATAAGCTCGAGGCTCATTGAGGGATGCATAAGACATGAGTCAACATTGCGTAAAACCTCATTTGAAAAGCTCCGTTGTGACGTCACATGTTTATTTATTATTTTTTTTTTTTGGACCTTTTTTTCTTCACTTGACATTTTGACTCCACGTCTGTGGATTAAATAAGGGCCCTATAACGATGAAGACTGTAAATGAAGAGTGGGAGGGACTAGGCGCCTGCTGTTCTTTGCCCCCCATGTCAACCTGATAACGTACGACTATTAAAAATATTTTAGAAAAAACTCTTAGACTCCTGGCCAATGGCGACATTGAGCGGTGGGGAAAAGTAGTAGGGGGATGGGGGGGCGCAAAAAGTCTCTTTGGCAACTTTCTTAAAACGACTGGATGCCTACGACAATGGAAATCTACAACTAGATTTCGGTGTGTGTGTGGGGGGGGGGGTAACTAGATAACTCCCAACGCCCCTAACGATAGTACCGCACTCCACCCCCCCCCACCCTCAGCATGCAGCCTGACTCTATGTGCAGTGGATGTCTCCCATATAATTATAATCATACATCCATTCCNGGGGATGGGGGGGCGCAAAAAGTCGCTTTGGCAACTTTCTTAAACCGACGGGATGCCTACGACAATGGAAATCTACAACTAGATTTCGGGGTGGGTGGGGGGGGGGGGTAACTAGATAACTCCCAACGCCCCTAACGATAGTACCGCACTCCACCCCCCCCCACCCTCAGCATGCAGCCTGACTCTATGTGCAGTGGATGTCTCCCATATAATTATAATCATACATCCATTCCCACTGTTCCATACAGTTACGGTACAGACGGCTTCTGGCCTTCTGAACGTTTGATTTACTGACTTGACGAGGTACCTAAAGGTTTACCAGCATTCAATGACTTCGAAAAACATCAATCAATTAGCTCACTGACTATTTAATTTAAATAGAGCCGAAAAAAATAAACACGTTTAAATAGGCCACAGAGAATCGTACATTAGCATCGGGGGGCCAATATTTCATGGTAATTAGTAGAGCGATAACAAACCCCGGGGTAATCGATTACTACTTGGTCAACCCTCGGTGTTTTCTTCGAGGATGCATTCGATTTAAATACGGCTTCTGCGCGGTAAACAAATCAATGCGGTGATGGAGACGGTTATATCGTGGTATCGTGCAATGTACTTTTAACGATTCGTGTTGTAAAGCCCCCCCCCCCTTTTTTTTTTCCTGGCACTCCCTGGCATGACCTGGCCGTCGGCGCTGAAACTGGAGCGTTCAGGGATTCGGTTAGATTTAATGTCTGCCAACAAGAAATCACCATTGGCACTCGTCCATGGATGTTGACATTGCTCAGATATTTAATAAAAGTCCGATGGTTTGAAAAAAGAAAAGAAAAAGAAAAGAAAGGAACACAGTTGAATTTATTTATTATTTTTTTTTTTTTTGCCCAATATTATAAATAAGAGATTACCATTTATTTTTAAAAATAGAAATTGTACATTTTATAATAGCAAAATTTATATAGAATTTCTAGGATCAAATGTCATTATCATCTTCGAATGTCTGTGTACTCGTGGGTACTAACGATGATAGCACGAATGTCTGTGTACTCGTGGGTACTAACGATGATAGCTAGAGAGGCGACCTGTGGGGCAGCGTGGCATTTTTAGAAGATGTCTCGATGAATTCCCAAAGGAACACAAACCAAGCGAGCCATCTGATTAAACCTTTTCACATCCCAAACATTGTCCTCGGACCACCCGAATCCAGGTTTTTTCCCCATGGCCAAAACAAGTCTCTTGCACCCTACACACTCTCAGGACCACATCTACCCAATTTTTTTTTCATTTTTTAAATTAACAAAATTCTTCATAATTACCGACATCTTACCATTTATGACAAACCACATCGAATTACTACAATAAGAATATTTAAATTAAGACTTGTCCCCCGTAGAAATAAAGAAAACATTGCACACCAAACGCGCTTGCGGTATTTTTAAGAATCTCATTTAGCGCAGTTATCGGGAATTTTATAGGGCGCGCTTTTGAACTCACCATTATTCATTACAACCTACTTTCTTTCATTCCTTAAGAATCATATTGACCGGTATGGTCTAGGGTGGATAAGACAATAAACTATTGATTATTTTCCCTCTTAATCTTAATGCACCATGCTCTAAAGTAGAAAACAAGACAACAAGAAAACTAGCGGCCTTTGTAATGTTTCTAATGAGTTTTTAATTAGAACATCTATCTATCTATCCATCCATCCATCCATCCATCCATCCATCCATCCATCCATCCATCCATCCATCCATCCATCCATCCATCCATCCATCAATCTATCTAATCTATCTAATCTATCTATTCTATCTAATCTATCTAATCTATCTAATCTATCTAATATCTATCTAATCTATCTAATCTATCTAATCTATCTAATCTATCTATCTATCTATCTATCTATCTATCTATCTATCTATCTATCTATCTATCTATCTATCTATCTATCTATCTATCTATCTATCTATCTATCTATCTATCTATCTATCTATCTATCTATCTATCTATCTATCTATCTATCTATCTATCTATCTATCTATCTATCTATCTATCTATCTATCTATCTGTATCTATCTATCTATCTATCTATCTATCTATCTATCTAATCTATCATTTGTTTTGTAAAGCGTTCTTCCATTCACATTCAACTTTGCCATCACCACATTCACCATCGGCATTGCTCATCTTCTCAGCACTTTGGGCCAAGCTTTGAGGACACTCAAATGTTTAGAAAGGGAGGGGCGAGAAAGGTGCGGGGGATAATCTCTTGCGCCATAGTCAACAATTTAACACGCATGCGTTAGACGTAAATGGCTGCCAAATGTTGCAATGCATTTAGTTGGAAGGGTTCTCATGCCCCGTGGCTTAGATAATATCAAGTGAACAATCCTAGTCTAGTGCTGTCAACCGTAAGATACAAGAGGATTGGTTGCAGTCTATGACATCTTGGAATAACGGCTCCAAATGTGATGGGTCGACAAGCGTAATATATTTAAATAACTGGACAAAGAATTGGTAGCACGGGGGATACTTCTTCTGGTCTAAGTTAAATAGGTACAAATTGTTATGACGGTTAATAAACGGTGGGCTTGATCCAAAAAAAAAAAAAAAAAAATGATTTTTTCTTTTTTTTTTAGCTGGTATTTTTATTTTAAAACTATTTCATAAGAGATTGGTAGTCATCATAATGGAAGTATACAATAGTTTTTGATTTTGTTATTTTTAACTTTAACGTATGAATTAATGATTTATTTTTTTTTTTAAAGAAAAATATATATCTTTCAATAGTGAAACAGCCAAAAATAGAACAATTTTTGTTTTTTTAAATGTTTAGAGAATCGAACCACCATAGGCAGTGGCGTAGGACAAAGGATGGGTGGGTGGGGTGGTGGGGGCGGTCCGCCTAGGGTGGCACTAACTCTAACCACGCCACACTACAAACAGGCTCACAGTCATAAAGTAACATGCAGTTGCGAATTGATCTTTTAATTCAATCAGTTTTTTTTTCCTCCCCGTACAACCACCCGACCCACGGGGTGGGTGCACTTTGTAAAAATAAGCACATTAATGCACCACACATGTCAACGTGTAGCCCCCACAGGACATCCTGGCAGGTAAGGCGTAGCAAACAAAAAAAAAATATGGGAGGGAGTTCGATTTTCTTCAATATTATGCTATGTACTATCATTTTCTTTGATGCCAAAGTAACATGTCAGTTGACATTAAAAATGCCTTTTCCGCTCATGATCGTTTATCTCCTGTCCGCCCATGATCGTTTATCTCCTGTCCGCCCATGATCGTTTATCTCCTGTCCGCTCATGATCGTTTATCTCCTGTCCGCCCATGATCGTTTATCTCCTGTCCGTCCATGATCGTTTATCTCCTGTCCGCCCATGATCGTTTATCTCCTGTCCGTCCATGATCGTTTATCTCCTGTCCGCCCATGATCGTTTATCTCCTGTCCGCCCATGATCGTTTATCTCCTGTCCGCCCATGATCGTTTATCTCCTGTCCGCCCATGATCGTTTATCTCCTGTCCGCCCATGATCGTTTATCTCCTGTCCGCCCATGATCGTTTATCTCCTGTCCGCCCATGATCGTTTATCTCCTGTCCGCCCATGATCGTTCATCTCCTGTCCGCCCATGATCGTTCATCTCCTGCCCGCCCATGATCGTTCATGTCCTGCCCGCCCATGACCAGTCAGTCCGCTCTATAAATTCAAGGCAAACCCCGAGAGATGCTCTCTATGACCACTTACTAGGGACGTTCAGTTACTCTGGTTAATGCAGGAAAGACGATTAAACGCGATCTCAGTGTTGATCAGGACACAATGTGTGCTCGTCTTAACGTCATCGGTGTATTTTGATATTTGTGTTGCCTTTAAAACTGTCAAACATTAAGAGCGCAATAACACAAACAACCAAAACCAAAAAAAATGAATTGAAGGCCAACTTTCTTGGCAATAATTTACAACAGAGCGGGCCCAGAGACACGTTGACCTCAAGCAAGTGGATTTATCATAAAATGTATCTATACATTTTAAAGTTTATATTGACTACTTCATTATGGCCCACTTTCCAGTTGTTCGCCTCAGCCAAGTGTCTAGTTTCCTGACCTTTATCGCTGCCCTTATGACTCAGTCAGTAGGGGGGGGGGGGGTTATTTTTTTCTATACCCTGCCTCGCTGTTATTGAACACCCCCTCTAACCCCCCCCCCCACCCACCAAAAAAAAACAAAAAAAACCCAAACAAAACAACGTTAATCTGGAGTAATTTAATGGATGGCACAATCTTTGTTCGTCACATATTCAGAAACCAGAAGTCGTCTATAATATATTCATAGAATCGATAGGACGAGGATCTGCAGAATGCAATACTTCTAAAAGTGTCATTAGATCTGCACAGCGCCACGGCTAAGTGCCCTTCCACGAGCTAGATGCAGATGAATGGGATCCGCTAACCATATGACGTATAAGATATGCATAAAGTTTACAGAAGACCGACACGAATGCTTGCTAACGTAATTGGGAAAATTGTTGGTGTATTTTTTAATTTTTTTTTTTTTTTTTTTTTTTTTTTTTGTTTTTTTTAATTAAATTTTTTTTTTCATCAATAATTGCAAGACTTCATTTATTGCATCAACTTCAATTAACTATTTTTATCAAAAGTTTGTGAATTGCGGATTTTTAAAACTTGTGAAGAAATCTACAACAAAATAAACCTTGAAAATGTAGGCTATGTGCTAAGGGCCGCCGAGGGATTGCTGAAATTAATTACGTTGGATGCTGACATACAATGACGTCATACAGTTAGGTCCAAAAGATGACTTTAAACAAAAAAAATACACCACATGTCAATATTAAAGTGGCATTTGAACATCTCTGTATACGCTTATGTGGACGGTTTTGTTCGAAACATAGAAATACAGTTATTAGGGTGCGTGAAGGTGGATGGTCTCAATGAATGCGAAAGTACAACACAGACATTCCATTATACTAGAAGCAAAATGGAATATGAATTTTTTTTTACATACCAGTAATAGAAACTCCGTGCAACTTAAACTTAAATTTTGGAAAAACTAAATGTAATTGTAAAACGATTTTAAGTTTAGCAAATGTTTATAAATTAATTTTGTTAATATAGAAAAGAAATTTGGAAATAATAAACAGAGCATTGAAAATTACGAAAGTGTGTAGGGAAGACAAATTAATTCATCTTTTCGGCACAGTATATTTTACATATTTCCCAAATGTTGGTGTCCGTTAAAATCTCTCTCCCCCCACCCCACGCACATATACACAATATTGATACATAATCTAGGTTTTTGAAGTCAACTTCCGGCAATAACATTAATAGTGAATAACAAGCACTTAAGTTTTTGTGTTCTTTTTTTAAAATCAATTTCTATATTCTTTTTTCTTCATTCGTCCAGTCTGTTGAAGAACGCTCTTATCGAAAACTGTCTCTTTTTATTGTCCTGTCTTTCTATTTCAAGTTTCCACATAATGTTCCACTATTTCCTTAACCCAGCTTGGACGCAGTCCTTCGTGTTATTAGTCTTAATAAAAAAATATAATTTTTCACCGAGTGTAGAAGCTGTCCTAAAACGGGTACAAGAGTGCGTGCTTGAATCCGTTGACTGTCCCCAATAAGTCCACCAAGGCATCGTCCTTACTATTTAAGAACCGCAATGGGTGCCATCCAAAAGTCGTCTGTTGCCAGAGGATGAAGGGAGCGCAGTCATCAGAACCGGCAAAGACCATTGGCAGATGTCAAAAGATGATGAGCTTTGGCAAAGGGGGGGGGGTGGTGGGGGTGGCTGTTGATGCTGAGCTGAACGTGTAAGAGGTAGGGGGTGGCGGATGTGTTAACAGTGGCATATAAAAATTGAATGCTTAGGAGGGATATGAGGCGCATTTCTGTCCGAAGAGGCGTACACTGAAGGGAATGTGTGGGAGGTAATGTGGAGGAGAAGGCCATCCTGACTTCTGCCGATCGGGAATTTTCATGAACTTAGAGCACGCACTTGTTTGCTGGGTCCACCCAGGTACGAGAGCTTCTTGAATCGGTTCAATGTTGAGTCGTATTTCGTGTCGCGGGGCAGCAGCCAGGAAGACATGTGAGCCCTCGTCGCAGACGTGTGACATTTATCACAGGCGCGTTATTGGATTGCCTAAGTTTTGGTACAACGACTCAACGTCTAGGTGCGCAAACTACCGTCATCAGCAGACGAAACTGACAGGAGTTTCTTTTTTTTTCTTTTTCCTTTTTGCGTCACTTATTGATTCTATTCGTCCAAGTTCTCACACCGTTCACAAAAAACGCGATTGGATCTCCGAATCGCTTACTCGGTAAGTGTGAATCAGGTTAAATCATAAGACTTCGTGATATCGGAAAGATTAGCCAAAATTTTTTTAGTGAAACGGAGAAATCAAATTCTATAACTATTTATTTAAAATCAGTCGAGGCAGATAAAAAAACAAACAACTAAAGAATATCACATTTACTTACTAAATAATTTCCTTGTTAATCTTGGTGTATTGTCTTTGAGTCAGTGGCCAACGCCTTATCCACTGAAGATTTGTCATCAATTAAAATCACTTCGGGCAAGTGTAGTGAATAAACTATTTCTATTGCCTTATCCTCCGCTTTGACCGCTAGTCAAATAATTATTTGTAACGAGGACAAAATGTCGAACATAAGTCGAACATTTTGTCCATATTTTTTTTAAAAATATATATATATTTTAAAGTTTATATTGACTCCTTAATTATGGCCCACTTTCCAGTTGTTCGCCTCAGCCCAGTGTCTAGTTTCCTGACCTTTATCACGGCCCTAATGACTCAGTTGCCATTAAATGCTGAAGACGGTGAGTACGTGTAAAATCCCGTTGTCGTTAAAGTGACTCTCACGCTACAACTACAACTTTGTTCTTCCCATGACTGAATACCACCCGGAGGCGTAGCGAGGGTGTTTGGCGCCCGGTGACAAGATCCCCTTTAAAGCGCCCCATTTTCTTTTTTCAACTTTCAAACCCATTATTTTTACCAATAATATAATATCAAAGCACATTTTGGCGCCCCTAACTAGCTTGTGCCCGGGGACATCTGTCCCACCCTGCCACCCTCTCGCTACGCCTCTGACATCACCGCTGGTCTGACGAACACAGTGGGGTAGGGAGGCGGTGTGGATGGGGCGATACGCTCCCCGGTTGGCACCTGTATCTTTATATGGAGGGGTGGCATTTTCGGTCAACTGCAGAGCTGGGGGGGGGGTTCGTGGAAGTGACTGAAAAAAAATCTTGACCCGCCCCGGGCGACTCTAACCCTAGCCACGACACTGGACGAATGCCCCCCCCTCCTCTTTCTGTCAGCGTTGATGTTTCACTGTCAACTTCACCATTTCCCGAATGGTGTTGGCGCATCATGTGGGATTTCTGAGATCCACCGGCGTCACATTGATTAGTCTAAAAGAAGGGAATCGCATTGCGTAGGTCCGACACCTGTTGGTTGTCTCAGCGCTCGACGTAGGCATTGGGGTGTGCTTTGAAAATCGTGATACATCGGGGAGCCCAGTCTGTGCGAGACTAATAATCATTGGGAGTCTGAGGCCAACATGGCCGAAGAGTGACGGGTATACAATTTTTGCGACCGCGGACGTCAATTTAAGGAAAGTGCTAATTTACGCCATGCGTTCATTTTAGGACTGGTATTAATGTAGGGCAAGCCTAAGTCTAAGGCAAGGGTTAATTTAGTGCAAGTATTAATTTAGGGCAGGTGTTCCCATGGGTCCTCAGCGGTTCTCGAAAGGTCGTTCAGCGCTACATGTTTTCTGAAGGTGTTTTGTGAGAATGTTTTGTTTTTTTTATCTCACAACGACATTAATTTTGAATCTGCCATTAGCTTTACCTGACATTCATCGATTTGTTCTTGTAAAATTATTATAGTTCATTAGTTTCAATCACTTTGAGCGTATGGAGTCCATCATTTAATTTTTTTAAAAATCACTCATCGCTATTTACATTGGTTCATTCGCAATTTAATTTTACTTCCACAACATCGTTTTTCATTGTGTTGCTATGGCAACAAATGTACAAACATGCTTATAACAAATATATGTCCAATCGAGATGTAAAGCATATTTGAAGTTAAAGGTGTTTCATTTAATTTCAGAGAAGTGAGTTCTGATTCGAGTATGACGCTTCTGGGGCCCAAGTAAAGTCACGTATATTACAATGTCCCGACGCCGGCAGCCACCACCCATGTCAAGCAGGAAATCCTAACCAGCGCCGTGTGGGGGGCAGATCACAGCACCATAATGGAAAATGAACTCGACGTCACTCGACATAGGAAGCTGAGCAGAGAGCATCGGAAAGACGGCGGGAAAGCTAGGAGCAGGAAAATCTCACTAGACCACGTGGTTACCGACGTCATCAGCAACCGTGGAGCCAGCAGAGGGACCTCCTTCGACAGCGGCGCAGCGGTGGACGACGACGAAAGCTGCCGATACGAAACTTCGGACAGAGAAATGGGTGGCGTGGGCCAGTCTCAAAACGAGCAACGTGTACCAGACGCCATATCTCAAACGTCACTCGACAGGGATAGAATCGGACGCGTGTCCTTGAACAGAAAACCTGACCACGACTCGCCCACTTCAATAACGTCCGCTGCCGCCATGTTCGTCGTTTCTCCATCCGCCGAGTCAGGCGTGCTGTCGTCTCCGAGCCCGTCGGACAGGTCGATGAGCAGCACGGCTTCTCCCAGGAGGTCGAGGTCGCCGGAATTATCCAAGGCGCTGCGGTTGAAGCAGGAATATTTAAAGCGCGAGAACGACCTGGCCGAGACAAGATCACGGCTGAAGCTGTTGAACCTGGTGGGGAATGTTGAGGAACTTCGTGTCGGTGCCGAGAACACGCACGACGTCGCCGTCGCAGACAAGTCCAAGCACTCCAAGCGAAGCCTCGAGAGAGCCAAATCGGTGGAGCTTGCTAAACTGAAATACGCGGAGAAGATCGCGTTGCTCAACGGCAAGAGCAGCAGCAATTCCCTAGGAACCATCAGAGACATGGAAGAGCGTTACACCAGGAGACACAATCGGTCCAAAAGCGAGAAACGCCACGGGGAGAAGTCTGCCTTCGAGCAAAAATCTCAAACCGAGAAATCCGCCGGAGATCGGTCTGAAAACTGCTCTTTCGGGGACTCGGCTGAAACCAGTGTAGCGAACAGGAGACCAAAGCTAGGTGATAAAGTATATAGAAATCACAGGACTTCAAGAAGCATCGACGTTGCAGACAACGTGAGTTTGTTATCCTCAAACTTAGAAAGCGTTCGGGAGTCGGCCGTCGTTTTGAGTGTGTCCGAATCAATATCTGACAGCCATCCGCAATCTTTTCTCCTCTCCAGTAACATTCACGAAGACAGTCACTCCTTGGCTGTAGCAGCAGACGGCGATTTCATAATGGTACCGAGTCCTCCGTCCGCAGCCAAGGTTCCGGCCTCAAATCCTCGGAGACTGCAGGAGTCCTCGGTTTACACGGTGCGCATCGTCCAGAAGCACACTGACCACGAGACCCACGCTGAGCCGGCTCCGTCCCTTCAGGGCATCAACCAGACGAAACACTCGTTGGAAATCATCGACAGGACGAAGGAGGTTGAGGAGAGGACGATGTCTGCCCTGGACGCCATTTTGAAAGACAACCTGCCACCGATACCCAGCATAGTAAGTATGATATTAGACTGTGTATGTGTAAGCTGGGCTCAAGATAAGAGGCAATAATGTATACAAACTTTAAAAGCTATTTTTTATGATATATTTATATAATTCTTTATGATGATTGAATGCTTTTATAGCGCTTGTCGCCATGCAATTTTAACATGCTCGTAGCGCTCTAATGCGCTAAAATCTTTTAAAATAAAAAAGTATTTAAATTTCTCTTAAATGATTTTTAAAAAAATCATTTTTAACTTCCCGCAAAAAGTGAGGAAAACTGCTCCATAATTTAGGCGATATAGTTTTAAAAGGCGCACTCCGTAATGACTTCTGACTGTGTACATCCACACTGGGAACCCTCAGTAAGGACTGTGTTGGAGAGCGCAGGTTCTTTAAGTATACTTGTTTTAGAAATCAGTTCTTTGACATATTCATGCGCAGAGCATTCTATACAGCTTGACGCCAAAGACAGAATCGCAAACAGTTTTCTGGGTTGTTGCTGTTGTTGCTGTTGTTGTTGCTGTTGTTGTTGTTTTGTTTGGTTAGTCTCATGTAAATTGTATCATTTCTCGCCATCACCGATAAAATCAATGTAGGGAAATGCTTGTTGGGTGTGTTGTGATGGAGACAATCGTTCTGTTAGCAGTTGTGTGACGTGATACTGATCCTGAAAATGAAAAGAAAACTAGAAAATTGTATTGTTTGCTTTTTGTTTTGTTGTTTTTTTTTTGTTGTTGTTGGAGGGATCGGTTATAATTGCTCTTTAACCGCTATGTGGTGAAGCTGTAAAGAGATCGGTTATAATGGCTCTTTAACCGCTATATGGTGAAGCTGTAAAGGGATCCGTTATAATTGTTCTTTAACCGCTACGTGGTGAAGCTGTAATCCTTATGAATAATAATAACACGACCAATATTTTTCTTCGTGTATATTTTTTGCAGAAGCAGAGATTTTCTCTGAACTATATTTTTCTTAATGATGTAAATATGTTCGGTATAACCCCCACCCACCAAACTTTCAGTTTTAGTAAATAAAAAAAGATGTCCAGTTTTTCCACCGAGTAATTTGACTACACGGCGCATTTGACACTTACTTCTTTTGTATAGTATCTTTAGTCGAATTACTAGACTATCTTCTTATAATAAAACTCCCGAGTGGATCTTTGCCGCCCCTCCCCCCACGCTAATCATTGCGCAACGTGATGCCTTTCATTCGCTGATGCACCCCCCCCAACCCCCAAATCTTGCGCATCATCACGTACGCACCAAATGTATGTATGTAGAGTGAATGTTAAGGAGCGCTCTCCTGAATTATTATTAAAGGTTATTTACCTCTTCTTGTATTTTACATGCATAACATGGTTGACTTGCCTCAAGCTCGTATTTAAACAAATAAATATATGATCTAGAAAAGGATCTTTTTAAAACATTTAAGGAATTACAACACACATCCCTTTGCACAACAACAACAAAAGAAAAGAAAACGTTTCCACCAAAACTTTTTAACAAATAAAGCCGATAATAGGGAAGTAGTAGTATTATTTTTTTTAAAATAAATTTTATGTATTTCTGTTTTTTTTATTTAAAAAAATACATTCTAAATGTCAACTAGCATATAGTTTTACAAGGCATCTTTAACTGAAACTCGTACCTCTCCCCCATAGACAGCGACGAGGCCATGACAGGCAATTCAGGCTCATACCAGCAAGAAGCCAGTATAGGAGCTGCTCATTCCTGCCCAAGACAATCAGGGACTGGAACAATCTTTCAAAAGGAACGGTTGAGGCGACAACACTAGACACATTTGTGTCTATTGCCTCAAGCCTTCAAACCCCCAGTGCATGATTCCCTCACAAAGTGGCACTGGAAATCTGTGAAATTTCCTCATCAACACCAGGAACAGAAACATTGCAAATCCCATCTACATGCATAGGAGCCAAAATGATCAATAAATTGATCGTGGGCCCTTAAGATATAGAAGAAGAAGAAGAATATAAAGATACCATTGAACAAAAATTGCGATGTGTATTCATTAAAAACTTCAAGACAGCTGCCCTCAAGGCAAAATATTGCAATAAAACATGTACAGTTGACAAATTGGACATCTCCTTTGACTTGTACAGCCAGCTGTCAGTGTTGACGGGAGTTAGGTCTGATCCTTTGCTTTGAACGGCCTGCTGTCAGTGTTGACGTGAGTTAAGTCTGATCATTGCTTTGTACGATCAGCTGTCAGTGTTGACATGAGTTTGGTCTGATCATTGCTTTGTATAACCAGCTGTCAGTGTTGACATGAGTTTGGTCTGATCCTTTGCTTTGTACGACCAGCTGTCAGTGTTGACATGAGTTTGGTCTGATCATTGCTTTGTATAACCAGCTGTCAGTATTGACATGAGTTTGGTCTGATCTTTGTTTTGTATAACCAGCTGTCAGTGTTGACATGAGTTTGGTCTGATCATTGCTTTGTATAACCAGCTGTCAGTGTTGACATGAGTTTGGTCTGATCTTTGTTTTGTATAACCAGCTGTCAGTGTTGACATGAGTTTGGTCTGACCTTTTGCTTTGTACAACCAACTGTCAGTGTTGACATGAGTTTGGTCTGATCTTTTGCTTTGTACAACCAGCTGTCAGTGTTGACATGAGTTTGGTCTGACCCTTTGCCTTGTACAGCCATCTGTCAGTGTTGACATGAGTTTGGACTGATCCTTCAGAATTGATATCGCAAGATCAGCTTCACTTACAAACTCATGTCAGGTCTTTATAAAAAGATATCTTATACTCGACTCCCCACCCCCAAATCGACCACCCCCCCCCCAACAGGGCTGTATTAGAAACAATTAAATTTCTCACGTGATCCTAGCGTCTAACGATTTGTTTTAATTAAATGTTGTGATAGTAGACAGTGTGATAATAGTGACGTGAATTGTGTGTTGGACCATTGAGTCTTTTTCTGATGTGGAACTTCGTTTCATTTAAGTTTGATACCCAGCGTTTTATAACGAATCCTTGGTACCACATTATAACTTAGCACCTTTGAAATAATCAATCCTTAAGACCACGCGTATTACAATAATATTGAATTGGAAAAATAATTAAAAATAATTATGAACTAATTTTCTAACTGGCCAACGTTTTCGGCGATATATTTCCGTACTCAAAATGTAATCGTATTGTCACATCCTTAAATGTAGCGCAGATCGAAGGGGAACGGCGTAGATATGACGGAACAACACCACAAGGGAGTGATTCTAGAGTGCGTGCTGATAGCCGGCTTGGTTACACATTTCAAATGTATGACGGTAACAGCACCTGTCTGTTGAAGCTTAAATAACACTGAGATCCAACTCCTGAGTCTTGTAACCGGGGCTTTCGTGAATGTGATGGCATGACGGGAAATACCGGGATAAAATACTTTGAATTGCTTACATATTTTAAACTGAGTTCGACTATAAAAGAGTTGATATTTATACTCATTGCATTGTTATTATTATGCATTAATGAGTATAAAAACCTATTTTAAGTTTGGTTTGAGAGGTTGGTCATATGTTACTAGTTGTTGTTGCGTGTGGTTGCTAAGATGTGTAAATTCACGAGTGTTGTTGCTAAGTTGTGTAAATTCATGAGTGTTGTTGCTAAGTTGTGTAAATTCATGAGTGTTGTTTCTAAATTGTGTAAATTCATGAGTGTTGTTGCTAAGTTGTGTAAATTCATGAGTGTTGTTGCTAAGTTGTGTACATTCATGAGTGTTGTTGCTAAGTTGTGTAAATTCATGAGTGTTGTTGCTAAGTTGTGTAAATTCATGAGTGTTGCTGCTAAGTTGTGTAAATTCATGAGTGTTGTTGCTAAGTTGTGTAAATTCATGAGTGTTGTTGCTAAGTTGTGTAAATTCATGAGTGTTGTTGCTAAGTTGTGTAAATTCATGAGTGTTGTTGCTAAGTTGTGTAAATTCATGAGTGTTGTTGCTAAGTTGTGTAAATTCATGAGTGTTGTTGCTAAGTTGTGTACATTCATGAGTGTTGTTGCTAAGTTGTGTAAATTCATGAGTGTTGCTGCTAAGTTGTGTGAATTCATGAGTGTTGTTGCTAAGTTGTGTAAATTCATGAGTGTTGTTGCCAAGTTGTGTAAATTCATGAGTGTTGTTGCTAAGCTGTGTAGATGCACTATGAAATGTTTATACAGACCACGTATTCAACCAACACACAATTCTTTTCAAATCATTTTCATTAACAATAATTTTACTGATTTTTTTTTAATTTTCAATTTTGAATCATGATATTTTCAATCTCAATAAAATTTGACGATATTATGATTTAACCTTGGGGATATTTATTTCAATAATTGGTTTTTGAATAACCTGCATCTCCAGCTTAGGAAACTATGTTTATTGTTATGTGTTGTGTGTTAAACGTACTTTTGAACACATTAACACATAGCTACATGTCGTTTTAGCAATATTCGCTTCCACTGCTGCCAAGCAAGAAATATTCTATGGCCCACCCTTATTACCCCCCCCCCACCCCCCGAGCCGTCATTAACCTTTTGTCAAGTGCGTTTCACGTTGTAATCGAATCTACCAGTGCCCACTTCGGGCCAACACGACGCCCCACACCACTCAGCCCCCACAGCGACTTCCTTAGCAACTGTCCTGTTTACTGATCAAAAACGATTACTATCGTTCGGGGTATTGACACCCCCCCCCCCCCACCCCCCCCCCCCCCCCCCCCCCCCCCCCCCCCCCACACCGAGTATCTCGCCTGCATCAAAGGTTTTGAGAGAATTCATTATGTTCCAGGCTGTACCTCACCCGCCACGGGCCGATTTCTCCCGCAAACATGATTCTGAAATTCAACACCAATCAATAATCCGGCCAGCTCATTGCTATCTCGATCAGGTTGTAACGGTCGATTTATCCATTAAAATGAAAGAAAAAATTGGTTTATTGTCTTAAATTTTAAGAGGAGACATGAAATAGGAGACTTATCCTGTTTCTGGTGTTATGTTTATATTTCACCGGTGTTTGTTAAAGCTGCGTGAAAATTTAAGCATAACATCATAAACCATTCTTCACAATGGATTTTTTTTTTAAATTACACTTTCTCAATTTTTAACGTTAGCCTTCTCTTGACAATCAAGAGCAAATGCCAAAATTAAAGTAAACCAATTTACAATGTAAGAGTTCATTTTTTCTATCAACAATTAGGACACATAGAATTCTGCACGTACAGCCCAATGTAGGCCACATGTATTAAATCACATACACATAAATTGACTCCTGAAATCTTTCATTCTAACCGGACTTGGCAAAACTATAGAGCCTTGTCCTCCTCCTCCCCCCCCCCGCCCCCCAAACTCATCACATTCCATCCACAACCCAACCATGCTCCAAAAGCCAGTTCATGACCTACAATGCATGACCTACAAGGCATGACCTAAGTGGCATGGCCTACATGGTATGACCTACATGGCATGACCTACATGGCATGGCCTACATGACATGGCCTACATGACATGACCTACGAGGCATGACCTACATGGCATGGCCTACATGACATGGCCTACATGACATGACCTACGAGGCATGACCTACAAGGCATGACCTACATGGCATGACCTGATTTAGGAGAAGTGCATCTTCACCTATTTCATTTTGTTTAATTTTTCCAAAAAATTTTTTTTAGTGTGGCCGGGGGGGGGGGTGTCGAGATTTCAATAAAACTAAGATGCCAGCAACATTACTTTAACCTCTTAACTTTATATTGTCCATGAGACAACTATTTGAGATCATAAATTATGGCTGGAATTAAGTCCATGGTAAAAAATGTTTAAAACCTGTTAAAATTATTTTTTTTTGCTTGAATAAAAGAGATGGGGAAATTTGAATTTGAATTGGTCGTATTGGAACCGTCGCAGTTATGGATAAAAAGCTCTTTCCGGAGTCAACATTTTAGTTAGTACATGCAACCCCCCTCTCCCTTTTCATACCTGACTTTAGTATAATTCCATTAACAACTTACTTATATTTTTTTTTAAAACAACCTAGGATCAAAGAGGTTATAGTTTTAGAGTTGGGTAGAAAGGACAATAGAATAGGCCATACCACAAAGTAATGATATTCACTAAATATATATATATATATCCCTCTATTACGCAATGTTGCCATTTGGCAACAAAGCGAAATTACACTACTGCTAGTACTGCAAGCCCAATTTTTAATTTGTTGGAGTGGTTCCCCTTTTCAATTATGAGGTTTCAAACTTTTATCCTGAAGAACTCTTCACTTTCGCTTTGCAGTTTTTATGTAAGAACACATTTTAGACGGTCACAGTTGACTACAATTTTTTCCGCCGAATCCAGTAAGTACAAGCTGTTTTTTTATATCACATAATGATAATTCCTGTTATAAAAAATAAAGAATGTTAAATTTAATGTTTGAACTGATATTAAATGAGCTTATGTTTGATATTTGTCATCATAGGTGGATGACATACGAAAAAAATGGTATGTTGCCAATTGGCAACAGTGCGTCGATGTGGTTAATTTTTTGTGTTTATTTTTTTGTTGCCAAATGGCAACATACAATATATAA
>CAXITT010000486.1:471764-485285 GCA_964033795.1 Lymnaea stagnalis
AAATTATTTTTCTTTCATATTATGTTTATATAAGTCCAATAAATATAAAGTATGCCATCAAAAAAATTTTTTCCATAAAAAACAAAAATTGCGTAATAGAGAGATATATATATATATATATATATATATATATATATATATCTAAACCAGTGGTTCTTAACCTTTTTGGAGGTACTGAACCCCACCAGTTTCATATGCGCATTCACTGAACCCTTCTTAATAGGAAAAATAAAATATTATTTTTTTTTCCTGATTTTTTGGGAGCTCCGCCGAACCCCTGAGACTGACTCACCGAATCCCTGGGGTTCGATCGAACCCAGGTTAAGAACCACTGATATAAACCATTGACATGTGGACCAAGCTGCTAAGTGCAACACATGAACACGTGATCCATTAGGTGCAGTTCACTTTCGGGTTGTGTTCTTTGACTAAACTGTTTGTCGATGGTTACCACGGCACGGAGAATTACGGGGCATGAAATCCACGACAAGGAGAGTTACGGGGCATGAAACCCACGGCAAGGAGAGTTACTGGGCATGAAACCCAATAATTATTTTTATTATTATTATTTTTTTTTAAGTGGACGAAATTATCTTTAATTAAAAGGAAGTTTGCTTTTAAAATTCACTGCTCATGGAAATAATCCCCAAAACTGGCTACCTTACTGCCTATGGACACGTTTCCCCCCGGTCGGCTCTTGCTGGGGGAAACCAGCACCACTTTGCTCGAGTGGTGTACACGTGATCTGCCTCTTCGTGGCGTAACAGACTAGTATAGGGCGTGCTCCCTGAAGCTAAAGATCACACTGTCCCTATCGAAGGACCCAATGAGCTAGGGGAGGGGGTAACGCAAAGCCCCCTTCCACTGGGAGGAAGATATTTTGCTCAAACCCATTACTCTTTTATTTTATTTTTATTTATTTATTTATTTTGCAAAACGCATGACTTCTAACGCAACGGAAAGAAGCGCTAACATGATTACGTGTTGCCGGTTATGGGTATGAGGTAGTGGGCCCTAAACCCTTGCCAATGATTAAAAAGACGTGGCCCTGAGAAAGCCACCCCTAGGCGACCGTTTCGTCCCGACATGTCCAGTCCGAACAGCTCCCAGAGCGGTGGGTCGAGGCAACGCAACGCCTCACCCGGAGAGGAAGTTAAAGCCGCTATGTCCGGTCCGAACAGCTTCCGGAAAAACGCGGGCTGAGGCAAGGCAACGCCTCCCCGGAGGGAGACATTCTTAGGGGACCCCTAACTTGGCTCAGGACTCCCGGGATGGTGGGAGTTAGTAAGCCAGCAGCTACTCCCGGAGAGGAGGAAAAGCCGTCCCACACCAGGGAAAACGTACAGCTCCCGGGCGGTGGAGGTGGCAACGCAACGTCATTTCCGGGGAGGAAGCAAAGCCGTCCCACACTGGGAAAACGAACAGCCCCCGGACGGTGGAGGTGGCAACGCAACGCCATCTCTGGGGGAGGAAGTAAAACTGCTCCAACCCCCTTTTTGCTCGAGGCCGAGTTGCATGGCCGGAGTCCCCAGGGACTACTGGGCCATGTTTCACGGCCAAAGGTCCTAAGAGATGAAAATCTCGACCTTAGAGAATTGATCTTTAATAGTAACACAATAGACATTTAATAGCTCGACATGTTGCGAACCACAAATATCTCCCAGGTAAAATCAAACAATAATAATTGATACCCTCCCATTCATTGATTATGTAGTTATTTTACATGGATTTATTTAGCTTGCGATTTTATCTGTTTGTCTGGTCAAATCTTGCATCTCAATTTTGACCCAATGCCCGATGTCCTATAGGACTTGTAATTTAATGGCGGAAATCTATTAATAGAACTGACTTCATCATTACTCATCATCCGGGTACTCAGCGCGAACAAAATGTCAACACTGTTCAGTATTACTATGTTAGCGGAGTGTCCCTGAAACTTGTTTACAAATCTGTTTTACGAAATATTTTACACATTTTTGTTTACTTCTTTTTTCTGAAATGGGACTACATTGCGCGAACGGCATACGTAACAGTGACTCTAGATACAAGGGTCGTCCGAACGATATGCTGAAACACACTATAAGCTGCCATGTTTTAAGCAATATTTGTCCGCCGACCTTCTAAAAATTGTACGTTATGACGTTTTCCGGTCCGAGAAATGAAAACACCTAATTGTACACTTACCCACCCCCAATGATAATACAACCCTTCATTGAGTTCATGAGCGCATCACGCATTAAAAAAATCATAGGACTGTAAAAACTCTAACATTATGAGGAACATATCTTTTATACATTTTAGAACATTTTTTTTTTTAAATTTATTAATTTTTTTTGGAAATGCGTGTTTAAAAATATTTTTTGGGATACATTTTAAGTGGCTATTCGAAGGTGTTGATCTTCTCAGTGAAACTGGGTTGTATCAACTTCTCCACACCTGTTCCGACGGAGGCCGGTTGACACGTTTGCGCATATTCTCGTGGATGACCGCGTCTGCTTCGCGGTTGAGTGAACTGGCGGGTGGGTGAGCTCAGATTTACTTTTTAAACATTTTTTTTTTAGTCTTGTGCGTATTTAAAGAGTTCAGTGACTTCAACCGGGATTTTATAAGCAGCCAATGTTTAAAAAATGTAAAAGGTCTACTTTTGGCAATAATTAAAAACAGTGGCGTAGCTAGGGGGTGCAAACCGCACTGGGTGGCACCATCTCGGAGGGCGGGGGGGGGGGTTGGTGACAGCAAATTGGAAAATTGCATATTTACAGAGCACACACTGATCGGTCTAGCACACACTGCTCGGTCTAGCACACACTGCTCGTCTAACCGAATTTCATTAAAAAAAACTACTTAAGTTTCTGTTCCCCCCCCCACCCCCCAGCCCCCCCCCCCCTCACTGATGTCAAATTGTATCAAGTCCATCAATCGGTCATTGAAATCAGAGATTAATTTTTTTTTTCTTAATACCAATAATTTTCTGTGAAGAGCGGCTCGCTGCAAGGTGTCCTGGGAGCCATGGGGGATATGGTAGCCTAATAGTTTTTGACTAAAATTCACACAGGTGTGAAAAATAAGTACGGCATTGGATCTGAATCCTAGCATTACATCAAGAGAGTATGACCGCAAATTAAATTTGACAAGTACTGTGTCTTATCTTTGTTATAAACTCAAGTGCTGTTTTTTTTAAATTTTATTTTTTTTTTTTTTTTTTAAAAAAGGGTTAAGAACCAATCGATTGAGTTACCGTTTTGTCACTTGGTGCTGCTAAATAATATGCCCCCCCCCCCCCAATCGATAAGTCTGTCACTTCCTGGCGAAAATATTATGAAATAGTTTCGACGTCATCCGACGGCTTTTGCTGATACCTAGTCGATACTGTGTGTCAGTGTCTGTGGGGTGAAATGTCAATCTGGAAATTATTGTGCTGTCTGACAACTACGGTATTGTCTGACAACTACGGTACTGTCTGACAACTACGGTACTGTCTGACAACTACTTTGCTGTCTGACAACTACGGTAATGTCTAACAACTACTTTACTGTCTGAAAACTACGGCAACTGTCTGACAACTGTTACTGTCTTGCAACTGCGGCGCTGTCTGACCAGTGTGCTGTCTGACCAGTGTGCTTTCTGACCAGTGTGCTGTCTGAAAACTACGCTGTCTTGCCAGTTCTCGCTGCATACTTCAGAGAATTATTGTGTAGTTACTACAGCAATAAGCTGTGCTCCACGAGAGTTGGGTACCACTAAAGATATCTTGATTTTGCTCCACTTGCAAGAATCCTGTGTGCCCCTAACGGCAGCTGTCAACACACTTCCTGACATTACAGATCGACTCACTCTTCATATACATAGACTTCAATGTCTTTGTTGATTTACGCGAATCGTGTATATTACATACGTTCACTTTCAGTAAATTCACTATGATTGTTAAATATATCGTATCACCAAGGCGGAAACTAACACTGTATTTAACAAGTTTATATTTCTTGTATTTTCATTGTCCTGTCTGCCAGGGAAGGCTCTTGGCCGAGACGTTCATCTCTCATTGCCCTGTCTACCAGGGAAGGCTCTTGGTCGAAACGTTCATCTCTCATTGCCCTGTCTACCAGAGAAGGCTCTTGGCCGAGACGTTCATCTCTCATTGTCCTGTCTGCCAGGGAAGGCTCTTGGCCGAGACGTTCATCTCTCATTGTCCTGTCTACCAGGAAAGGCTCTTGGCCGAAACGTTCATCTCTCATTTGTCCTGTCTTTCGATTTAAGCTTCCACCCACCTTGTCCTCCTATTTCCAACAACTAATGTGTTTTTTGTTTTTATTGTTTTTTAAAATAATTATTTACTGTCTCCAGGGCGACACGGACGAAGGCGTCTTGCTTGACTGGAGGCGTGTCTTCCGGGTGGAGATGATACGCCTGCGGCGAGAAGTTAACGACTTCCGGCAATTTTGTCTCAAACAGGTAAGGGAGGTCAAGGGGTGGGGACAAGCTCGCTGCACTTTCTGAAAGTAATTGCTATGCATGTAATGATCACGTTTTCAGCTGTTCCGTGTCCCAAGGGGAAGTGGATACTGGCCATGTCACAGATGGAGCTGCTCTGTTACAGTGGAAGTGGATACTGGCCATGTCACAGATGGAGCTGCTGTGTCACAGTGGAAGTGGATACTGGTCATTCACAGATGGAGCTGCTGTGTCACGGTGGAAGTGGATACTGGTCATGTCACAGATGGAGCTGCTGTGTCACGGTGGAAGTGGATAATGACCATGTCACAGATGGAGCTGGCTGCTGTGTCACAGTGGAAGTGGATGCTGGTCATGTCACAGATGGAGCTGCTGTGTCACAAGAGGAAGTGGATGCTGGCCATGTCACAGATGGATCTCCAGTGTCGCAGAGGAAGTGGATACTGGCCATGTCACATAAATGGGGTCGTGACAAGTTTTGTGAGGTTGCTTCCTATCTATCCAATAGAATTTTCATTTGAAGTTGTTAAAGTTGATTTTGTAACGGGATTTATGGTTTCTGGTTGAGACGGAGGACGGGTTGGTCAACTCTGCCAAGATCATGTGGAGAGGACGGGTTGGTCAACTCTGCCAATATCATGTGGAGAGGACGGGTTGGTCAACTCTGCCAAGATCATAAGGGTTGCTGAAATAATTTTCTATGTTTCACATATTTAATATTGTAGTCTTAAAGAGTCAACTAGACATCAAGAAGGGGAAAAAAAACACACTTTTTTAAAAATAAAATGAAGATAGTTGGAAGGTGTTCTCAAATATGCTAATTTGTACATTTTGGCTAAAGTTGATCTATTGACAACTTCACTGCGGTTATGTTGTCTTTGAGAGGTTGAACTAAGGTTTACTTTGTTGTCGATTTCTTTCCCCCCCCCGGCCCCCCACCCCAAGTGCTTTTCTCTCCATTGTAGCTAGTACGATAATTCTATACATTTAGGTGTCACACCTGAATAGACTCAACTGTTAAGCTAAGACAATCAGTGCTCTCTCCCCGAGGTGGTTGGGGGAGGGGTAGTTGACGTCTTAATTTGTGCAAGTTTCAGGACCCTACCCCCCCCCCCTTTTTTTGTTTCCCCCATCAAATTACGTCATAAAAACTTAGATCTCAACTCTGTTTGTCATCTCTCCCCCCACCAAATCCTCCACCCACCCCCACCCCTTAAAACCTTTTTTTTTTAAAATAAAGTAACAGAAAATTTTTTAAAGAAAAAAAAATCCCTTTCACTTAAAATTCATGTTCAAACTTTGTCTGAAATTATGTGTTGTTTTGTTGTTTTTAAAAATTTAAATTGACATCTTGTGTTTTGCACTATGGCTAAAGATTCAGAGACTTGAAATTCGTAATTTGTGTTTATAATGTTGCTAGCTGTCAATGGTTTTTAAATCGAGTAAGCAATGAAACATTTGTAAGAGGGTGTATTTTCTCATTATCATTGCCACAAGTTTCTCTGAGCCGATACCCTGCTGGTCAATTAAGTTTAAGGGGAAACAAAAAACAGTATTTATTTTTCAAGTCAACTTTTACAATCGAATAACGTATCCACAATCAGTTGGATTCTCGTCATAATGTGTTAGCACGTGTCCAAAATCAGTTGGATTCTCGTCATAATGTGTTAGCACGTGTCCACAAACAGTTGGATTCCCGTCATTATGTGTTAGCACGTGTCCACAATCAATTGGATTCTCGTCATAATGTGTTAGCACGTGTCCACAAACAGTTGGATTCTCGTCATAATGTGTTAGCACGTGTCCACAAACAGTTGGATTCTCGTCTTAATGTGTTAGCACGTGTGGTCGATTACCTTTCATTACAACACCGTGAACTTCTGACTGAGAGACGTCATATGCATTATGGCCTCCCAATGGCTTCGCACACATGCTGTGTGGGTTGCGATCTATATACTCTGGTCGATCCACATTTGGTCAAGGGTTTCAGTTTCTACCAATCAATATTGCATGTTTATTAGCTGTTTCATATTTCAGGCGTTGTATACATATATTTTGTTTACATTCCATTTTACGTTGTCTGTTCACCACTGCTGTAAACATAATATTATATTTGATCTATATCTCTGTGTGTAGTTCTATGAACATTAATTTGTGAGGGGTTAAATTACATATATATGTAAAGTTCTAACAAAAACCAATTCGTGATGGTTTTTCTGAGACAGGGGTTGCCAACCCACCACCTGCATGCGTTTCGCCACGTCAAATAGTGTGGCCCGCCAGATTTATCACAATGAACTTATTTCTTCATTCTGGGTTTTGGGTGGCCCAGCGGTCTAAACTAAGTCAGTCCACAGAAAACGCCTATCTCACCAGCACCCGGCGTGGATGGGGACCTTTAATCTTGGACGGCAACTCATCTAAGAGAAGGCAAACTCTGAAATCAAACCCGGAGATGGAGTCCCGTGGGCGGATGGCATTGGCACGAAGAAAGATCTGGCGGCAACTCCTGTGACGTAGATCCAATAAAGAGCACAGTGAAACACACGGGACCCACTGCTGGTCATCCACTGCATCCTGGTCTATTTCCTGTCGTCTTGGCCAAGTTTTGCCATTGGATCAAATAGGCATGGACGAGAGACTGAGGCTGACGAATTGAGCTACTCTCCCTCACTTCACACTAAAAGTAAAAAATTGCCATGATTATCTTTGCGTGGGAAGAACCTGCCCCTTTCTTTTGACATTAGATTCCAAAAAGAAATCTTTAAGAACAATAATAAAACTATTTTATATTATTAAGTAAATATTAAAATTCAAGTGTGGGTCAGTAAAGGGTAAGACAAAGGAACCTAAATTTCCACTAACATTTCTTTTGTTCTTCATCGGTTTCGTGAGTAACGATGTAAAATTGAATTCATTATGAGGTTCAATGATGTGCGGCCCGCAAAGTGACCCCCCCCCTGACGTCATTTGGGTTGTCCCACCCCGTTGTGTTTAATCCATATCTATGTGTTTTGTTGCTTTTTTAAAAAATAATTTTGTTAACTGTCGTTTTCATTTTGTATTTTCACAGGTTGAACTTAATGCTTTATCATTGCAAAATCCGTGGCCCGATCAGGCTGGATTGGATAACAGTCAGGCAAAAAACAAAAGCCAGTAGGTTCATGTTTTACATAAAAACATCATGCGTTCAGTCCTTGAAAGTTGATCTAAAAAGGCAAAGCGATATGAAACATTCCTTGACTTGACCATTACTGTTCACGGTTACAGTTTAGAGAGTAGTGATACATTTTGAAATAAGGTTTCGATGTGTGCAAAATAATTAATATCGTCGAAAATCATCCCCTAAAAAAACAGGCCCGTCATGTCCCGGAGAGTCTCACAGCATATCCAGAATGTCGATGGCGACCTGAAGGTGCTGCAGAGGAGACAGAGCGTCCTTGACCTCGAGACCGAACTGCTATCCAAGGAGGGACATCTTGCCGAGAGACAGAAGGGCCTGGAGGAATACGAGAAAGAGGTGGGAGGGAGATAAAAGAGGCGTATGAGTGAAAGAGAGAGAGAGAGAGAGAGAGAAATAATAAAATAGAGAAAGAGAGAGAGGAAGACAGAAATTAAGAAAGAGAGTCAGACCAGAGAGAGGTAGAGATAGAGTGAAAGAGAGAGAGAGAGAGTGAAATAGAAAGAGTGAAAAAGCGAGAGAAATAGAAAGAGAAAGTAAGAGATGGAGGCACATATCAGAGAGAAAGAGAGAGCGAAAGAGGGAGAAAGTAAAAGAAAGAGAGACAGACCAGCGAGAGGGGGGTGGAGGGAGTGAGGGAGAGACTATAGACATAGAGATAAAGAGATAGAGAAAGAGATAGACCAGAGAGAGAGACAGACAGACAGACAGACCAGAGAGAGAAAGAGAGTGAGAGGCAAAGACGTAACATAGACAGACCAAAGAAAGAAAGAGCAATATATAGAGGTAGAACATGAGAGAGAGAGAGAGAGAGAGAGAGAGAGAGAGAGAGAGAGAGAGAGAGAGGCAGCAAACAAGTATTTGATGCATGACCTGTTCAGAGTAAGTGAGCCTCTTATTTTCCTCATCATCCCCCCACCCCTGTTGTCGACCATTCTCTCACTGCCACATTACACACCCCACCACCACCCCCACCACAAGCCCCACCACAAGCCCCACCACAAGCCCCACCACAAGCCCCACATTATGCGTATCCCAAGCCGCTAACCCTTTTAACAAGCATGTCTCCCATGACCAGATCATTGAGGTGGAATCTTTGCTGAACCAGCGCCAGGCGATCTGTGACAGGCGACAAAAGGCGCTTCTTAACCTAGACGAGGTGAGTCTGTCGATGTCCCTGATGTCCTTAAAAAATATACAGTTACAAATTCTGTTGTTTTTGTTCTCCGGGGGTTAAATTTAAAACCGGGATGAATAATTTAAACGACACGGCTCATGACGTCATGAAACGCTTTCAATCGATTAAAAAGATTAACAGTAAAGCGAAACAATCATTTGCCTTAAAAACAGCTATATTCTATTTTCAAAAAACAATAATTTCAGAGTCCAGATGAAGAATAGTAATGGAATATTTGACAAAGGGCCCTTTGACTTCAAACAACATTAATTATGTTTTAAAAAACAACAAATACATGTACTTTAGTTTTAATATTTAAAAAAAAAAAACAAGCTACGCCCCAAAATTCCCACTGTCACAAAAAAAAAGTATTAAGATTAAGATTAAGATTAAGATTATCCCCATATCGGAGCCGTTCGTCGGCATAGGCAAACTAAGCGACCGCCTAGAGCCCCACTGCAAAGGGGGCCCCGCCGGGGGCTTTTAAATTTTTTTTTTTGGCCTACAACTTGCAAGTCCATATATTTCAGAAGTCCACATTTTCTCTAGTTGTAGAATTATCAACATGGTTAGTGGTTACACGCGAGCAAAGAGGAAACAATGACGAAGGTAGAGTGGAGGTGCTGCAGTTGTGGGTGGTGCTTTCTCCTCAGCTTCGGGGGAGTTCCGCCCCCCAGACAACCCCTTCCGGGGCCCACTTACCTACGCTCCATGCCTGGGGCCCCCAAAATCCTAAGAATGGCTTGCCCATATATTATAATCATACGAAACTAATGTAGTGTCTACTAGTTGTTGTTTTGTATATTAACGTAAGCACACATATCCCTTCTATGGAAAAGAAAGCAGACGTATCCATCGCGTCTGGCCGTGTGATTGATTTCACCACAGAAATATGTAAACAAAAAATTGGTATGGATTTGAAAATAATGGGAGCTAATTTTAGCACAGGCTATTTATCCAAACAATTTATTTTTAATGCCAGCTTCTTTAAGAACAGATCAATAATGGCTTCAAGACATAGTCAATGAAAAGTGAACCAAATGGGCAGACAAATTGACACTTGGCCAGAGTGGCATCCCGCTATGCCATGACATAGAGCCACAATGCCACCCCGCCATGTCGTGACATAGAGCCACAATGCCACCTCACCATGCCGTGACATAGAGCCACAATGCCACCCCACCATGTCGTAACATAGAGCCACAATGCCACCCCACCATGCCTTGACATAGAGCCACAATGCCACCCCACCATGCCGTGACATAGAGCCACAATGCCACCCCACCATGCCGTAACATAGAGCCACAATGCCACCCCACCATGCCGTGACATAGAGCCACAATGCCACCCCACCATGCCGTAACATAGAGCCACAATGCCACCCCACCATGCCGTGACATAGAGCCACAATGCCACCCCACCATGCCGTAACATAGAGCCACAATGCCACCCCACCATGCCGTGACATAGAGCCACAATGCCACCCCACCATGCCGTAACATAGAGCCACAATGCCACCCCACCATGCCGTGACATAGAGCCACAATGCCACCCCACCATGCCGTAACATAGAGCCACAATGCCACCCCACCATGCCGTGACATAGAGCCACAATGCCACCCCACCATGCCGTAACATAGAGCCACAATGCCACCCCACCATGCCGTGACATAGAGCCACAATGCCACCCCACCATGCCGTAACATAGAGCCACAATGCCACCCCACCATGCCGTAACATAGAGCCACAATGCCACCCCACCATGCCTTGACATAGAGCCACAATGCCACCCCACCATGCCGTGACATAGAGCCACAATGCCACCCCACCATGCCGTAACATAGAGCCACAATGCCACCCCACCATGCCGTGACATAGAGCCACAATGCCACCCCACCATGCCGTGACATAGAGCCACAATGCCACCCCACCATGCCGTGACATAGAGCCACAATGCCACCCCACCATGCCGTGACATAGAGCCACAATGCCACCCCACCATGCCGTGACATAGAGCCACAATGCCACCCCACCATGCCGTGACATAGAGCCACAATGCCACCCCACCATGCCGTGACATAGAGCCACAATGCCACCCCACCATGCCGTGACATAGAGCCACAATGCCACCCCACTCTGCCCTGAGAGCCACAATGCCACCCCACTCTGCCCTGAGAGCCACAATGCCGGCTCGCTCTGCCCTGACATAGAACCCCAATGCCTAACACACTCTATCGTGACTTAGTGCCACAGTGATCTGCCTGCTCTAACGTGGTAGAGGGCCACAATGATCAACCCGCTCTGTCTTGACAACCTTGATGCCTGCGGGTCCGGTAAAAATGTACAAGAATTTCACTTAACCCCCCCCCCCCACACACACACACACAATCAATTCATGTGACGCTGATGATTTTAGCTATTATTGTCGCTAATGTGACGCTGATGATTTTAGCTATTATTGTCGCTAATGTGACGCTGATGATTTTAGCTATTATTGCCGCTAATGTGACGCTGATGATTTTAGCTATTATTGTCGCTAATGTGACGCTGATGATTTTAGCTATTATTGTCGCTAATGTGACGCTGATGATTTTAGATGTTATTGTCGCTAATGTGACGCTGATGATTTTAGCTATTATTGTCGCTAATGTGACGCTGGTGATTTTAGCTATTATTGTCGCTAATGTGACGCTGATGATTTTAGCTATTACTGTCGCTAATGTGACGCTGATGATTTTAGCTATTACTGTCGCTAATGTGACGCTGATGATTTTAGCTATTATTGTCGCTAATGTGACGCTGATGATTTTAGCTATTATTGTCGCTAATGTGACGCTGATGATTTTAGCTATTATTGTCGCTAATGTGACGCTGATGATTTTAGCTATTACTGTCGCTAATGTAACGCTGATGATTTTAGCTGTTACTGTCGCTAATGTAACGCTGATGATGTTAGCTGTTACTGTCGCTAATGTGACGCTGATGATTTTAGCTGTTACTGTCGCTAATGTAACGCTGATGATTTTAGCTGTTACTGTCGCTAATGTGACGCTGATGATTTTAGCTGTTACTGTCGCTAATGTGACGCTGATGATTTTAGCTGTTACTGTCGCTAATGTGACGCTGATGATTTTAGCTGTTACTGTCGCTAATGTGACGCTGATGATTTTAGTTATTATTGTCGCTAATGTGACGCATGTGACGCTGATGATTTTAGCTGTTATTGTCGCTAATGTGACGCTGGTGATTTTAGCTGTTACTGTCGCTAATCCAAATACACTGTTGTAAAACGTTTGTGTCTCCCTGCCAATTTGGCAATCAATTATCCGAACTCGATCGGTTAATGTGACTGAGTTTCTGCCATTCGTCGTTATTCTAATCAGTTGTTAGTTTTAGTTTCAAGGAGCCGTCCAGTCGCTGGAAAAGAACCGTCGGATTCGGTCAATGTAAAGAGACGATCATTAAGATTCATTTAGTGAGCATTGGGAATTATTTAAAATTAAATCGTGGTTCTCAAAATATGGAATATATACAACTTCAAATGTTTATTTCTTGACTGCTTGTAACATTCTTCTTTAAACTTTAAAAAAAAAAAAAAAAGAAGAAAAAAAAAAAGTGGGAGGAGAAAAAAATAATCCCTCTTTTCGAAATCATATTTTAATGGTTTTGAACTGATTAAAATATTAAATTTTTTTTTAATGTTAAATTTTATCGATATTGCAAGGAGGTATTGTTTTTTAGCATTTCAATACAACACAAGCTACATTAAAATACAACAAAAGTCACAATAAAATACAACAAAACCCACAATAAAATACAACAAAAGCCACAATAAAATACAACAAAAGCCACAATAAAATACACCAAAACCCACAATAAAATACAACAAAAGCCACAATAAAATGCAACAAAAGCCACAATAAAATACAACAAAAGCCACAATAAATATATAACAAAGCACAATAAAATACAACAAAAGCCACAATAAAATGCAACAAAAGCCACAATAAAATGCAAAAAGCCACAATAAAATACATCAAAAGCCACAATAAAATACACCAAAAGCCACAATAAAATACAACAAAAGCCACAATAAAATACACCAAAAGCCACAATAAAATACACCAAAAGCCACAATAAAATACACCAAAAGCCACAATAAAATACACCAAAAGCCACAATAAAATACATCAAAAGCCACAATAAAATACACCAAAAGCCACAATAAAATACACCAAAAGCCACAATTATATAAAACAAAAGCCTCATAAACTTCACCTAAGGCCACAATAAAAAACAGCAAAAACCACAATATAACACAACAAAAGCCACTATAAATTACAATTTAAAAAAACAAATAAATTATAAAACACAACAAAACTCACAATAAAACACAGCCTCTTAAAAAAAAAGAAATGCAAATCAAAGTTTATTAAATAATTGTCTAGTTGCTATGGTAACTCATCCGAACAGTTATCTCAGCTTTTGAAAGGGAAGTTCAATTCATCTCTGGAAATTGTCATAGATCGCTTTGGGTAAGCCATCTACATGATCAATTATTTCTAGGTCTGATGGATGGTTCATGTGTGCTTGAGGCGAACCAATCACCCGGTGCTTACAAGCGAATGTCATCTTCTTGAATGAGTCTGGTTTTTTTTTTTTTTTTTTTTTTTTTTTTTTTTTGTTTTTTTTTTTTTTTTTTTTTTTTTTT
>CAXITT010000486.1:486465-502015 GCA_964033795.1 Lymnaea stagnalis
ATTTTTTTTTTTCTTTTTTTTTTTTTTTTTTTTTTTTTTTTGCTCAATCCTCAATCACTATTCTTCATGGGCGTCACATTTGTACAGCCCTGGCCCCTAATTCCCCTGCACAGACTGTGATCTGTGAACTGTGTTATGGGATCTACTCAGACAGCAATGTAATGGCAGATCTATAGAAGGATGTAATTATTTGATAAAGAATTTTTAAAAAAAATATTTTTCAAAGGAAATAATTCAGTTTGTGTTTGAGCCAGAAACAGTGGCGTAGCTAGGGGAGGGGGAAGGGGGTCCAAATTCGAAAGTCCTCCCGGGCCCCTACTTGACAGGGGCCCCCAAAGGCGTGTCCGAAAAAAAATAATATTAAATAATGTCGAATGTCAAAATGCAGGGGTCCCTAAAGAGGCCAAGCCGCCCGGACCCCCAAATCCCTAGCTACGCCCCTGGCTAGAAAGTTGACACAAACGCTCTCACGTGTATGAAAAGAATGCGGTTGAGTGACACGCGGGCATTCCTTTTTGTTTGTTTGTGTGTTATTAAAGGGAGTCTCAAGGTGAATGAGTAATTGGTCTGAGTATAAATATACCGACGGACATCATTATTTTGTCGGGATACGATTGCTTGTAGCTGAGTGTTCGGGTCTGATGATGGGAACATTTGACTCTGGTCTGCATTATCTGACCTAACATTGACACGGCCCACTGGTCTGCATTATCTGACCTAACATTGACACGGCCCACTGGTCTGCATTATCTGACCTAACATTGACACGGCCCACTGGTCTGCATTATCTGACCTAACATTGACACGGCCCACTGGTCTGCATTATCTGACCTAACATTGACATGGCACACCGCCACCGGGTGAGTTGGCCTTTCATACTAACGGACCCGCCTGCAAATCCGTTTGTTGTCCCTGAAAGTAGGGGGGGGGGACTCTGTGATGCGTTGGACAAGTCATTGTCATATTCCACAACAAAGGCTGCGGCTGGTGGTGGTTGTTGAGCTACTCACATTGCTCTTAAATCGTTTCTTCTGGAGATTTTTTTTTCTTTCTCATTTCAATAATAAAATAAGATAACCTCGAATGTCAAACACCGACGTGACGGAAGGAATGGAAAATGACGTAATTAAATAGATTTATTTTTTTATTTTTGATGGGTTTTTCATGAAATTATGTACACATACACACACACACACACATATATATATATATATATATATATATATATATATATATATATATATATATTATTTGTGTAAGTTAGCAAAGTTCCACTACTCCATGATTAAATTTTCATTCATGGCCAGGAGTTGCAGATCCTACGCCATGAGCTGGAAGAGACCAAGGAACAGATTCAGAGCGATGGTTCCATTCCTGAGTCTAACTCCGACAGAGCCCGGAAAAACTGGTGAGTTCAAGCCAGGTGCTTGTGGATGGCACAATGGTGGATGTGTGGATCGGTGGATAAAAGGTGAATGGTTGGATGTGTGGATTCCGATTAAGAGAAGACTGGCTGTGAACGTTTGTAGCGTATTTTCCATTTAATTAATGGATTCAGGCATGTACTCTTGGGATTTAGGTATGGATAAATTGACAGATGTATGGTTAAGTTGACAGATGTGTGGATAAATTGACATATGTGCTGATAAATTGACACATTTATTGATATGTTGATAGATTCATAGATAAATTGAAAGATGTATGGATAAATTGCAAAATTTATGGATAAATTGACCAACTTATGGATAAATTGACCAACTTATGGATGGACTCATCGTTAAGGAAGAAACGAAATCATGGGTTGGATGTCTGAATTACTAAGTTGATGTGTTCTATAATACAAAATGTTTAAAAATGGCTAAAAAAAATCGAACTTGATAAACTCCTTTTGAATGGGACATAAGAATCCATGCATGATAGAACAGTTCTTGGTGGGTATCTTGTAGTGCAAATTAATATTAGATTAGATTCACACATGAGCGGCGTCCAAATGTGAAACTGAGCTATCTCTTAGTGATGAATATGATTCAAACAGTTTGATCTTGCATTCAGTTGACTCCGTTCTCTATTTCCGGCTAGCAGTAGTTGTTAGGGGGGGGGGGGGGGGGGTTACAAGGCTACGCAAACCACCCAGCGCCTTCTTGAAATGTTTTGTTTTGGCGATTGGGGACGTAATCCGCCATTGAAGCTGAGGCGTAGCGAGGGTGTTTGAGATAATATTTGCGCCCGGGGACAAGATCCATTTTAAAGCCCCCCTTTTTCTTTTTTTCAACTCTCAAAACAATTATTTTCATCAATAAAATAATATTAAAGCACATTTTGGCACCCCTAACTCGCTGGCGACCGGGGAATCTGTCCCCCCTGCCCCCCCCCCGCTACGCCTCTGCATTGAAGGTTTAAGTTCCAAGATAACGTCTCCGACCGACTTAACGATCCGATGGTTATTTGATTCAAACGTATTTGACATGGTTTACGTCAGCCCTTATGGGGGGAAGGTAAATGTTGGGGGGAGGGGTGGTGTCGTAGGAGGGGAGATGGTAGAGTTTACCTGTGCAACACGCTTGAACAGTGGTTTTTTTCAACCCGGGGATTCCGCGAAAACTAAGAATTAAGGGGTTCTGTGAGCGCCAGCCTAGGCCAAGGGTTCCGCAAAATGGCCAGCGAAAATATATTTTATATATATATATATATATATATATATTTAAATGGCTTGAAATCATGAACACCGGTGTAAGGTATGTAACGGTGTTGCGGCCAGGGGGTGGGGGTTGTGGGAGGGTGGGGGGGGGGAGTACGACTCCGTGAAGGCAATGTTTCCTGAATGACTGTATACATTTTTCTTGAATTCAACTTTTTAACACTCTAGGAGTAAAACAATTTTTTTTTAAAAATTAATCACCCCAAGACATCAGCTACTCACGTGTTTACCGATGTGCTGTCATGCGTGACGCGGAGTCTTCGTTCGGTAATAATTCCCTTCCATCAAGTCAGGTCAATTTTTGAAAGAGATTGTAAAAAAAGCATCTTTTTTTTTTTTTTCTAGCAATATCGACGTTTTATTTAGAAACATCAAGTTGCCAGATTTTAGACGACTGTTTCATTGTAATGTTTCTTTACATTCCTTCGTGTGTTGTTTTTTTTTTTTTTGGGCTGTTAATACATATATATATATATATATATATAAATATATAGAAACATCAAGTTGCCAGATTTTAGACGACTGTTTCATTGTAATGTTTCTTTACATTCCTTCGTGTGTTGTTTTTTTTTTTTTTTGGGCTGTTAATACATATATATATATATATATATATAAATATATATCATCATCATCATGTCCCTTAGTCCTTGGACCGTTGGGGCGCCACAGATGACATGTGAACCATCCTCCTCCATTCGTCTCTGTCTTCTGCACTACGCACTGCATCGCCCAGTGTTAGTCCTGTCCACTCTTTGATGTTATCCTCCCATCTTTTTTCTTTGTCTTCCTCTTCTTCTCCCTCCTCTTGTGGTGCCCTGCAATATTTCTTTGGCAAGCCCTTGTTTCCTTGTTATGTGGCCGTACCATTGTAGTTTGCGTTTTTATAAATACATATTTGAGAGTGGATGGTGGAAGATAACAAGTTCGTTTTCATTTGATTTAATCATCCACGCTAAAGAAGAATTAGCTATCCTCAAGGCGTTGCGAAATTTGTGTATTTAGTCATTGAGAAAGATCAACCTACCTCATAAAATTTGAGCTCAAACCCATTTATTAACATCTTTTAAAGAAACGTTCTGACGAGTTGGAGCTGAGAACATTCTCCCCCCTAAATAAAAAGCTTTTCTTTAAACAACTCATGTCGACCACCGAGACTGACACATTTTTTGTTGTTGTTAAGTTAAAGGAAAGTTCAACATATTGTTCTATTCATGATCGGTTGTGTTTCAACTTGTTATTACACTCAAAATCAGATTTAATCCACTCAAGCAGGGGTTCTTAACTATTTTTTGTTTATAGACCCCTTCGCAAATACGAAGAGCGCCGCGGATCCCTTCTTAGAATAAATAAATTTAAATACGTGTTACAAATTTACAGTGGAAAGACAGCTGGCGGAACTGTTGATACATGTTCTCGCGCACCACGGGCTGGGAACCGCTCCGTGGAAAAAAAATTCAATTTTAAATTTAAATTGAAGGATTGCTGTTGTACGGTAAAGCTATCATTGAAACGTTGGATTAATGTATACATTAAAATGAGGCTAGGCGTAGCCTGATAGTTATGACTGCACATCTATTATTTCTACACATTTTATCTCTAATGATATAAAAAAATTAATTTAATTTTCTTTTTCCCTTAATCTTTCTGACCCATACATTCATGATGAGCAATGGTTTATTGATCTTATTCGTCTTAGCAGAATGGAAAAAAAAAAACCCATGGTGAAAGATCAATTAAAATCCCTCGAAACCCATTGCCCGTGAACTACATCAATATTCTTCTAGCCTTGTTAAGCTTCTTAGAGTTCATCATCAACTACATTTTAAGATTAATTACCGACTTGTAAAAACACTGTTAAAACCATTCACCTGACAAGTCATTACTGCAGTTGAACGCTGAGTTTATTGGAGTTGAACGCTGGGCCTGACTGTGAGTTTATTGGAGTTGAACGCTGGGCCTGACTGTGAGTTTATTGGAGTTGAGTGCTGGGCCTGACTGTGAGTTTATTGGACTTGAGTGCTGGGCCTGACTGTGAGTTTATTGAAGTTGAACGCTGGGCCTGTCTGTGAATTTATTGGAGTTGAACGCTGGGCCTGTCTGTGAGTTTATTGGAGTTGAACGCTGGGCCTGTCTGTGAGTTTATTGGAGTTGAACGCTGGGCCTGTCTGTGAGTTTATTGGAGTTGAACGCTGGGCCTGTCTGTGAATTTATTGGAGTTGAACGCTGGGCCTGTCTGTGAGTTTATTGGAGTTGAACGCTGGGCCTGACTGTGAGTTTATTGGAGTTGAACGCTGGGCCTGACTGTGAGTTGGCGGAGAGAACCAGCCGTGTCATTGTTTGTGTGTTCCAAGCATGGAAATGTGTATGATTATATCGAGTTTAAACAGTCTAAGTACACATGGGATACAAATAACAAAACTAACGCTAATTTAGACAACCTTTGGAACAGCATTGTTTTGGTCAAAATTTAATTGCGTTCCTTTTAAAAGCTTTGTTTAAAATACATACAAAATTATTGTTAGCCTAAGAAACAACTCTTTAAACATCGTTGCGTTTTCAGAATATACATTGGCGATCCATTAAAATTTAAAATTTTGTTAAAAATTCATTTCGTAGAAAATTATGAGTTTCGATCTCAAATAGTTCATTTTATTTAAAAATATCTGTCAATTCTGTTGGTATTTTTATTCAAATTAATATTACTAATTTGAAAAATTGCAAGGTGAAACATTAATGAAAATGTTTACAGTTCACAAAAAAAAAATTGATTTAACTAGACCTAAGCGGTGTATTTTTGTTTGTGCTTGTTGTACTTCTTTGTTACAAGACGTTTTTGGCTATGCTAGCGGGGCCCTCACCGTCTTTGCTATTGAGCTGATGTCAAGCTTACATTTGATAACATATTTTTTTTTTAAAAGGCTGTTTAAAAAAAAACAGACTTTCTATCACAGACAATTGTAAACGAACGCAATAAAAAGTAGAAAATAATTACGCCTCCCTGCCCATCCTTCTTCCGCCGTTCACTGAACGAAGCAGACGCGATGAATCACAATCAACTGAGCGAAAGAGTCGCGTGTGCCAACAAAGACAAATTGGGATGGACATAGAAGAGGGAAATGCGTGTAGAAAGAAGGTCGTCTTGAATTACAAGTTTGAATGTTTATCGGCAGTCATTCAGTCAGTGTTTGTAAAATGCGGTCAGTGTTTGTAAACTACAGTCAGTGTTTGTAAAATGCAGTCAGTGTTTGTAAAATGCGGTCAGTGTTTGTAAAATGCAGTCAGTGTTTGTAAAATACAGTCAGTGTTTGTAAAATACAGTCAGTGTTTGTAAAATACAGTCAGTGTTTGTAAAATACAGTCAGTGTTTGTAAAATGCAGTCAGTGTTTGTAAAATGCGGTCAGTGTTTGTAAAATGCGGTCAGTGTTTGTAAAATGAGGTCAGTTTTTGTAAAATGCAGTCACTGTTTGTTGTTGTTGCTTAGTTGCATTCAGTAGTATTGGAGACCTCCATGTAGTAGAGCTAGAGTAGTGCTCTGAATTCTCAGAAGGGGAAAAAAAATACATGTAAATGATAAACTTTTATAGAAACACATTTTGTATGGCTTCATAAAAATAAATGAAGCTTTCACTCAACCTTAGTTATGTATCTATTCCAAACATACCGTGCTAAAAACTCCTCCTTTAAAACCATTTTTGCCCCCCCCCCCAACCGAGGCACGTGCTGCGTCTGCTCGAGTATTTATTACGCCTGTGGGTCAGACGTCCAGCTGTCAATCACTGTATTGATCTCCCTACCTGCCCCATTATAGAAACACATTTTGTATGGCTTCATAAAAATAAATGAAGCTTTCACTCAACCTTAGTTATGTATCTATTCCAACCATACCGTGCTAAAAACTCCTCCTTTAAAACCATTTTTGCCCCCCCCCCCCAACCGAGGCACGTGCTGCGTCTGCTCGAGTATTTATTACGCCTGTGGGTCAGACGTCCAGCTGTCAATCACTGTATTGATCTCCCTACCTGCCCCATATGTTTTTTTGTTGTTTTTTTTTTGTTATTGTTTTATGTGGCAGGCCGGAATTTTCCTGACTGATAATTACCGGAGGACATCTCTTACGGCTCCTGCATCAGACGGAAGAAACATTGCCCGCAGACATTGTGCCCGCTATTATCTGGCAGTTTCGGTTCAGGGCGCAAGGACACAGAGGTTGGGGGGGGGGAGGGGGAGGCGTAGAGGTAAATGGGAGTGATTTTCAGCTATTTCTATAAATGCAGCCTACTCATGACGTAGATAACGTATGACGATAAAAGAGTAGGATTTTTTTTAGACAAACAATAATAGTCCATCTGATTTGACACAGTTTTTAAACTTACTCTTAATATATTTTTTCCCCAAGCTGATCGACAACAGTTGACGTACATGGACACTTCTTGTTCACTTAATTATACAATCCACGTAAATGGACACTTCCGGTTCACTTAATTATACTATCCATGTATAAGATCACTTCCGGTTCACTTAATTATAGAATCCACGTAAATGTACATTTCCGGTTCACTTAATTATACGGTCCATGTAAATAGACACTTCCGGTTCACTTAATTATACTATCCATGTACATGGACACTTCCGGTCCACTTAATTATACGGTACATGTAAATAGACACTTCCGGTCCACTTAATTATACGGTACATGTAAATAGACACTTCCGGTTCACTTAATTATACTATCCATGTAAATGGACACTTCCGGTTCACTTTATTATACTATCCATGTAAATGGACACTTCCGGTTCACTTAATTATGCTATCCGTGTATATGGACACTTCCGGTTCACTTAATTATACGGTCCATGTAAATAGACACTTCCGGTTCACTTAATTATACTATCCATGTACATGGACACTTCCGTTTCACTTAATTATACGGTACATGTAAAAAGACACTTCCGTTCACTTAATTATACTATCCATGTACATGGACACTTCAGGTTCCCCATCCTGAGTTGCAAGTTGCAATGCAATCTCTTTTATCTTTATCGCGCGTTTTCTCTGTTAATTTACGCATTTCTTTCCAGTCTCCTGGTCTGATCTGCTTGTGCAGTTTGTACGGTGGCGATTACCGTCTCCACTCAAGTCTCACGTCTCTTATGCTAAAAACAAACCAAAAAAACAACGTTATTTGTGACAGTTTTACGTGAGCTTTGGATTGTCTGAATAACATTAATGACACGCGTGCTTCTCGCGGTCAACTGAAGCAATCTTACGTCCAATAATACAAGCAAGAGAAAGTCAAGGAATACTTCTTTTTTTAAATAATACGTCCAGACAAAAAGAAAAGGGCGTCAATGACAGGGGCCTGGCCAATGACAGCATATGACAATTATAGTTTAATTAAGACTTTAACGGAGTCAGTTGAGAACATGACATTTCGATGACGGTAAAAAGGAATTGAGGATGAAGCGTTTGTTTGTTTGTTTGTTGATTTGTTGTTGTTGTTGTTGGTTTGTTTGTTGTTGTTTTTTTTTTGTTTTTTTTTTGGGGGGGGGGATTATAATTAGGCCTCACTTTCTTGTATACGATGCCTGTTTTTTTATTTCCTTTCCCACGTTCCCATTGGCGTTAGTGTTCTTTTTAAGAATCTCTTGTCTACGCCAATGTATACGACTCTATAAAATAGTATAGTATAAATAATTATTTATTTATTATTTATTTACATAGTTTAACTGACTGTCATGTGTTGCAGACATTATGGGGTTGTTGTTGTTTCTTTTCTCATCGTTCCTTTCTCCGAAGCGTTGTGACCTTATTGCATGTATATTTGTCAGGGACATGGTAAGGCGAAACTTGATGGACAAACAGCATCTGTTGGAGTCCACGGTACAGAAGTACAGGTCGGAGCTGGCATCAGCGACGTCCACCATTGCAGGGAAGGACATTCTCATCGCGAGGCTGCAAAGTGCGGTGAGCTGACATGGGGTCTGCAGGGGAGGTTACTTTCATTGGTCGAACTAGTGCCCATCACGAGACGTTCGTGGTTGTGGCACGCTTCGTGGTACTGTGGTACTGAGTCATGACCTTCTGGGATTTTTTTTTTTTAAACTGTGAAGCACCGTAGATGGCAATGTCAATTGAAATTGTATCTGCAGGAACATTTGTTTTATTCTGAGAGAGAGAGAGAGAGAGAGAGAGAGAGAGAGAGAAAGGCAGACACACAGACAGATGTGTGTGTATATATATATATATATATATATATATATATATGTATGTATATAGAGAGAGAGAGAGAGAGAGAGAGAGAGAGAGGGAGTTGTTTTTTTAGAGAGAGAGAGAGAGAGAGAGAGAGAGAGAGAGAGAGAGACAGACACACAGAGAGATGTGTGTGTATATATATATATATATATATATATATATATGTATGTATATACAGAGAGAGAGAGAAAGAGAGAGAGAGGGAGGGAGTTGTTTTTTTTGTTGTCAGAGACGGTTAACATCTTTAGCAATCTATATTGACCTATTGTCTAGTTGTTTCTATGCTGACAACATACATTATTTTCATAGGCCTTTTTTAAAACAAGAAAACATCTCAAACTGTATAAAGATAAACTAATTTTTTTTACATTTTATTTCCGGAAAAGGTCAGTCGAGGATGCATCACAATGTACTTTTTTATTTGTAAAAAGTCCCACTAGATCTAATTCTAATTTAAAACTGCGTGTCGGCTAACTGTCGGGATTTAACATGGCTCACTTTGGTCCAGTCGAGCAAATAGAAACAAGAAGCATTAAGAACAGTTTTTACGTGCTTGAACACTTAGACCACATATACAAGCTCTGTAACGTGCGGAGAGGCGGCATTCGGGTCCTGGAACCCAGGCAGATCGTCGCGAGACTTTTTGAAGAAAAAAAAAGGGGATGTAGACTGCCGTCATGTCAATAACAGTGAACTCACAAAGACGTCCGTACATGTCAACACCAGTGAACTCACAAAGACGTCCAGACATGTCAATACCAGTGATTTCAATTTTTTTTTCCCATTCCAACTTTCGGGCACTTTGAAAAAAACGCCCCCCCCCCCCCCCCCCCACGCCCCCGGACCTTCCCTACAGTCGCTGGGGCTCCAGGGGTCCCACGGGACGACTCTGAACCCAGAGTTAAAACTCACCCAAATATCGATATTGTATATTTTTGTAACAGCCAAACTGACCAATGATGGGTGTTGTTTCCCACTGATTTTATTTCAGGCCATTCAGCACGAGGAAGAGCTCGCCAACAAAGACAAACGGATCAAACAGCTCGAGACCAAGCTGGCGCTCACCGTCTCGGAGGCCAGGAACCTCGCTGACCAGCTGACCAACCACTCGTACAGGGACATGCTCGGCTCCACCAACTACAGCCGGGGGGAGCACTCGGGTGACTACAACGGTGTGTTCGTCGCCCGCCGCCCAAGCCAGGAGCTCATCCCGGAGCACGCCCGGGGCTCGTACCGCAGCTCCATGTACCGGCGACCGTCCAACAACGCCGGAAGTGACCAGGGGGAGGAGTACAAGCCCGTCATCACCGCGGCGCTGGACCACGACGCCGAACAGTTCCGGAACGGGTCTCGGATTGTGCGGAAGCGGAACAGCCTCAGCGACAACGCCATCTCTCGCCTGACGCTGTCCACACCACGCTCTGATGACAAGTATGGGAGGGGCAGCAGCGCGTGCACGGTTCAGTGAAGGCCACAACTTTATAACACAAACACACACGCGCGCAATTTTTGTCGTTTAGTCCAAATAACTCGAAACCAACAATGTTGACTCGATTCGGTTAGAGGTGCGGCTAGGTATCGATATATAATGGAATCGGCTGGACCCCTTGTTCTAAATCTCGTGGAACATTTTCGTAGCGTGTAATATACACATCATATAACTACCTGGTTGATTCAGGGCTAGACAATTTACCTTACACCTCTTACATGACTTTTACGCGTAAGAAATACTAGAAATGCCCCCCTTCGTCAAATTATTGTTGCTGATATAAGCTGCTTTTATTAATAATTGTTAACTTAATCATTAACAATGCATTAGTACGTGTGCCACGAATACAGAATGCAACGTGTAATTGCATTGTGATATGTGTAATTTTGGATACTTTAACTTTGATATGTTCTGTTTTATGGAATCCATTACTGAATACATAATGGCATTGGGGGGGAGGTGGGGGGGGGGGTTAGCAAAGCTCGGTTGTGACGAACGTCACATCCTTTGTTCCTATGTTTAAAACGTCACATCTGGCGTTAGACGTGACGCATGTATATAACGTTATAAACAAAGATGATTAAATCGCATTTGTTTTGCTTCGTTCACTTGGTTTTTGTGTGGATAATGTACGATTTTACTGGTTGTTGGTAGAGATTTTTATAATGATTCAATCAGTTGCATCGAATATTGTAGTGCTTTATTTGGCAAGTGATGGAGAGGTGGATGTGTAGTGCTAAAATATTTGTTTTTGGATCGATTTAGTGGATTTGATTGATTTGGACTGATTTGGCTGATGACTGAATCGGTGGGTTTGGTTGTTAATCGAGAGCCCGTGAGCTATACCGAAAAAAAAATGCAACAACCCAGCAGGAAAAGGGATCGATGGTGACTGTTAAAGCCAAAGAACCAGAGCCTCGTCGCACTGGTGAGAACTGAACACAGTCCTCCCTCGAAGTCATTTGAACAGATTACATCCTCTTCGGGGCCCCGAACTGCCGTCCTTGCAGACAGGCGCTGGAGACGGTGGTGCCCTTACTAGCCGAGTGCCCAGCACTAATGAGAGGATGCGGTTTGGGGAACAACCCAGACATCCACACCCACATTACCACACCCACCGATTCAGTCATCCCTGATATACGGCGACGCCCAGAAGAAGCGGCAGGCCTGTAGAGTGTGTACCATATGGCCATAAAAGAGCAATAGCTCGGTCCCATAAAGAGAATGTGATAATTCAAGGTGTTAATTCATTCGATGAATGCATGTTGTTTAAGTGTAACGGATGAATGCATGTGGTTGACTGAGTGAGTGAACGCATTTAGTAGTTGGTCGGATGTTCGTTGTGTTCGAGTCATAAAATGAATGTTTGTGTGGATGACTGCGTAAAACAACTGAGAAACTGTGTGTAGAATATATGTCGCAAGTTATATTATGTTGAGAAAAAACACACTTGGGGTGGGCATTGATGTGTTATAAAGCTCTTCCCCCAAGATACAATAGAAGAACTGCTAACGATAGCTCCACGGTGTGTCACACTGATAACAAGTCTACAGGACATCGCTCACTGATAACACTGTGCCTACGAGACGGTTCATCTACTAACACTGTGCCTACGAGACGGCTCATCTGATAACACTGTGCCTACGAGACGGCTCATCTGATAACACTGTGCCTACGAGACTGCTCATCTACTAACACTGTGCCTACGAGACGGCTCAGCTGATAACACTGTGCCTACGAGACGGCTCATCTACTAACACTGTGCCTACGAGACGGCTCAGCTGATAACACTGTGCCTACGAGACGGCTCATCTGATAACACTATGCCTACGAGACGGCTCATCTGATAACACTGTGCCTACGAGACGGCTCATCTGATAACACTGTGCCTACGAGACGGCTCATGCAAGTTCAAGTTCTATCGTGCCTCTGATCAGCCGTTCGTCGGTCTGGTTGAAATGAAATGTGCTTTTGTGTTCAGGGAAGAATTGCCTGCGGCTTGTGGAGAGATCGCTTGGTGGATCATTTCTCCCCCACCCCCCCCCTACACACACACACATTCAGGGAAGAATTGCCTGCGGCTTGTGGAGAGATCGCTTGGTGGATCATTTCTCCCCCACCCCCCCCCCCACACACACACACGCACAACAATAATATGGATGCACTATAGCTGGCTTAATATTTCATGCATATCCTCCACTCATTATATATGGTGCTCTTCAATGCTTATGTAGACGTCAGGAGAGGACTGGGCCAAGCCCAAGTGACTATCTAAAGTTCTCTGTGTAATTATTTTAAGTGATAGATTTTTAGTATAAAGCTTTAAAAATATAGGCATTAAAGGGCACAATTTGTTCAGTAAATATTGCCTAGATATGCCTAGGTATGCCTATATATGCATAGATATGCCTAGGTATGCCTCTATATGCCTAGATTTGCCTAGGTATGCCTATATATGCCTAGATATGCCTAGGTATGCCGAGATATGTCTAGATATGCCTAGATATGCCTGGATATGCCTAGGTTTGCCTAGATATGCCTAGATATGCCTAGATATGCCTAGGTATGCCTAGATATGCCTAGATATGCCTATATATACAGTTTTCTATTGGAATATAAAATAGTAAATAGCTAATGCTTAACTTTTCCCTGAGCAACATAATGCAGTGAACTGTGACGGGAGCAGCTGATTGCTAGAGTTAGAAGCTGCGTTCCATGGTCGCTGCGTCAAGCGCGAGTCGGCGCACAAGTGGGCTGACATCTTTGTACGCTTTTAAACTTCAATAACTATATAGACATATTCTAGAAATTTTGAGGCATGTATCAAATCTGGATCACGTTTGGGGGAAAAAAAACAAGAAAATAATGCGTGTTCACTTTCGTGTCATGAGTTACTGTTCATATTCATACGCGTGATACATAGTTCTGTATTGAAGAACTTCGAGGTCTGTGTCACTGAGATTCTCTAAAGTGCTGTCAGTGGTTATGCTACGTATATTTAACAAACACCCTCCCACACACACACACATACACACACATACACACAACGGCAAAGAAACAAGCGCTTCCACACCTCTCATAGAGCTTTCTTGCCATACCCCCCACCCTCTTCCCCACCCTCTACCCCTCCGGCTACCTCACTCCGTACCCTCCACCAGACCTCTGCGCCATAAATTAAAACGATTATCGATACTGTCCCTAGATATCGCATGCCACTGCCTGCAAACACTTAAGTTTATTGGGCGTCCCCCATGCACCAGGCCATATGGAGCTGACAATCAACACAGAGTATTGCTCTCTGATGTTTGCGACCGTCAACCGTTGCTATGCGTTCTTTTGAAAAAAAAATTTTACAAGGCTACATACTATGGTATTTTGAAAGGAAACAAGTTAAATGTTTGGATATAATACACTTGGGATTTAGTTTTTTTATATATATAAAAAGAAAGATTACAAAAAAAGTGTTATGAATTATACGTTTTTTTTTATGGCATTTATGCCTTCAGCATGTTTGCAATTTTTAAAAAATCAAATATCGACATGGAAGAAAGACATAATAAACACCAAACTAATATCTGCTTTACTTCACTGCCATGACAAACATCTGTTTGCATTTTTATCCTCTAAAAACATTGTCCCTTATCCCGTCTCGGACTATTTCTCTGAAATATTTTAAATGAAAGAGTCGCGTCAACATGTAGCTTAAACACTCTCATGCAAACGTCTTTCAAGAACGGCTCACTGTTAAAAGGCCATCCAAATAAGTACGTACTATATTATTGTAATTACTACATGGATGGCCCCTAAGGGTTAATCTTCCTTAAAATTAAATCTAAGAATATTTTTTTTTCTATATTTCAGTTCATTCAAATAAATATGTTATTTTATAAATATAATTTTATTTTTAAAAAAGGAGGACGCCATTAGTTATGTCAAATTTAAAACATTTGAAAAAAAAAAAATACCATTTTTGTCTTTCTTATTTCAGTCCCGTGGAGAAAAAAAAATGTTGGCAGTTGTGCAGTGGCGTAGCGAGAGTGTTTGGCGCCCGGGGACAAGATTCGCGCCCAGGGACAAGATTCATTTTAAAGCGCCCTCTTTTCTTTTTTCAACCCTCAAACCCATTATGTTCACCAATAAAATAATATCAAAGCACATTTTGGCGCCCCTAACTAGCTGGCCCGTCGACATATGTCCCCCCCTTCGCTACGCCTCTGTCATTTACATAGAACAAAAGAGGATATCAAAAGAGGGCCATATATATTTCAGAATGTTAACAATCAGGGTGAAAATGATCATTATCATAAGAGTCACGACTACGGGGGCTTGGAGGCTTTCAGAATTCAAGAGTTGGAAGTTTTTTTTTGTTGTTGTTTTTTTCGAGGGGGTGGGGTGGTTCTGTCAAAGTTAGAGAGTTGAACTTGGTTAAAATGGATCACAATTCCACTGTGGACCAAACAAGGTGGATGAAAGACTGTTAACGAAATTCAATTTCGTTCTTCATTTTACACTTTTTCACTTTGAAGGTTTTTATTTTTAAAATGCTTGACCTCATAAGCAGACCATGTCAAGCTTTGGGGGCAACAGATCACGCAATTGCCCACTCCAGACCCCTTGAGATAACCCTACCATTTCAATAAGCAACCCTCCCCCCTTCCAATGCCATAATTTACCAGAACCCAGCCACTGTTTGCTCGTGGCATTTTGTTTTAATCGTCATCATCCTACCATATCCTCGACCAGGATGAGCTACGATGTTTATAGCTTAAAGGACCAAGCATCGTTGGATCCGTTAGCGGTGACATGAAACATCAACATGGGAAGATAAGATGTTTTTTTTTGGGGGGGGGGGGAACGTAATGTCATTTATTTGGGTTCGAGATTGAGGTTATCAATGTAGCTAAATTGGATTTTAAATTTAAACAACAACAAAAAAAGGTCAGGAAAAAAAACAAAACAACAAAGAACATAGGATTATTTAGCGGCAAAGCTTTAGTTTTGGCTCTATATCACGTTTTTTTTAAAATAAAAAATTAACGAATTTTTCTCAAATTAAAAAAAAAACAGTGTACTTAATTAAAGAATATATATATAAATGTGGGGGGGGGGG
>CAXITT010000486.1:502243-565996 GCA_964033795.1 Lymnaea stagnalis
AAAAATCGTGGCCTTTAAGTGTGGGGAAAGGGGGGGGGGGAATCACGAAATTAATTACGGCCAAGTTTTTAAACTTATTTCAAATTTAAAAAAAACCAGTGTACTTAATTAAAGAATTTTTCAACTTAAGGACCACATAACACGTGCCGTGAGTTTATGGTTAAGGAGGCCCTTGCACGGAATGACCTGCAGTCTTCGCATAACGGGCTCTATCGACCAATCAAATCGATACTTTGATTATTTCCCTCCGCTCCTGGACCTATGGATTCCTCCAAGAGTTTGGTAAGCACTTCACTTCTGACAGGGGTGCTCCAGTAAGCTCTGGCACCGATCTTGAAGATTTTTTTATTTTTATTTTAGTTAAGCACAATGGCCGTCTTAGGAATGAAATTAAAACGACTAAACTATTTGAATATGAGATGGTACACCTTACAAGAAAGTGTACCAGTCTTATTGCAGGCACCTTCCTTTAGTGGGGTTCTTCTGTCTGTAAGAAGGCTCTACGCCGAAACGTTCATATCTCGTTGTCCTGTCTATCGATTCAAGCTTCAACATGCCTCGTTCTACTGTTTCATTTACATAGCTTGAATGCAGTCTTTCAATTCTTATGATAATAAATGACATTACTTCAAGTTATTACTAACAAATTAAATGTCTGCAAATTGTTTTTAAAAATGTATAATTTATTTATTTTATTACGGTTGCTCAGAGAGTCATAGACTGGGTTTGTTTGTTGTTGTTTTTTTTTTTTGTTTTTTTTTTGGGATTTTTTTTTTATTTTTTTTTTTTTTTTTTTTTTTTTTTGTTTTTTTTATTTTTATTGATTGGTTTTTTTTTTTTTTTTTTTTTTTTTTTTTTTTTTTTTTGGGGGGGGGGGGTGGATTGTGTTCAAACTGTATTAGACCTTAAATAAAATGAAAAGCCCGATAAAACAAAAACCCACTACGCATCGATCGAAAAGCCTTTTATTGATGAACAGAGCAAATAGAGCAGTAGGCTGCATGAGAATTGGAACGTATGGATTAGAAGTAGCCTAATTGAGGAAATGGATGAAGTGGTTATTTTAAATTTATTTTTCTCTCCCTATTTCCTTGTAACGATTGTTTCCGGATTTATGAGCTTAAATTTTTTAATTAACTGAAATAACTTTCAGTTGGATATTAGCACTTTGTCTTTATTGAGACGCAATTTCTATTATATTAGCGATTCTCAACCTGTGGTTCGCAACCTCTTTTGGGGGCCGAACGACCCTTTTACAGGGGTCGCCTAAAACCATCAGAAGACCACATTACTCTACAGTGGCCTGCAAAACTCAAAATGTAAGGCGGGATGTAAAACTTTATGAAAAACATGTGAGGGCCGTAAGAAAATAGGACCGGGTGAGGGGGGGGAGCTTTGAACAAAATAATTATATTGAAGAATACTTCGTTACTTCGCGGGCCGCAAAGTGGGTGCAGGCGGGTCGCATGTGTTACCGCGGGGTATGTTCTTCTTCTATATCTTAAGGGCCCACGATCAATTTATTGATCATTTTGGCTCCTATGTTGTGCAGGCCTGCTCTACAGTTATGACGTAGCAACGAAAATAATGTTGTGGTTGGCGGGGGTCGCCACAACACGAGGAACCGTATTTAAGGGTTGTGCATTAGGAAGGTTGAGAACCACTGGATTAAACAATGAAACGATGCAGCATTATATAGTTGAGCTGAATTAAACTCAACACTTACCCAGTGGCGGCGTTAGCAAGTTTTGTGCTTTAGGCAAGAGCAGCAATTTTAAAAAAATAATTATTATAAAGCCGCCCAATCATCAAAAAATTGTTGATCAGTCATCTATATATTTCTAAACTAGTTTTCAGTTTTCAAAGAAGGGCCAAGATGTTTCTCACATCTTCCTCGAAGTGGGCTCTGCATTTGGCCGAAAATGTTGTCCTTTGATCATATATAGTATATAGAAAGGAAATGACGAAACAACGTATGGGGAACCTGAAAAAAAGGACGCACTTTACAACCAACCTGTCGGCAAGAAGCCTTCTTCGGCGAAAAAACAATATAATTTTTTTTTAAAAATAAAAACTCAGGTGCAATGTAGAATCTGAGAGGGCAGCAAGGCAAACGCAAGTAGGCATAGCCGCTATCCGGACACGGCTACCTTTAGACCAGGGGTCGGGAACCTATGGCTCGCGAGCCAGATGTGGCTCTATTGATGGCTGCATCTGCCTCGCAGACAAATGTTCGATTAAAAAAAAAAAGTCGCATTAATGTTAAGAAATACTCATTATTGATTAGCAACAGCATAACAAAGTTATTCAAAAGAATTCAGAGACATAATTATTGCATTTTTAGTGTTTAAATTACACAAAATGCACACATTGACTAAAATTTTTATTTTTAAACATAATGTATCGCTCTCACCGAATTACTTTTCAAAATATGTGGTGTCCATTGCTCTCTCAAACAAAAAGGTTCCCGACCCCTGCTTTAGACTAAAGGCTATTCGGATGTCATTTGTGGTACTTTATTTTATTTAAACTGAAGAATTAAGTTTACAAACATATAATCTTTCATTTGATACCTCATTTCCTCTTACAAACCCAACAATAATATTTTAAATTGTTTTTTAATCCCAATCTCTCACTTCTGGTACCCGGGTGCGAATAGTCGGAGTCTTTTAAAATTCATTCTATTTGAATTTCTGGGCTAAAGGGGGGTTAAAAAGAAAATTCAAATTAATATTTACTACCAAGCTTGCGTCCCTTGAAAATAAGTATTTTTAAAGTTATAAACTGAAATATAAAACAGGTTTTAAAATAAGAACTATAAAATAAGAATATGTCATTATCTGTATGCTAAATCATTAAACCAATTAATTGTTGAAAAATTTTCTTGACTTGACCATCGTTTTCTTCTGCTTTTTTTTAAACTCTTCTCTTTTTACTCAGCAGCTATAGTTACTGCGGACTTATGATTTGCAATGGCGGGTTTCCTGTCCCGTACATTTGATAAACTGAAATCTTGGATATATGGTTTAGGTTACACTGGACTTTGGTTATTTTGGCTCTTTCTAGTTTTGACTGTTATTTATTTTCTCCGCGTTCCCCTGAAACTGAGTGAAAACGTCTCCTACGGTAAGCAATACGTTTATTTTAACTCTAAATATTGTTGTGTTGACACGTCCGATTATCGCAAAAACCATCTTGTCTTAATCAACAAATAAACATTTCAAATAATGTTCACAACAAATAATAAATAGGCTTTGTAAAACTTAAAAGTAACAAATGCCTTCACTCCAGCATAGTACAAACATACTAAAGAAAATAAAAAGTCAATAACAATTCTATATTAATTCAATCAAAATGGTTGAATATTTAAGTTTAAATTAAATTCAAGCTCAGCAAGCTTACACAATTTTTAAATGATTATTAAGACTAATATGTTGTTTAATAAATTAGTTAGCCTATTTCTAAGTTTTGATAATAAACAGCCTAATAAAATAAAAGTGCAGTTCATGTGCGTATATTTTTTCTTAACCAATTTTGTAATTTCGAATGTAAACCAGCTCGTATTTTTTTAATAAAATTAACTCCAGACTCCAGGCAGTAATACTTAATAACTTAAAGAAGTTAAAGTTATTAAAGTGAAGTTGATTGAAAACACTTAAGTGTACATCGCTAAATTTTCTATTTATTTGATTTTAAAGCTTCCTTGAACAACTCCACAGCCCATGTAATTTTTTTTCAACTTATACATGCCAGATTTTTTCACCAAATGAGTCATAAGTTTCACACAAAAATCAAGGGGCTTGGGGGGGGGGGGGGTGAGGGGAAGGCAGGCGCATTTTTAAAATAATTTTTATTAGAACTATAAAAGATAAAATAACTTCAAAACAAGGGGCCTGCATGGCTAAATGGATTGGATCTTGACCGAACTTAGTACACATACACTTGATTATTTATATTCAAATATTTAAGGGTACTGAACTCATATTGGGCCTCGGTCCCAAATTCATTTTTCCTTATATAACCTTATAACAGTATGAGAGCCAAGCTTTGACTTTGTATGATCTATATAGTTCATAATTATAATCCATTTTTAAATATAGTTGTTTTGACACTTCACCAATATTATGACACGTTTCTAATATAATAACTTTTGTCACTGTTGTTTTGTTTACGTTAAATATCAACAACAATTTAATATAATTTAATATAAATTCAATTTCTTGTTTTGTTTTTATTATTAATTGCTGAATAAGTAATAAGTCAAATTAATAATTAGTGTAGACCAAAGCCAAATTCATTTAAAATGATTTGAGTGAATCAATATTAAGTAAGCCTAGTGATTGTATGGAGTTATAATTTAAGGTATGTTAAAATGTATAAAAATGGCCAGTGTTTGTTAAAGGCGAGTCAGGCCATTAGCATAAAGCGCAATGGATAGAGAGCAAAGCACCCTTCTAAGCATAATACAAGATTTTTAGAGGGTAATGCCTTCTTCTGCAGCCTTAGACTGAAAGGGCCTACTTCAAGTTGAACATAGCCTTAGCTGCTTCAGCAAAATATAAATATTTAAATTAATACTACAAAAAGCAACTAGTTACTTTTTGGGCTGTGTATTTTTTAAAATGCCAATTTGTTTGTCCTTTTTTTCTGACTGTGTACTGGTAGTATTGACTGCAGCACCTTATTTTGTGACCCTATTCTCTTGTTTTCACATTTACATACTGCTGTTTCTTTATTGCATCCTAAATTAAAATTATTTCTTTAATACTTGCCAATTAATGCTTTTATTTTAAAATATGTATACATTTGCATTTTATTCAACAAAATAATGGGATCTTGTACAATAATTTTAAATAGTCTACTCTGAATGGTGCCGAGTTGGATTGAATAAACCTACTAACATACTGATATTTAGTAAAAATATCAACCAATGAAAATTCATTCACCACTCAAGACTAAATTCGTATCTAAAAAAGGTAAATCTGGTACATAAATTTTGATCTTGTTTTACATGTAAGTAAATATGACCTTACTTACTGTCTATTAACAAAACAAAGGGCTGAGCATAAAATTGAGTGTAGCAACTTCATTGTGTCTCTCAGATATGCGAGAAGAAATTATAGGTACTACTATTTTAATATTGTGACATTTTTTTGGTGGACAATTGCGGGTTGTCAGCGAAAGGGAAGAAACAAGAAGTCCTTACATTTATTGTGCATTGCCACAATAACAAACTGAGCCCTCGGAAACCTCAATTGTTCCTAGCGCTCAAATAGCCTCGCCTAATCACTTGTTTAAAAAAATCCTGTTTTATAACCTGAGGTGGGGTTTGGCAAGCCAATCACTGAATTTATATAGATCTATATATATTTCAGTGATTGAATATTTATAGAGTGATATCCCCTGAAACACTATATACAATATAAATAAAATCATAAATATATGCAAATGTTAAAGAAATTTGATTTTAAACAGATGATTTTAATTGACCATCATTTAAAGTACTTTCATAACACAATAGTCACAACTTGAAATATTTTATCATTCAATGATACTTTTTAGGCATATTGAGCCTACTCCATTTTATGAATTTTAATTTTTTATATTCAACCATACATTTTAAAAATATTTTAACGTGGAAGTAAATTACTTTTGTTTTGAAAAAAACTGAACCTTTTATGAAACAGCAATCGATTTTAAGATTTTAAAGATTTTCAACAATTAAATTAAAGGTGAATATTTTTCATGTTGACATAAATGGATTTACTAGAGTTTATGCCTGATTTTTTTGTTGTTAAAATATTAAATAAAATTTTAATGACCTTCCTAGTAACAGGACCATAAAAGAATGTCTGACCCTACACACCAGGACATTTAAATTTGAAAACAAGGAAAAATGTTAAGTGCTATCATTTTGAATATATCCTGCTATATTTCATAGCTTGAATACCAAGTACCATAGCTAACATTGTCTGCAATGGGTAGGATATTAAAAATATAAAATGTCATCAAGAAGTTCATTAAACTGCTAGGAATATTGGTTGTATTCTTTCTAACAACATGTCTCTTGATAAACATATCCCTCACATTTGTTGTTCTGCATGCACTGCTATCCGTCAGATCAGCTCTATCCGCCACTACTTCACAGTTAGCGGCAACAAAAACCCTAGTCTGTGCTCAGGTTCACCAAAACACTGCATAGAAAAACTACAAAAGGTTCAAAACACAGCTGCTGGGCTAGTTGTGAAGGCAAAAAAATGTGATCATGTCACTCCACTACTCCACTAATTTCATTGGCTCCCTTTACAAGCACGCATTGATTACAAGCTGTCTGTTCTCTGTCAAAAATTTTTCTTGGATTCCTGCCCTTCGTAACCGAACTTCTTTCTGTCTATTTACCCCTTCGACAGCCTCCTTCCTCCGCAGACATGTATTCTGTCCGTTCCCAAGACACGCACGTAAGCATATGGTGAGCGATCTTTCATTTTCTACGCCCCTAAACAATGGAATTCTCTCCCACTGCACATCCGCAATATACCGACCAGCCAGGTCTTCAAAACACATCTCTTTAAACTCTACTATCCCGACGATTCCCCCAATAGCCAATAAAAGATGTTGCTGTCCATGGCTTGGCATGCAAAAGTTCTGGGGTGGGTGGTGTGAATATACTTTTTGTTTTGTTGTTACATAGCGTTTTTTAATTAAATAAATGTATGATATTTTTTAAAGTCAGGATTATGTTTGCTAAAAAAATTTATGTACAGCGCTGTGAGCCCAGCTAGGCTGGGGTACTGCGCTATATAAGACTAATACTACTACTAATAATAATAAACATTATCAGATATAAATTGTGTATTTTTGGTAATTACTTTAATTTATATTAATCATTAGATTTTGATAAAATCACAAATTTAAAATTTAAAAAAAATATGTTTAAAAATATTTAAACTAGCGTACCAACCAAAAAAAAAATAAATCTCATTAAACTATACTACCCTGACTGATTCCCCTCCTCTGACCGATAAATAATCTTGTTGGCTGCCGTCCATGGTGTGCCTTGTAAAAGTTCTGGGGTTCAGGCTGTTCTTTATTTCATAATTGTATTTGATTTTAATGTCATGATTATGTCTCTTTTGATAATATTTTAAAAAACAGTGGGTGAGTCCAGCCCTAGGCTGGGGTCCCGCGCTATAAAAGACCACTAATTAATTAATGTATAGGCTTAATTTACATGTGCTGCTCCATAGAATGTCAAGAAATATTAATAAAATTAGCTTCTTGGTTCACTCCAAGTTGGATAGCCCTTGTATTTTTTTTTATACAATCAGATCTCCTTAGAACTGCTATGTCTTGTAACTTTTAGTGACTTGGTTCATGTTTATTAGTACAATCATCTCTACTTTCTGTCTATTTCATATTTGTTAAAAACCCTACTAAATTTAAAATTCTTGTATGCGGAAATTTGTCTTGATATTATATACAGATCAAATCAATAGTTTGACTTCAAACAGTTTTCGTTTTTTCTAAATGTTGTAACTTCTAAACAAACTTATGTTGTCATCACTTATATTTCTACTGTTTGCGAACAGCTGTAAATAAAAAACCTTAAGTTCTTGACACTTCCGGCGACAACAATGGATATTTCTTGAGTTGTTTACTGTGCTCTGTTCTTTGTGATATTTTCATTTCTAATGTTTGCTGAAGAAGGCTTTATGCCACAACGTCATTATCTTTTTGTCCTGTTCTCTAATTCAAGCTTCCACATACCTCGTTTTGCGATTTTAGTTGAAATCGGTCAAGCACCTCTGCCCTATTCATCTTTTCTAAAAAAAACTATCAAAATATAATAAAAGCAAATAATGTATCTCTTAAAAATTAAATGAAGCGTCTTGTATTTTTTTTTTTTTTGTGTGTGCTCAAAAAACAAACCCAGACCCAACAAGATGTCACCCATATCATTGGCATATGAGTGGATCTAGCTGGTTGTAAATGCTTTTGTTTCACATCAGTTTTTGGGAACACAGAGGATAAAATTTAGCCAGAACTTGGAGCAGGTTGTTTTGTATTTTTATTTTCTTGTGGCTGCTCTGAGATTCAGCTAATTGTGTTATACATTTTTAAAAAATCTGGATAGGGGAGGGGTGGGTTAGGGCGGGGCCTAGGTTTGCAAAATGAAATTTTGTTATACAGGACATGAAGAAATAATAAAAGTTGAGTAATATTTTATTTAAATTTATTATAACCAGAAATTAGATAGTTGATAATTTCAGTGAAAATTCATTAAGATGGGTAGCTGAGATCCATAAATTGCTTACCCAAGAACTTGGTTTGTGTATGTGTGTGTAAATTATTATTTTTTTTTTTAAAATCCGGGGCGTTAACAAAGATTTGGTACTGGAAATTTGATATAGCTTCTATTATCGCCCTTTGCTACACTTTCACAATAACTGATTTTTAAAAAAAAATTCTTTAACCATATCATTACTTTCCAACAATTCCAACCGATTACATTTTCTACTTTTTCAAACTCAAATTTTAATCTCGTGTCAACAGGTCACTAAGTAGTCTATACAGCTGTACTCCGCATTAGAAGAACAACAACACATAATTAGAAACTTAGCATGCTGAATCAGAGCTGTGATATCCTGCCAGATGTTGCAACTTATTTGTCAAGTTAACAAGCTTGTTGTTATCTGACGTGCCAACACCAGTTCATTTTAATTTTTTTTTTTTACATTTTATTTATTTAGCGGCTTTTATCATTAGATAAATCAAACTAAACGTGGCAGTACCAGCGTGCGTGATAGCTACACTATTTAGAGAATCTGGAGTCGTCGATGGAAAGCCTAGCCGGCAAGATTTGACAGATCTCAATTCGAACAGTACACAAAACGTCTGGTTTTGGTGGTGGTTTTTTTATTTTTAAATTCATACAAATAGGTTTCTGCTCATATTTAAATATAGCACAGGATAATTTTGACGTTGACCTTAAACATATATTATACACATTGCTTTGGGACATCTCACTTTCTCTGCCTTGGGGCATCAGAAACTCTTGCGCAGGCCCTGCACGGACATCTGATTCAGCCTGATTTATTCAATTCCAGATTTTCAGCTCTCGCTATTCTACTATATTAAATGCCCTGCATTTACTTGGTGTGTAGATGTGTGTGTGTGTGTGATAAGGTGGGAAAATGTGACATCACTGCAAGTCAGTGACAAATGAAGCATATTTTAATGGCCTATCGGGTGTTCCGTTTACCCCGCCCAGCAAATTCATTGACACTGGGATTAAATAACAAGGAAATGAATATCGAATCAAAACCAACGTGTCGATCGCAAACTGGAATCACTAGATATTAATTTACAGGAGGCAATTTGAAATTTAGCTTTTTAAGGCATTTTTTTTTTTTTTTTTTTTTTTTTTTTGGGGGGGGGGGGCAATTGAACACTGCCCTATGACTGGATTACCTCNTTTTTTTTTTTTTTTTTTTTTTTTTTTTTTTTTTTTTTTTTTTTTTTTTTTTTTTTTTTTTTTTTTTTTTTTTTTTTTTTTTTTTTTTTTTTGGGGGGGGGGGGCAATTGAACACTGCCCTATGACTGGATTACCTCGTACGTAATGACGGATGTAGGGCGTGGAGCGTGTTCGTGGATATGGTTACATGAGATTAGCGCCATGTAGGCCGCGAAGAGTGTTGGAGTATAAAGGTCTCCTATCATGTCACTTTATCCCAAATGAAGGGTTGTTTCAGAAACAGGGAAACTGTAGAATTGGTAGAAGATTCATTTTGTGTTTATATTCAAAACGTGGTAGAGGTGCACTGGGCCGTCAGTTGTCAAAACTGCGCATTTCTTTAAAGGAAAAATTTTTAAAAAAATATCGTACGTAGAGCGCATGGCCTATAATATAGACCAGTGGGGTACAAACACCGGATAGCCATTCAGACCCCTTTTGCAAGATCCAGGTCAAATCAAAGTTTCGACAACGGAAAAGCGATGACAACTGCATCCTTTGCATAGTACGCTCAACAGTAAAGCGCCACATTGCGAGTACCGGGAAAGATATTTTATATTAAGGGCACTACATTCTTTAACCTCAACCTCAGTGGGAGCGTTCGGTTATCCGAAAAAAAAAATTATATATTATCCGTTCCAGCCCCGTGTCAAGTAGTTCGTTGACTTTCTCTACTACATTTAACGCATCGCAGTAATCGTGGTCTCAAGGCAGGGGTTGGTCTAACGAAAAAGGGTAGCGAGATCAAATTGGGGGTAAGGTCGAGGCCGGAAAATATATTATGAATTGAAAACTCGGAAAGCTAACAACTGTAAACACTGCTTAAGTGTGCTATTGATTGAAAGGGGCGTGAATCACAGGAGACCAGTTGTGAAATGAGCAATTGCTCGTTTTTTTAAAGGCCCCCCCCCCCCCGCCCCGCTGTCCGATGAGGCTGCATGAAAGGGGGCGGCCGCTGCGGCTGTTGCTCAATAAACGCCGCCCTCGCGACATGTCCGTTTCATCATACATGTAAGCCGCGATCAGGCACGATATAGATTTGGTTTTAAAATGAAGCTAAATGAGTAGAGTGTGTGCGTGCCCGGAAATTGATGGGCTCATGAGCCTCGAGTTTCAGCAGACAGCCTTTCCAGAAGGGGGGAGGGAGGGGGGGAGTCGTCCACAAGGGCATGTCAGAGTTAATCGGCTTATATTTAATAATATGATTGCTTCCGCTAAAATAGTATGATTGCTTCCGCTAAAATAGTATGATTGCTTCCACTGATCGTCAATGGCAACGTGGAATTAATAAGTCTGTTGTTATTTTTGCTCCATCCTTAACTTGAGCTCTTGTGTCATTTATATGTTAACAGTTGCTTTTTTGAGTGGCTGTTTCAGCTCGCTGTCCACTATAAGTGTTTTCTGAGCCGTGTTACAGATTGTATTGAAGATTGTAACTCTGTAAAATGCTCCGTGATTTTGATATTAAGAATGCGACTTCCTGATGTACGTTTTGTAAGGCATGTTTTCTGTTTGAAATGGAGCAATGCTTAACCCAGACTTGGGTAGTTAGAAATTAATGCCCCATTTGGATACTGCGATCCATTTTGATACTGCTATTATAATTCTTGTAAAGTACTGTTTTTATCATTCTTATAACTGTGTTAACTTCCAGAAATAACACCCCAACACAAACAAATATGGGCCTCCGCGGTGGGGGGTGGTTGGCAAATGCTCCCTCCCTTGGATTTTGCTAACATTTTGTCAAAATACCATTGCTGCTTAAATTTACTCACCCACTCACTTGATTTTTCAATCATTTAGCTCACTATATCATTAAAAATAAACAATTTTTTTTTAATGGTCAAATCTGTGCTCGTGAATAACTCTTCTATGCAAAAACGTCATTTTCATTTTGTTTTACTTCCTCGGAGGATTTGTTGTATAAAAAATCATCTGCCCTCATTGCCACCCACCCGACTCCCATGCATCCCATACCCCTCAAAACTTCTCGGCACGTCTGCGCACACCAATCGTATGTAATTTCTGCCACGCGTACTGCTTGAGGCAGATGTATCAGGGCATGTTCAAAGTCTCTTGACTACATTCACCGGGCACGTAGCCCAACCAACTCAACTCAATGTTTAAGTACGGATCATTGTGGGAAACGATCGAACTTCATAAATGATCTCAACTTTTAAAATGAGCTCATTATTCTTTTGGAAAAATATATTGTTATTGGGATGGGAATTCTGGCAGGGGGGGGATAATTTTTAATGGGAAATGGAGTTAATTTCCCGGTCCCTTTTAGTCGACACTGTTTCAACGGTATTGTGTCAAAGTCGAACACAGTGGGCTGAAGCATGCGTACAGCTACATTGTTTTTTTTCAATCAGGATAAGAGTGTGTCTAAAACAAGTAGGCCTTCTTTAATCGGTCTTTGGATGCTGATCAGTTGACAAGATCCTCCGTAAAAATGCACTCAATAATTTCGCACCTGACGGCAGAAATTCTGTTTTCGTACGTGATATCGTTATCTTTGTGATGCCGACTTCAAGCATATCGACTGTCATCTGCTAGCTCTTTCGTTTATCCACTCAGTTGCTGTTTCCACTTCAATGAGTTGGTTATGTCCTCAGTTGCTGTTTCCACTTCAGTGATTTGGTTATGACCCCAGTTGCTGTTTCCACTTCAGTGATTTTTTGTATGACCTCAGTTTGTATTCCGTTATCAGTTTCCACTCAAGGATTAATAAAATGCCCGAACCCTAGTCCTGGGGCCACTTTGATAGAAAATTGAGCATTTCTTTTATTGACGTGTTGTTGTTGTTGCAACACAACGTAGCATTCTTATTCTCGCTTCTGGAAAGTCTCAGGCTTGACGGCAAAATAAGGGTCTTAGAATCCAGGTTTAGAGGGTTTTTTTTTTTTTTGGTTTTGTTTTATTATGGAACTCGTTTTTTATTGGAAAACACGAATAACCCATCAATTTTTTTTTCTCCTTTTCCCCATATTATCCTAAAAATCAGGCTTGACGGCAAAATAAGGGTCTTAGAATCCAGGTTTAGAGGGTTTTTTTTTTTTTTGGTTTTGTTTTATTATGGAACTCGATTTTTAATGGAAAACACGAATCACCCATCAATTTTTGTCGCTCCTTTTCCCCATAATAGCCTAAAAATTGTATCCCCTAGTGTTTAGCTTGAATCGCTGAACAGGTCTTTTGATCTGGAGATTTTATCCAAAGTTCTGAGGATTCGTAATTCAATTTCAAGAGATGACATAGCGCGCCCTCTGACGATGTTTTTTTGTTTTTTTCCCCAACCGTTGAGCAATATCAAAAGCGTTGCTTGGCTTTCCCCCTTTTTTCAGCGATGTTGAAACACGGGTCATTTGAGGTGCACGTTCTCAACATCAGGCCCCGGCTCTAGGCTTGGACGTGTCGGCCGCTGGCTCCTAATAGAAGCGTTGTGTCGCCACCGGGGGGCTCTCGCGATCGATAACCCGCTTCCACCACTGGGTCCAGAATGGGTAGCGCCTCGGGTAGTCCACCAAGCGGTTGGAGAGGGTTGGGCATTATGAGGTCGGGGGAAAGAGAGAGAGTGTGTGTGGAAATGGCATCTCTTTAATCCGAGGCGGTGTCATTAATTTGCACTTTTGAGTATTTTTAGCGCATTTTAATAAGGTAAATGATAATTGCGCCGTCATTTTGTGAAGTTAAAGAAATAATGTGGACTATTTGACGTGGTATTGATTAAGGACCGTCAAATTTAATAAAGTCGCGTTTGATAACTGCATCGTTGCCAGACCTTTCGGGTTTTTTTTTTTTTTGGGGGGGGGGGGTTGTTTGAAAAAGTGAGGGGGGGTGGTTCGTATGTAAACATATTTGGTTCGTTTACTTCCACCCTTTTAAATCATCTTGCCGTACAGGAAAATTTAAAAAGTCGAATTACTAAAAACTATCAGTAGAGAAGGACTTATTTCGCCTCTACAAATGCACTTTAAACCGAAGGGGGTAACCCTTTTGGATGTGTCCGAAGGGGGTAACCCTTTTGGATGTGTCCGAAGGGGGTAACCCTTTTGGATGTGTGATTGATTAAATTCGAAATAACAAAACGATTTATACTCAGATCACTGGTACAAATCGGTATGCATGTATTAATTTATTTTGAGAGTTCCCTTTCATTGATTTATAAATATGTTGCTACAAAATTTCCTGTCACTGTTACGAGGTTCTCTGTACGAGTGAACCAGTGTGATTTATGGAATAACCATTGATTTAATACACAGTTATCTCGTTTGGTTTTCCTTGTATTTCTTAACAGCACCGAATCCTTTTTTATTCCTCTTCCTGCACGAATTCTATGATTTGCTATTAAGGCACATTCAATTTTTGCTTTCAAGTCAACTATATTTTGCTTCTGGTTCGCCCTGGTTCCTCTTCAAAGCCGCCCCCCTCCCAACTCGACATGTTTTATATCAATAGTACGGAGTCCAAAAAAAAAAAAAAGGTTATCACGCAGCGAGCTTCGTGCGTGACGTCTGAACTCAGGTAAATAGTTTATTTTTAAATAGTTTATCTTATTTTAGTGTGAGGCGACTATTAATCGGCTTTGTTATTCTTCGTGTTCCTCTGTCATGCAGCGAGCTTCATACGCACAACGTCATCTCTATTCCGGGATCCGGCAACTGTCTGCTCCCATCAGTGGGTTATTTTTTTTACGCAAATGGTTGACGAAGGCGATGCGCTCTCACTGCGACATAGGGCAGTAGATTTCGCTGCATAATATATAAACTGAGACGTTAGCTTTTTTTCTTCTGTGTGTGTGTGTAACACTTTGACACACCGGGTATTTTCTACCCGGACCCGGTGTAAAAAAGAATCTGCACCCGGTTAAGCCCTCGTTTACATTATAACAACAGCAGCAAAGTCCAACAATTGAAGAGGATGAAGTGGCCGATAACGAGAGAAAACAAAACGCGCTTGAATTCCTTTATGATCTACTTAATTCAGCAATTAACATTTGTTTTCTCCCAACACCGGACTCTTCAACAACAACGGATGATCGTGTTTGGAACTGCTGGCATGGCTCATCACCAGCACCCCCTCCCTCCCTGTGTGTCCGCCCCTCTTTCTCGGTTTCAAAAGACAAGAGCGTCGTAGTGGACGCCAATGGCGTCACCAATAATCAGTCCCGACTCACTTCCGGAAAAAAAGCCCGTGTCATGTGCGCGTGCTCTATGCCCCGGCCGTCTGAGACATTCGGTCCTTACAGAAGACTTTGTCACATTAGTCATAGAGGCGTGAGCACTATGTTCCCAGGTACTGGATACTTGTTGTTTGGCAATTCCACTGAGGTCTCTTTTGTTTCCCCGTCGTCTACCCGAGAACAAACCAGAACTGTCATTGGCTGTGCCGTGTAATTAGTAGAAATTAGTTCAGTCAATAGAAATGGTTCAATAGCATTGTGCTTTACGGTGTCCTACTTCGGGTAGCGACTGTCGTTTGCGAGATTACAATAGATAATTGAAACGCCATTTCACGTCTTGCTTATTTTTAGAGCGATATTGGATTTTTAATGAAGTATTGAAACTTTTAATTCATTTCAAATCTATTGTAACAATGAGGCATCCATTTTTTTAAAAGGGGGTTGTTTGCAGTACATTTATAATTTCCAGTGTGGATGTACAGAGAGTTAAATAAATATATGTATATATATATATTTAAAAAAGTAAATTTGAGTTTATGCATAAAGCTTTCTTCTTATGCGTAAGTTGTTGTTAATTCTTCTTCTGCTTTGCAGACTGGGACGTCTCTTCAGTGTGATCACACTCAATAATGTGTTAGTTCCGCTTGTAGTTTTCTGCAACTGTGCGTCGTTGAATGCATTTGTCGTGTTGCAAAGGCGTTCTCTTTTTGTCCCGTCAATATTCAAAGGGAAGGACATTATATTGTATTTATAAGCGCACTTTTAAAGGCAGTTTATGGTTGTAATTTGTGATGCAGCGGTCGCCATTGTAGTAACGTTTGAATTGAATCCCCCCCCCCCCACCAACCACCGAGGATTTTATGGCTTTGTAAACAAATGCAGAGCCCATAGCGATATCTCTCAAGGGGGCTTCCGAAGCATATTATAGAACTATCGACTTGTCCTGCATTCAAGTGGACTTTTCCTGCACATGATTACGGTGTTGTTTTCTCTCATTTGTCCAGACACTATTGTCAAGAGTTTTTAGGTCGCTGATATGAAGAAGAAAATATTTAAATCAATAAAACGTGGCAATTAAAATAGAAAGAAAGGTTTTGTGTTGCTATCTAAATGTATTTGCGCATTGGAGCACAGTAATTGATAATAACTCGTTGTAAGATCCCATTACAATACGGTTGTTGAAAATAACTCGTCGTAAGATCCCATTACAATACGGTTGTTGTGGATAGACGAAAGGCACAACTCTAGCACATCCATACAGCCTCGATTAACTCAATATAACAATTTGAACGATCCGTTAATTTTTTATTGTTATTTTATATTGCATTCATATAAATGAGTCGGCATTGAGTCCATTCGAATTCGTATCTATATAAATATATTTGGTTTTTTATGAACTCAGTGTATCATTGGCTATGTCTCCGCGGCTTACTTGTGTGGATGTCAGTATATCAAGCCACGTCTCGGCTACGTCTCCGCGGCTTACTTGTGTGGATGTCAGTATATCAAGCCACGTCTCGGCTACGTCTCCGTGGCTTACTTGTGTGGATCGATGAACGCGCGTACCCGGTGAACAATGGTGCGCCGAGCTTCGTGGCTTCTCCTGTCTGGTCTAGAGCTCACTTTGACAGACTTCCATGCTAGCGGGGAAGTCAATGACACAGTCATGTCTGTTGAGTGCAGAGCTTAAATAGTGTGTCGTACTTCATAGGGTCCGAACACAATTTTTTAAAATAAATACATTTAAAACAAAAATTTAAAAGGTACATTGTAGTGCATAGAATAACAAGTTTTAATCACTTACAAATAACCGGCTTCATTTAACCACGCTGCCTGAAGATGAAACGAAACCAGTCACCAGTAATTAATAGTGCGCGTGTGCAGTTAAGCTGATAAAATGTATACCCAATTAACGTACGTGTTTGAGCACTTGAACTTGAGCACGATGTAAGGAATGGGATGCATTCAAACAGCATTCTTTATTCATTAAAGTAAATGACTGTCAGCTTGTCTTTTCGCCAGCCGACTTTGCCAAGCAGCACTATTCTACTGAAGAAATGTGTCTTACGCGTATAAACGTACGGGCTGGTGACGTTACACTCTTACGGAGGAGCGGGATGAACTCTGAGTTTCCGAAGCTTCGAAAATATATATCACTACACGCAACTTCGAAAATATATATCACTACACGCAAAAGGACAAAGATTTTAAAAATCAATCTACAAAAATAGATTGAAGGCTATTTAGTTTTATTACATTATTTTTTTTTTAAATTTCTGTGAAAATAATAATTAAAAACCAATGACTCGTTTCAAACACTGATGTTCTAATACTTGTAAATGACATAAGTCATATGGATATTAAATCTATCCCTCAGTTCGCATAATGTTCTATGATAAGATTTGATACCAGTTGCACTTTGGGAGTGCTTAAATAGGGAGAAAAAAATAGTTGACTACATGAATTCGTGGTCATGTCACCTTAAAGATGGCACTACACATTTCACAAAGTATTTCATGTTTGGTTAGTACTAAACTAATTATTCTACGAAAAGACCACAACAACTTTGTTTTTTAGTGGTTACCAACCTTTCTACAACCGATGCACACATTCCCAAATCCTAGTTGAGTTGCGGACCACTATTAACGGCCACGTGACCAGCTATATATAAATGTTGATTAATGAAAGAATAAATCTTTATATTCGTTGCTACAACACATCAAAAGTATGCATGTAAAATTAAGTACTTAAAAAAAAATTTTTGGGTCGCAATCTAAAAAAAATAATTGATTATATATATTCAATATGAGTCTTGTGCTTGCTTCATGCCCACTTGTTTTTCAATATTTTATTTCAAAGAGATAAAAAAAAAATATATTCCTTAGGTTGTTTTAAACTTTAAAACCAATAAACTGTTTCTCTGATTTCTTTTTTTAAAAATCGATTTCACACATGTGCGTTGAGTGGACAAGATGTAGTACTTTAGTGATCTCTCCATCAGTGCTGTACATATTCGTTATTATTTTCCATTTACGATTTTAAGAACTATCATGGAAACACATTGAAAAATTAACTGCATGCAAATTGCGTGAAAATATTTTCCGTTAAGCTTGATACACGGCAACTCTTCTAGTGTGTTTAAAGTTCTTTGTGTCGGAAATGATGTCGCAACAAGTGATTCGCGCACCACAAGTTGTGGGTCTCTGGACTAGATCACACATTCAGCGCAACACCAAGGAGAACCCCAGTGACCAACAACTGGATGAAAAAACTAGGTGTCTTGGTTTTGTACTTAGTTACAGCCGACTTGTTCGGTCTGTGGCCCCTTGGCTCTTGAACATCCGCATGTATGTGTTAACATCGAGTTGTTGTTTTTTTTAAAAATCAAGTGTGACAACACGGAAATCGCTTTCCAGACATTCTCCTATTTGTAGGGAAATAGTCATGCACGCTTACAGCCATCGATTTGTGATTTGCTGATTTGGTGTGATTGCATTTGGTGTTCCCGAATGGCTAACTTTCCATTTTTGGCATCGTGATTCATTTTCCACACATCGAATATATTTATACATTACTTTTTTTTCTTTCTTTTAATATCCCAAGACGCAATAGTGTACCGCTTTTAGAACCTCATGCAATGCACTGTGGTGTGGGCTTATTTGATCACTCCGTAACCCTTGGTCAGATTTCATTTTCTCGTCTCGACAAATCAGCCCAAAGGGACGAATTCTGCGCAGTATCGAACTCGATATTGGGGTGTGTGGGGAAAGAGGTTGGGGGGGGGGGTCTTCATGTTAGTGTCTAAGGGCTGTGGTGCGTGGTCTTCCTGTTAGTGTCCAAGGGCCTAGGTGCGTGGTCTTCATGTTAGTGTCTAAGGGCTGTGGTGCGTGGTCTTCATGTTAGTGTCTAAGGGCTGTGGTGCGTGGTCTTCATGTTAGTGTCCAAGGGCTGTGGTGCGTGGTCTTCATGTTAGTGTCTAAGGGCTGTGGTGCGTGGTCTTCATGTTAGTGTCTAAGGGCTGTGGCGCGTGGTCTTCATGTTAGTGTCTAAGGGCTGTGGTGCGTGGTCTTCATGTTATTGTCTAAGGGCTGTGGTGCGTGGTCTTCATGTTAGTGTCTAAGGGCTGTGGTGCGTGGTCTTCATGTTAGTGTCCAAGGGCTGTGGTGCGTGGTCTTCATGTTAGTGTCCAAGGGCTGTGGTGCGTGATGTTAGATTTAAGTCAAAGGGGGACATTGTATTCTCTTCTTCCTCTTTAGTTTCAATCGATTTTTGTTTCATTCCTGAAATTGTTCTGGCATGGGCTGCTTTCTTTTTTCATTTTTGGGTGTGTGTGGGGGAGGGGGGGTAGTCATATATCTATTTCTCTCTCTATATATATATACATATATATATATATATATATATATATATATATATATATATATATATATATATATTTTATATATTTTTTTTTTCTTTTTTTTTTTTTTTGTGTGTGTGTGGGTGAGTGGGGGGATATATATATTTTTTTTTCTCTATATATATATATATATATATATATATATATATATATATATATATATATATATATATATATATATATATATTATGTAATGGTCATTTCTCCTTTTTATGCTTAAGAAAATCCAATCCGAGTAATGTCGGATTTGAAAAGGTGTCGGCCGTTTTCACGTGATGTGTCAGAGCTGTTTAATAGTATTATAAACAAAATTTAAAAGAAAAAACAAAAATACTGTTTTGCCCACTCAAAAGCAATAATATTTACCTTTACTGGAGATTTTTTTTAAAAAATGATTCATATGTTTCAAGATACACAACAATTGGACCATAATTATTCAGTATTGTTAGTTATCCCAATAGATTTAAAGGCTCTTATTTAGAATTTAAAAAAAAAAAAATGTTATCCACGCAATGACTTGTTGGTTCAAATGCGTACGATTTGTTTATTTATGTCCCCTACATTTACGGCACACCGTACATGTATTGGTCTATTTCACCTAGCAGTTGATGAAAAAGTAACTTTAAACTCGAAGAAACCAAAATATGAATTGCGTTTCTTTCTCCAAAATTTAAAAAAAAAAAATGAAACTAAAAACAATCAGAATAAATAATACAATCTTCCATTCAATCATTCTGTTCGTTTGTGCATTTTGATTAGCGCGGGCCTTGAAAAGAAGTGATCGGTGCCTTCGACGAAAGTACAAACAAAAAAAAAAAAACGTAAATTAATGTATTGAAGTCAAGATGGAAACTCGTTCATTTTTTGTTGCAATCTTTTATTCATGTCCCAGGTTGTCATGGAAATAGAATGGGGGCCTGTTTGCATAAATTAGTCATGAAACGTGCAGACTCGTAAAACCTAATGTGTATGCAGTCATGGGGAAATTTATCACATATTCAGGGAAATGCGAACTGTTTTTGTGTGTTTTTTTTCTCCTTTACTACTCTTTCTCCTCCCCCCCCCCCCCCCCCCGTGTTTAGTTGAGCTGGGCGTCTTATATTTGGAAATAATGGAGGAGTTTCCTATACCAAAAAATGAATATCATATTTGCCTTGATAAAATTAAAATTTGGACAGATGCGTGTAACACTTATAATATTGATTTGAGTTGTTTTGCTTTTAAAATAGCGCTTTCATCTTCAACAAAAAGGACACCCGCTCTACGGTCTAGTCTTTATAGGTCGGTGTCTCAATTTTTGTTAAAATTTTTTTTTTTTTTGGGGCATGGGGAAAAAAAATTCGTATCCGGAAATTTGTTCGAAAGAAATTTCGTCGACTGTAAATTGATCGACGGTAATTTGATCGAACGGAAATTTGGTCGAATCGTAATTTTTTTCTTTCTTTCTTTCTTTCAGTTTTTACGTTAAAATTTTTCTTCAAATTTCTTTTTGGACGTATTAATTTGCTTTACAATTTAGCATAGTGCTTTCCAAAAGAAATTTGACGAAAGTTTTAACGTGTGAACTAAAAAAAAAAGAGTCGACCAAATTTCCGTTCGATCAAATTACCGAAGATCAATTTTCCGTCGACTAAATTTCTTTTGATCAAATTTCCGGTAACCAGGAAAATTCAAGGAAATGACCCCAATAATGGATTTCGTGCTGATTGGTTAGTTACTAGACGAATATGTCGTCATCCCCGAAGACGTTAAACCTCTGAACGTCAATAGCAGTCTGCGCATTTTGTGTACACCTGACAATAACGTTTTTAAATCCTTTATATTCGCTTCTGTTCGTGTGTTTCTGGCTGGCAAAATCTTCGGACGGCTAATCGACCCACTTCCAGTCAACCTGTTGAGCCGATACTGGGCACTTAGACTCGTTGCCGATGACAACGCATTTTATTAACTCTTCAAGCTCAATCCTCAAAAATCAGTTTTTTTCTCCTGTTTTTCAAGAGGAAGATGAAGGATATAGGATGCCACTGATTTCAAGAAATAAAATTTCCGATAGCTGCGCTAAATGAGATTTTTTTACAAAAAAAAATATATATATAAAAATATCGCAAATGCGTTTGGTGCGTAATATTTTCTTTTTTTTCTTTTCTTTCGGAAAGAGTTAGTGAAATAAATCTGCGGTGTAAAAGCGGATGTTTCATTAGAATATTAATATAATTCAGGAACGTGAAATTATAATATTAATATAGTTCAGGGAGTGAAAAAAAAAAGTGCGGTGGCGAGCCTGGGGGGGTGGGGTGAGCTTGAAGGGTGGGGGAGCACTAACTGGGATTCCTTTAAAGTGCGTTACTTGTATGCATGTTTTTGTCAAAGTTTCAGCCACCCCTCCTTTGCTCGATATTACATTTTATAAAGGACTTATACGAAACGCTGTGTTTTTAGGAGTTATTTAATTTCTCTTGAATCTGGGGACATGAAACACATTTATTTTGAGAAGCGTACAAGTACAAAGGAAAGATCTTGGAACGCAATCAACGTTAGCGGGTTTTCCCAATCGCTTGTGCTTTTTTTTTTTTTTTTTTTTTTTTTTTTTTTTTTTTTTTTTTTAAATAATGTTTTTTCCACCATGTTCTAAAAAAAAAAAATAATTGTGCCAGATAGCTTGTATCTCGCCGTTTTTCTTTTACGTCCAAAAGTACGCCACCTTTTCGCCACGACCCGCCTCCAGGCCCTTGTCTTTTACCGTGGTGCTGACGAAAGGTAACCTCAACTCACTCACTTCCAGCTCTCACGGGGGAGGGTGTACTTTTAGTGTTCAATCGGCGTCCATGTTGGAGGGATGACTCTTCTTGCCGGGGGAGGATAGTGTGGCAGTCGCCGTTGTGTGCGATTCACGGCTTTGTTACGTCTTTCGTTCATCGGACTTGTTCATTTCTCATATCAGTGGACACCGGTATGGCCATTGGTGGGTTCATTAGTGTTGAGAGTGCATTGGATTTATGGCCGACTTACGGAGCTCATGTGGACTGTATAAAATTTCGGGTATTTATTTTGTTTTTAAACTGTGTCCAATGGCGAAAAGTGCTGCTTGATAATAATAGATGTGTTATCGCTGAAGAAGATTGTAATTCATACGATGAGAGATTGGAATATCGGAAAGGGGTTCTGGAGTAGCGATATTGAAACTTTGGACTTATTCGTCGCCCCTTTGTGTGCCTTGAAATGAGTTTTCAAAATAATGATGTCCGTGCCGTGAACCGGTGTGTCTTTGTGGATGTTAAGTTACATTGAGGTACATTGCCTTTTTTTTTTTTCAAGCGTAATGATTCGCTTTTTCGGATGGTTGGGGGGGGGGGCAAAGTTTTTTACAGTATTTCATAGTAACTGATAAAGGTTGCGATTCGTTTGTTTCTTTAAAATGTTAAGTTACATTGAGGTACATTGCCTTTTTTTTTTTTTCAAGCGTAATGATTCGCTTTTTCGGATGGTTGGGGGGGGGGGGCAAAGTTTCTTACAGTATTTCATAGTAACTGATAAAGGTTGCGATTCGTTTGTTTCTTTAAAGTCATCGATATTTGCAAGTATTTTGAATAAAACGTTTACCGTAGCACTGCCGGTCCACTGCAACACTTCAGACCAGTAGACCATGACCGCAAACAATGAAGCGATGTTTAAATTGTCTAAAAATTCAAAATATTTTTTTTTTAAGACTTCTCTGTTGAATCGAAAACCACTATTTACTATAACACGGGAGTTGTTGGCATAGAATCCACGCGTGAAACGATAGGTCGAGGCTGCTGGGAATGTTGTCAGTGTGCTGATTGGGGAAACGATACAGAGACGTTCTGAGCACGCGTGATTCTCCGTTGAAACGTGATAGACCCAAGTTTTAATGAGACCACGCGTTAGAGCTCAGCAATAGCTGGCTTTGTGTTGTTACGTAATCAAGATGATTCATCCGATTCGATCTTTTTTTAATTTTTTTTTAAATTTAATTTGTCGCGTCATTTTAATGACTAAAAAAGGAAGAAGGGAGGGTGGGGGAGAGAAGATTTGTTGTATTTTCAGTTTAAATTTTTCATAAATGCTGTAGTGGTTACCTGTTTGTTGCCAGATAATGATGCTTTTCTTGCAAGAAGCAAAAACAGTTAATTTTTCTCAATAATACCTACTATTGCATCGATCTCCCTCTGTATTTGCCTAAGGATTTCGGAAAACTGTGTTTATTTATGTGTTCCAAGCTCGTGTTTTTTTTTTGTTTTTTTTTGTTTTTTTTTTAGCGGTCTTTTTTATTGTTTAATGTCGTTGATTCTCATTGATCATTCTTTGGATAACAACTCATTATTCGGTAGCAGGTATCGGAAAAACTGTGTGTCGTTACGGACTGAACTGATTGCCGAAGCTGACAGTACCTAATCACAGTGGTCGTACTGTATGCCACAGGGACCCTGTTTACCAGTGGCGTCGTTATTTCTGGACGTGACTTGCTACCTCCTAAAGCGATGACGGCCCCTCCGCGCTGAAGGCTAGAGCGGAGTGGAAGCAGTTTATCCGATCCCCTAACAGTGTGAGTGCGTGTGCGGGATCGCTTCAAAGAAGGAGAAGAGGGAAAAGAGAAGGAAAAAAAAACAACAACAGCCTAGACCTGAAAGGCAGGCAAGCAGGACTCAACAAAATAGCCCGTTAGGTTCGCTCGCCGCTCACTCTTCGGAACAGCAGCGGACTGGAGGAGTTTTCCCCCTCACACCACCGTGTAGCCCGAGCAAAAAGGGGGGGCCCTGCGTGTGCTTTGTGAGCGCTGGACTGCTTGTGTACACGTCGACGTGTTTCTTCTCTCCCCACCCCCCCGGTGCACGGAAGCCCGGTCGCTCGCAACGTTGCCAGATGTTCGGTTTGTATTACTCATTTCCTTCATCATACCTTTCGTTTCTGTTGTGTGTTATCTCGTAGGGTTTTTTTTTTTGTTGTCTTTGTTTTGTTTTGTTTACTGGTGCCAGTATCAGAATTTTTAAGCACACGTGCGGTAGGTTTTTACCGGTTTGGGGGGGGGGGGTGTAAAGCAGCAGTAACGCTGATTGGGATGTGGTATCCTGTTGGTGTCCCGTCCGAACAAACCACCCTCGTCACTGTCGTGACACCGAATACAATAACCCGTCGCCGCTTCAAAGAAGGGGGCTGGTTTGCTTATCTTTGATCAGCAGCGTGTTGACACGATCACCAGCTGGGATCGAAAATCTAAAGGAATGCCACTGTTTAGCTGCGAGATAGATCGGGGACAGAAGTACAGTCGGAGATACAAAGCGTGAGCAGGATTGACTGTTTTTGTTGGTTTCTCATTGCTATTGCAGATGTGATAGATTAGTTTGTAGCGTAATGAATAGTACATATTCGTGATAGAAAAAAAAAAGTAGTATTATAGAAGAATGTTATGACCCACAAAAGGTGTTCTAAATCTGTTAAGGGAATGCTACACGATGTACCTTAACCACCTGTGGCCAGGGATTTGTTCAATTATATTTCTACAAGACACCAGGTCTAAATGATCTCTCGATTTTCATATTCTGAATTCGTCCCTCAAAGTCCATTGACCGACCCCCCCCCTTCCCCCCCCCCACCTTAAACTCTCCCCGGGATCAACCGTGCATTCTTGTAAAGAGTATTGAATGGTGTGTTCTCTGGTCAATGTTTTTGTTTGCGCGTGAAGCCGGTCACTTGCCCCAAGCTTCTAGTAACACCATAGTGCTATTTGTTCCCATAGCCCCCTAGCCTATTTGCGTCTGTTAACTCATCGTTGATATGTTCAAGCACGCAGTCTTCCATTTTCACCTAAGCTATTTCTATCACTGCTTAAAACAGATACCACAATGTTATGCAATGATGACCGGCAACTCCCATCTATTTCCAACCCTTGTTATATTCGTGGTGTTTTGTTTGTTTTTTTGTTGTTTTTTTGTTGTTGTTTTTTTCTTTAAAAAAAAAAAAAGTGGGCTGGGGTGATCATGTTTTCTGTTTTTCTGTGTTAATAAGTGGCTTATGGTTTATTATGCAATGATGACCGGCAACTCCCATCTATTTCCAACCCTTGTTATATTCGTGGTGTTTTGTTTGTTTTTTTGTTGTTTTTTTGTTGTTGTTTTTTTCTTTAAAAAAAAAAAAGTGGGCTGGGGTGATCATGTTTTCTGTTTGTCTGTGTTAATAAGTGGCTCATGGTTTCAGTTTCTAGCTTTTAACCTTTATAGATTAGACGAAATCGTGTAAACAGGTCAAGGGATTTAGCTGATAAAATTTAAACCTTTTATTGTGTATTGCCTCTTCTGCAACTTTTGTTTCTTACACGTTTGGGGTTTTAAACCATTCAAACGTAGCATTCAGTGACGGGGTTGTTAAGCGAAACCTGTTATTTGTGCTTATCCTCAACCATCCTTAATGTTGTTTGGACCAGATGTTAAGAGCATAACTTAAGAGCTTAAGTCTTGCAAAAAGTCTTTTCTGCGTAAATGGAAACTATTTACGATGCGATCTACGTTACGATCTACGTTACGAGCTTACTTATTTTTGTTATTCATATATACACATTGGTTGAAAAAGTAGTTACATAGAAAGAAGAAAGACATTGATATATTGCTTAGAAAAAAAAATGTGGATATTCTGTGCTATCTTGCTTAGCAAAAACAGTGGGGATATTCTGTGCTTGTTTTTTACAGTTCACACTGAAATTGAAATGTAGGAATTACGTTGATGGATTGTTTGCCAGCCGTCACCCAAGGGGCGGGCATCCATGCCAAAATAATTAATATTATTGAGTTTTTCAAGGGTTCCTTAACTGTACCTTCTATGCTCAGCCACTGTCTATACATATCCCACAGGAGACTGGGAATCTTTTTCTGTGTGTTGGGTGACGAGTCGCATACTTCCTTATACCTTAATTCAGCAATATTTATTTCAAGTACAAGTTAGTTATTATTATTTATTTTATTTTTTTTATAATTCTAAATTCTGCTAAACTAAATCCGAAAGATTTGCTGCTTCGGAGCAGAGTTTTAGTTGTGAGCAAGGTTTAATCATCTTTTCATCATTCATTTTCTTGGTATGCATCTTATTTCTCTCTGGGGGCCGAAAACGGTCACTGGTAATGTAATGAACGCTGAGAACCCCTGGGATGCCGCACGAGCATCGATACACAATCACGTAGAGCGTTTGTTGGATACTTCGGTATTCTATTTCCCCATCCTGTTGGCGTATTCTAGTTCTGGTGTGCCGCTATGACACCCTCTCTCTCCCCCCCCCCCCTAAAAAATACTGGGGGCCGAAAACGATCACAGGTAATGTAATGAACGCTGAGAACCCCTGGGATGCCGCACGAGCATCGATACACAATCACGTAGAGCGTTTGTTGGATAGTTGGGTATTCTATTTCCCCATCCTGTTGGCGTATTCTAGTTCTGGTGTGCCGCTATGACACCCTCTCTCTCCCCCCCCCCCCTAAAAAATCCTATTTTGGATCCGTTTGTTTTGGCTTGCTCAAGAGTTACGAATGCATGCAAATATTTACGTCACCTTATTTCAAGGGTAGCCCCCCTGTCGGACAGGGGCATCTGTGTAGCACAATTCCAATGTGCTCCTCCTGAGCAACGCACTAAATCGGTGTATACCTATTTCAAATTCACATGTTCAGATTCTGTTACATGTTTGGCGTTTTTTTTTTTAAATCCGAAAAACATACTGTTTTTATGTCCAGAATATTACTACAGCAATTGTAATTATTTTCTTTCGACGGGCAATCATTCAAGAGATTTGTTTGTTTAGAATGAATGTGTGCACCGATGTGTGTACTCTTGTTTACGTTTACTGTAAGGGCTTATGAACTGGGTTGCTTAGTTCTCATCAGGACACGCTCCTGCACTTTGTTATGTGTTATGTTCGTCATTTTAAATGCTCTCATATTGATTTTGTTTATAAGGGGACTCGACACAAACTGAGGGCACAATTAATGTGTCATTAGGTGTTAATTATTTGGTGATGTTAAACTTGACTTACTACAGTAAGATGATGTGCATCTTCTGAGAGTATCACACTGGCACACGAACACAATCTACTGACATACACACCAACACGTCTACTGACAGTACCACACAGACACACCAATACATCTACTGACATTACCACACAGACACACCAACACATTACTGAAAATACCAGACAGACACACCAACACATCTTCTGACAGTACCACACAGACACACCAACACATCTACTGACAATACCACACAGACACACCAACACATCAACTGACAGTACCACACAGACACACCAACACGTCTTCTGACAGTCACTTAGACACACCAACACATCTTCTGACAGTCCACTTACACACACCAACACATCTAATGACAGTCCACTTAGACACACCAACACATCTACTGATAGTACCACACAGACACACCAACACATCTACTGATAATAACATACAGACACACCAACACATCTACTGACAATACCATTCAGACACACCAACACATCTACTGACAATAACTCTCAGACACACCAACACATCTACTGATAGTATCAGAATAACACCCACTCACTGTAGCGGATTCGATGACTCACTTTTCAAAATTTGACTAATGCACTGGATTCTTGAAGCATAAACCCTTCCAATAGTCATCCATCTTACAGATTTGATCATAGAGAAATGGTAAAATGATGAAAGCGCCAATCAATAAGTACCCGTCTGGCCTAGGTCGCTAGGTCAAACCACGAGAAGCTGAACACTTGAGATACATGAAGATGAAAAGTTACAAGCCAGTCTGTCGAGTCCGACAAAATTGACCCCAGACTTCAAATATGTTGATACCGTATCGACTCGTGGAAAATGAAACCGTCTAGGAATCCCCAATTACCTGATTTATGGATATAAACACACCTACATTTTTTGTGTACACTCTTCCGCGAGCTTCTACTTCTACAGTTAGATTTTGTTATCACCAACTCGTCCATTTGCGTCCTTTGACTTCACGAGTCGTTCCTAATGCATAAGACCAAATTTATCTTGTCCTGTTCAAAAAAGCACTTTGTCCCTTGTGTGTTCCTTATTATAAATCTCACCGTACAAAAACAATATGTTCTAATAACGTCCCGAGCACATCTGCATTTCCAGGGCAGGCATCCGGTGGGTCGTTACGGTGAAAAGCTCATTTTTAACCCCTCCGTCTCACGATTTACATGGTGGAGAGAGTGGGGCACACATACGCTGGATATAATCTTAGATCGATACTAATCTATTCGAGTCTGCCCCACTGCTCGTTAAGAATAGCTGCACTGTAGTTATGCGTAGAGATCGGAAGCACCCACACCTATCAACATCAATGCTGGTAGCGTTGTCTTTATTTTTAACTGCATATGGGCTAGACCGCGCCAATTCATATTTTAAGTACATTATTCGATAATATTACATTACATCCTTTTTTGATATGGTTTTCATGTCTGTGAAGAACCTATGTTCTTTTTGAGGTTTTTCTCCGTGCGTTTTCGATAACTGTAGCATGCGTAGTCACTATTCGACCAGGGATATACTTTTATTTGCACCCCGCTGAAGTTTAAATATGCATATATTTTTATACAACTAATTCGATAGAGTAAATTTTAAAGGGAAAAATTTCTTAAAACATATTTCAGTTACACGTTACATTTATATAAAATAAAGGACGTCTTAAAATAAAGTACAGTGGCCTTTCACTGAAAACTTGTATTTACTCGCTTTTAGTTGACATGTTTTTTTTTATATGTTGCATTTATTTAGTTTATGTTGTATTTATTTAGTATATGTTGTATTTGTATAGTTTGTTGGGTTTTTTTTTGACAAAAAGAGTCTGTGGAGAAAAGTGTGTGTGAGGGGAAAGGGGGGGGGGGGTGAGAATCACATGGCTCACAGAATTATTAGTCAGAATGTAAAACTAATTGTCTACGAGAGCGGATCGCGTTCAGTCTTACATTTTGATTAACACTACGAGAGCGGATCGCGAAGTCAGAATGTAAAACTAATTGTCTACGAGAGCGGATCGCGAAGTCAGAATGTAAAACTAATTGTCTACGAGAGCGGATCGCGAAGTCAGAATGTAAAACTAATTGTCTACGAGAGCGGATCGCGAAGTCAGAATGTAAAACTAATTGTCTACGAGAGCGGATCGCGAAGTCAGAATGTAAAACTAATTGTCTACGAGAGCGGATCGCGAGCCCGCGCAATTTAAAATAATGAAAATGCGACGACTTTCGTGGCGGATAATATTGTGTTCGTCCCTTGTCATCAGATGGCGCCTCGTGTACAGTAGTGGAGACCATCGTAGAGTTTTAACTGAGAGCAGAAGGGATTTGCTTTCAAGCTATTTTATTATTTTTTTTTTATTTATTTTTTTTTTTAAAATTTCAACGCCCCTGTTCTTATGTTTGGATATTGCGACAGCTGAAACGCCCCTGTGATATAAAACAAAGATGGGAGGGACGGAGCTGTGACCAATAAATCGATTTTCATTATTGTAACAATAATGACGAGACCCGATAAATTTCCCCCATGCTCTTCAAAAGCCGAGCTGTGTGTCGAGTTGCGAAATTCCAACACATTGCTCTTAGGGGTAAACAGGTCGGGTTTTTGGTGGTGGTGGTTTGGGGGGGGGGGGTACTTGTCAAATTAACTATATAGGACACATGAGTGGCCTATCTATACCGTCGTCTCTCTCAGGGTTTTTTTTTTTTCTGAATCTATTGCTTGACAAAAATTCGTGTAAAATGGTATTTTTTAGAGCAGTCCAGAGACTTGCGGTTGCTGTTAAGTACCATCAAATGATTAGTCAAATGTGTCCCGTACTTGTGTGTGATGACTGATTGAATGAAACATGCACGCTTTGTGTTTAGTTAGCTTTCACTAGTTTCTGAATATTTGGACCACCGTGGACAGTACACAACAATTTATTTAGCTACTCTGGGTAAGGTGAACTTAGTTTCCCTAAAGTGGTGCTCTCCTTTTATACAGACATATTCATATATATAATGTATCGTTCATTGGAAATATATTTATGTTATATATTTATATACATATACATATATATATATATATATATATATATATATATATATATGTATATATANATATATTATATAAATTTCAAATCAAAATTACATACACTAGGACAGTGAAATGGTGTATATCTCGATACCACTTGGCAGATTTAAAGACTTCAGGGGTCGCGTCACACACAAGTTGTTGCAGATATTCTGGATTATTACGAAAAATCCCTTGAGGACCGTGCGGCCTATGACGTACATGACAGATGTGTTGATGAGAAATCAATCGGTGGTCACTCTGTATTCAGCTTGACTATAACGCAAACCCATTCTGGTGCAACTATTTGATCCATCACTGAAGCTTTGCTGTTGTAGACCGCACCGGCAAGAGATCCGCGCCACTTCGTACGACCCGCGGAGATTCTGGACGTCCAATTAGTAACTATGTGTGTGTGACGGTGCCGCACTGACCTTTCGATACTCCTTAGAGAAACGCGACCTCCCGGCCACCTTTCCAGGCCCGCTCTTCTCTCCTTTGGTTAACGAACCCACCCCTCCCACTCCCCACACACACACAAAATCAATAACCCCGTCATTTAAAGTAAGGGAAATGCGGGAAGAGGTTGGTTAGGCGGGTAGAATTCGATAGCGTAGCTTATTGTGTCACTCAAATTATTAATTTGATGCCCTAACAGAAAAAAAGTGTGTGTTTTTTGTTGTTGTTTTTTTTTCTTTCGTTTTTTTTTCTAAACCTGTATGGCTGCTTTTATGTATTTATTGTTTGTTAATCTATTTGTTATATGGCTGTCTTTAATCTTCGCCTTATTATAGATTATATTTATATCTGCATGCCATGTCATCCATCCTTTTCTAAATTCTTTATAGCCATCTGAACTGTCAGTCATGAGTGGATCTGTCAACACCTCGTCAAGTTTATGCAGATCGCCCCTCCACACAAGCTCAAACATCTATACAACTTAAAATTGCTACAGGCCTACTCTTACCATTGATAAAGCATTTATATTCCCTCTATTCCCAAGGGTCTACACGGGAACATATATCTTGTTCAAAATAATGTAGATTGTGTGTGCTCCGAGGCTTCGGGTTGAGGTTACATATATACTATAAATAATATACACACGTCCATTATTATTTGTAATCTTTTACGTATCAGTACCTTGCTCCATATCCATACTTAGCTCTATATCCATTCTGGTCTCTATATTCATTTCTGAGCTCCATAATTCTTTTAGTTGTGGTTTTAATGTTTGTCTTAACAAGAAAGATGCTCTGGGATATCGTAAAGATACATAACGTTATTTTTTTTTTAAAAGGGACGCAATTAAGTGGTGAAATGTGGGACAATAGGTCCTTTTCACCTACAGATGTGTGCTGCAATTTCTGTCCCAGTTCCTGAGTGTGGTGAAAGTCGTGGAATAGTTTTCCCCCTTTTTTTTACGTTTTCTTCGTAGAATTTAAATGAAATACTAACTTAGCTTAAGCGTGATATCAAAACTCCTCTCTCATCAAATCATTCAACTCATTATCCAAATGCTCTTATTTCACTAGATGGAATGGGAAGAAGAAAAATAAAAAATAAAATAAATATGTTTACCGCTGTGAGCGGAACTTTCCAGTCCCGAAGCATGTTGTTATTCGAATGTCATTTTCCAAACAACGAATTAGCGGACTGACCGTATTATCCCGAGTACTCTTCTGTACTATTTTAACCAGAGTCGTAAATGGGAGACATTTTTTCAACGATTTCAGCTCCATCTGAAGGACATAATGTAAGCTGTGAGCCTTTGGGAAAATATGGCAGCCCTCAATATTAACGCTCTGGAAACCAATGTTGAAATTACACACCGAGGGGAGTGGGGGCATACAATATTGAACCGAAACGTTTGGATGACCACATAAATATGGCCGTTAATGGCTGGGTCAAATCCCCCCTGTAGTTTACCAGTACCAAGTTCTGCGTGTATCCCACAATCTCATCCAGACAGATCAATGCCTCCCCGTCTAGCGTCTAGACTGGGATACCAAATATGCCCAGAATCTGCTAGCCTTATTGGTGTAATGAGATCGGACTTCTGCGCTATTTCCAGTGTCCAGTGGTGCTTCCTGTTATGTCTTTTATATTTCTTTCCTTTTTTTTTTCAGCGGGATTGCGCAGATGCTCTCAGACTCCGGCATTACCGGTAGTCGTAAAGGACAAATAGTTTTCTGTTCGGATTAAAACTGGTCGGACAAAGATGACCACAAACTGTAAATCTGTGTTCATACCCTAAACAAAAGGGGGAGAAGAGTTAATTACTCGATCAACTGCGACTCCTCAGCCTTTTCTTGATCTCAGAGTCGCCGCCTTCGCCACTTCCATAGTGCCTCTCTATACTATAATGTGACACTAGCTATATATATATATATATATATATATATATATATATATATATATATATATATCCCATCAAACAATGGCAGCCGCAATGATTGAACTTCCCATCTACTAAACTTACTTGAAAAAAAACAAGCATTTTCTAAGAGTCCCAATTTGAGCCCCCCCCCTCCCACCCCCGCGCCGGGTGACAACCGCACACTTATTTTCACACCCTTGAACTGTATTGATATTCAAGTGGGATTTTTAATAATCTCTTTTAGCGCAGTTATCGGTCATTTTATTGAGTGAAATCTGTGCCATCTGGTAGTATGGTAGCGTTAATGGCAATCTTTTTCTGTTAACTTAGGGAATTATGTATTTTGATTTTATAGTGTTAAGTGGGTCTCGATTATTCTCTACCTTGTATCGGTTTTAGGCTTCATACAAAATTGTTGCCGTGTTTGCAATTTTTTGTTAAAGCCATGGGGATATTCGAATACTCTATAAATGAATCACTTTAGAAATATTTTTTGAATATAAAATATAATCATGAACTTGAAAATCGTGTCGACACTTCAAGCCAAATATCGACACCTCATGCCGAATATCGACACCTCATGCCAAATATCGACACCTCATGCCAAATATCGACACCTCACATGCCAAATATCGACACCTCATGCAAAATATCGACACCTCAAGCCAAATATCGACACCTCAAGCCAAATATCGACACCTCAGGCCAAATATCGACACCTCATGGCAAATAACGACACCTCATGGCAAATATCGACACCTGAGGCCAAATATCGACACCCCATGCCAAATATCGACACCCCAGGCCAAATATCGACACCTCAAGCCAAATATCGACACCCCAGGCCAAATATCGACACCTCATGCCAAATATCGACACCTCAGGCCAAATATCGACACCTCATGCCAAATATCGACACCTCATGCCAAATATCGACACCTCTTGCCAAATTTTGACACCCCAAGCCAAATATCGACACCTCAGGCTAAATATCGACACCTTAAGCCAAATATCGTTGATGCGGAAGAGTTTCTTAATTATGTCATCATCAAAATGGTAACCCTTGCCCCGGAAAGATTCAGTGAATATAGGAAACATTTCTGTGTAATCTCAACATTAACAGTTTTGAACGTAACAGTTTGGATGATGTAGAAATTAGTTATGGAAACCTTTTTAATTCTTTTTTTTTTTCTTATATGCGTCACGCATCTCATGTTGCATCATCCATGATTTAGGCTCTTATGTTTCTTCAAAGTTATATCTTTGTATTTCAGTCGTGATCAAACTTCCCATAACATTATTTAACCATCTATTGATTTATTTGTAACAAAGTCCGATGACAAGCATTCTTCGTGTATTGTTCGGCTATTGATTGTATAACAGAATCTCTACCGACTGAAAACTTCGTGTGGAAAAAACAACTTAAAAGTTACCTATTTACAGTATTAAGTAGATCAAAAAAGCAGGATGGATATGAAATAGTCTTGTTTCGAGTGACGGTTCAAGTATATTCACGTTTTTCTTTCCTAGATGTTCCCATCGCCCCCCCCCCTCCCCCAAAAGAACAACCACAGGCACACTTTCCCATCCATTACGTTGACGTTATTATACTTAATTTTAAGACGGCCTAAAAAATTCCCCCGACCCTGTGTCCATTATGACTCAAAGGCTACATAGTAGCCCATTCTGCTTCGTGGCCCAGTCACTCGAAATACTTCTAGCATTGATCTGTATTGGTATTTATTGAAACTGTCAGGTCGCTGAACACACGCTGGTAGCAACGAAATCAATTTAAATAATCCGGCTTTCACCTATCTGCTCATCACAAATGAAAGGTGAAACGTAATTCAATTTATTTTGTTTTTTTTAAAATACAGTTTCCTAGCTGTCCTGTTTTCATCATGGCATTACCCCCCCCCCACCCGATAAACCACCACGGTTATTTTATTTTATTTCGGTTTTTGCTGTTACTTTATTTAATGAGGTGTTTAAAAAAAAACATGACACCGTGTGTTACTTTCTTTATAAAGGTGGCATATCGTCCAACCATGCTACCCCTTGGCTGGTTCGTATCTTGGTGGATAGCAGACTATCTCTGGTCGTCCCAAAGACTTCACCCTAGTTTACAGTGTCCATGAATACTCGGTTTCAGCTATGAGTTTGAGCTGCTTCGTCTAACCGTGCTCGTTTCGTTGTTCCGTCTCTGAGGTTGAGATTAACGGCAGAGAAACCAGCAATTGTGAAATTTGTGTTTCCTTTAACGGTTTAAATATACTTAAAGATTGTCATCCAAGATGTTGTTGTTGTGTTGTTTTGGGTTTTTTTTGTTGTGTTTTTTTTACCAAAGAGGCAGACTTAAACAAAAAATGCTGGTAATGTCACGGCCGTTTACCCCCAGGACAAAGTCATACGTCTCCAGTCTGTGCCGATGTCACAAAGACAAATGGGCTGTTTCCAGTGACAAATTGGTTTTCCCGTGAAAATTAATACTAGGAAATACCGCGTAATAAAGGCTTAAGTTGTTGTCATCGCATCTTAATGGATTGCTGATCCCTCGCCGTTAAAGCTTTGGATATTTTTTTTTTTATTATATTAAATTTGTCTTTTCCTAAGTCAAAAACCACGTCATGTCCCCCTTCCCGCCTCATACACATCGTGGTACGCTTTGAAGTGCGCTATAAAGTCAATAGTTTACGTTTGTGCTTTCATCGGCTACAGTTTAATTTTTTAATTTTTTTTTTCAATTGTAAGGCTCGGTCGATACAATTTTTGTCTTCAATAAACCAGTTTGTTACAAAGTGACAATTAATCCCCAAATATGTCTGGACGTTTTTCACCCACTTGTCTCTTGAGCTTAACATTATTATTCTTGTTTTTTCAATGTATTTTGAATTCTATTATTAATCACAATTTCAATAGCTCCCTATAGAGGACCAATAATCTTTTTGCAATTTATCAATACAGATGTGGATTATAAGAGTTCAAAAGAAATAAGTCGTGGCGTTGAAAGAATTCTTTTTAAAAAAATCGTTTTTTTCTTATTTTCCGTGACATTGTTACTTATAGATTTAAGAACAAAAAGCACTAACTATAACTATTGCGTTAAGAGGGTGTTCTCTTGTTGTTTTTACAAGCATATTTTCCCAACAGAGTAGCAGCTAAATGGAAAGGTGCTGAGCACTAAGCCTTAAATGTGTTATAGATTGAAGCATTGTACTAGATAAGCATCCACTACTTACATCATTGTACCCCATCCACCACTTACATCATCCTACCCCATCCACCACCTACATCGTCCTACCCCATTAAACACTTACATCATCCTACTCCATCCACCACTGACATCATCCTACCCCATCCACCACCGACATCATCCTACCCCATCCACCACTTACATCATCCTACCCCATCCACCACTTACATCATTCTACCCCACCACCCACTTACATCACTGTACGCCGTAAGTTTTTTTTTTTTTTTAAATACTTTATACTTTTCAGTTGATAGTTAAAAGTACCTTAACCGGCTTACTTGGCTTATTTTATTGACAACACCCATCTACAACAATACCAGGCCATCCGCCAGGAACCCCAGAACATTACTGTACAGCATTCTTAAATTCCAATCACAAATGATTACCAGAGACGCATCACGGTTAACGCACTCCATCCCACATGATGAATGTCCTAGAGTAAAGTAGAGCACACTGGAACTATCTGGCAATCGTGTAGTAGGATTTGAATGTTAACAGTCATCACCCTTCTGTTGGGCGGTGGGTTGGGGCTAGAGAACAAGGGGGAAAGTGGGGGGAAATCTCAGTGATTTTCTTGGTATAATAATAATATGGAGATACCTGCAAGGTAAAAAAAAATCTTATCAAGTTGTGGTATGACAGCTTTATAATTTGTATTGCTTTAACATATTGAGGTTCTCTCTGTTTTTCTCTATTATCTATCTATCTATCTATCTATCTATCTATCTATCTATCAATCAATCTATTGCTAAGTCTTTCTGTACACCATTGTCATTTGTCTAATAACTGGAGGATGCTTGATATACCTATTCAGTCGTTTATTTATTTCAAATTCGAGGCAGATTTTTTTAATGAACATAAGTTATCACAAATACATGCTTTGGGCTATAACTTTAAATTTAATTCATGTAACCTTTGGTCATTTAGCTGGGTAAATGGTGCATCATGCTGATAACTCGATATTTTTTTCTCCATATTTAAATAAATAAATAAATTTAAAGTGCGGCATTGCTATGTATCGCATTTTTAAAAATTAATCTGTCAATGATAACCTTAATTTAAAAACCAACATTACTTGTTTCTGAATCTAGCATGGGTCGTGTCACTGTGTGCAGATTCCTCCCCCTTCCCCCCCACCCCCCCCCCCCCATACCTTACGAATCTCGATTTGTCACATGTCCTTAATATTCTAAATTGTATAACTTTCCTCTAGAGCCAAGCAACATCCCTACGTTGTTTTGACCTCTGTTAGACCTCACCATCGATCGATGTCCACAGTGAATTCGTTCAGAGGAGGGCCCACTCACTGTCGGCATTAGATTGGTTTTATTTTCAAGGATGCGTAAATAGATATAGAGATCAAACTGAAGGGCTGAACCGATAGCAGGGTAACTTGGTCCGCCTAGACCAGTGGTTCTCAACCTTCCTAATGCTGCGACCCTTTAAGACAGTTCCTCTTCATGTTGCGACCCTCAGCCACAAAATTATTTTCGTTGCTCCTTCATAACTGTAGAGCTTATGTGTTTTCAGATGGTCTAAGGCGACCCCTGGGAAAGGGTCGTGCGACCCTCAAAGGGGTCGCGACCCACAGGTTGAGAACCGCTGGCCTAGACTACAATCAACAATAGCCTATCTGTGTCGCACCTGCGCATGTGTATAACGTAATACCAAAAATTGTACACGCGCATCTTTTATTACTCAATTTTGTATTACAATATCTTAGAGCAGTGGTTACCAACCTTCCTAATGCCGCGACCCTTTAATACAATTCCTCGTGTTATGGTGACCGTCCCTTTCCCCCCAACCATAAAATTTATTTCTTTGATGCTTCATAACTGTAGAGTATATGGGTTTTCCGATGGTCTTAGATGACCTCTGTTAATGTTCGTTCGACCCCCAAAGGAGTCGCCACCCACAGGTTGAGAACCGCTTTCTTAGAGCGATACCACAGTTATGCAAACTTCCGGACATTTTTTCTTGTTTTAATGACTCTTAGTTATATATTTCGAAATTGGACGTGGCGAATCTGCCTCTACGGAGCTGCTTTCGAAACAGCGCGGTCCTCAGAAGAGGAATAACGAATGACTGATTCTGTAAATGTCTTTATTTGCTAAATAAGTAAACCGCTTTGAGTTGACTGCATAAGCAACCACGCCGCTTCCAGCTGGAACCAACGTCGATAACTTGGCCAAGCTTTGAGGACGCTCCTTTGTCCACGGATATAGCTGATGTTATAAACGCGCACTGTCACTTCGCTCATGAAACCTTAAGGGTTAATGCCTGCACGACATGCCACCGTGTGTTCCAAGTTTGGCAGCGCGAGCCGCATTTGGAAGAACCAGATCATCCAGAGATAAGCAACGATTAACTGGAGATCATCATTTGTACAGGTTGAGTAACGCGGTTGATGTTGACTACCGAACTGCTGGGTGGGCTAAAGGCCACCACGGACGAAGTCTTTTTAGTCGGTTCCCATTGGTTCGTCATTTTCCAAGCATTCAAATACTTAATATACTACCGTATTTTAACATCAGAATCGTGTCAACGTAAGCATCCAGTCTAGTACAACATGTTTCCTATTGTCAGAGAGTCATAAAAACAAGGGGAATTCTTCAATATTCTTTTATCTACTCCGGATTGATTACACATTGACTGACGGAATTGGTTTCACTGATACATTTGTCATTGTCTTTGAACGAAAATAAACAGGAAAAAAAAAACTAGTTGATGCGTCGCACGCCGGGAATGTGTTGGTGCGTTGACATGATGAGTTCCAGCACTGGATGACACCAGCCTTAGCTATAGGTCTCTGTTAGAGATATATTGAATGAAGATCAAGGGTTATGGTTAAATAAGCAAGACGTTGGCTGTAGCAATTGTCCCTGTACACAAAATGGGCTCGTTTTAAAAAGAAAGAGAGGACCTATAGTTAAACTAATCCACGGGAGCATTCAAAGAAGGATGGCTGTAGGGAACAAAGGGTGGGCAGAGAGCAATTTTGATTTCCCTATTGGGTAATTCTATTTTAGTTAATATTCTGAATATAATTGTCCGGCTAACGGCATTGTTCCGATAGAAACTGCAATTTGTGGTGGTTTTTATTATTAATAGATATATTTTTAAAGCATGCAATCGGGACAGAATGAAGATTGATTAGCGTTGCCCTTCATTTATTAACATTGAGGGAAACTATTATATATATATACATATATTGAATGTGCATCCTTATGTGTTCAGTGGCTACACTTTCAATATACATACATACATACATATATATCTATCTTTTAATTGCTCAACCGGAATGTAAGGTTGTTGTGACACATCTACTGTCAGACCCACATATTTGCTATGTAAAAACCTAGAGAAAGTCATATGCGAATGTTACAATCCTTTATGTGGTCAAATTTTTTCTTTGTTGAGTTTTTTTTTAAGTGCTTACCACTTTTATAGGCTGAAGGGCAAACTTGTTTGTGTGTTCTGTTGCACTTGTTGAGAAGCATGGCTCTGAAATCTAATGGGAAACATGGCGGTCGCATTATAATTATTGTAACTGCTCTGCAACGTCGAGGTTTAGCTAGATATACTATGTGGAGTGCCTGTGGCAGGACCCTGAGTATCTTTTAGATCTTGCCAAAAAACCAGTTACCCGTGGGAATGTGTATCTGAGGGTGGATAAATGTCGGAACCCCGTCTTGTCATCATTAGACATCAGATGTGTTGTCCATGACCAAACATGAAGATCTGCTGCACTCTACGTAGTTTTTTGTGTGTGTGTGTCTTTTTCAGTGAATACTTCATGTATGTTCACGTTGATTGAAGTTTGACTACCGCTCTCGTAAAGTGAAAAAATGAACTTTTCTTATCTAGCCATAAATGGTCACAACTTCAAAGGTTTCCTCGTCCATGTAATGGTTGTGGCTTTGAGGTGGTTCGCTTCGATGGTCTGATGGTTGTGTGGGTGGTGTTGTTTTTTTTTTTTTTTTTTTTTTTTGGGGGGGGGGGGTATATTCTGAAACTTAACCCTACTCACTACTCACAAAACGTGGAAGACATGAGCTCATATAGACATTAACGACGTCACAGGTAGTTTATTTTTACGAGCAAAGACAAAATATAAACGTAATGACGCTATAGCTTAGAGTCATGTACATGGGGGTCTAAATCGTATTGTGTGCATTTATTTATAAAGGGTGTGCCATGGCCTTAGCCAACAATCCGTCCGTCAGACTGCATGCTCTGTGTTTCTTTGTTTTGTCTATATGCTTATAACCCATATACTGAGCAATGTCAGCATTGAAGTGGCTAGCGTTTCGCTCGTGCATTTCTCTAAGTCGAAATAAAATGAGACACAACTCCCCCATTTCGGCCACTGCTTTGGTTTTACAAAGAGGTACAGTGGTAAAAGTTGTGTGTATGTTTTGTTTTTTTAAATTAAATAAATTATCTTTATGATGCCAGACTCTATGACTTATATACCTGACTTTATTAGCACTGTGGTTACGAATTCCGTTATTCCAATTTCGCTGGCAGATGACCTGGCTAAAAAAAAAAAAAAAAAATGTCCCCAACGTGTTATTTTTTTTTTTTAAAAAATTCCCCCAAAAAATAAAACTTTTTTTTTTTTTTTTTTTTTTTTTTGTTCCATCCTCCTGGACATGTCCAGGTAGCTTTATTTGGATGAGTCATTTTTTTGTTTGTTTTTTTTTTTTTATTATTTTCGTCTCTTGCTTTTGCTTTTTTTTTTTTTTTTTTTTTTTTTTTTTGTTCCATCCTTCTGGACATGTCCAGGTAGCTTTATTTGGATGAGTCTGTTCACAAAACATCTGTTCCGTGTCAGTAAGTTAGGGTTATCTGTGAAAAGCTGTCAATTTCATGTGTTGTTTGTTTTTTCCTTGCGCTAATGGCGCCATCGGCCCTTTGTAAACACAGTTGATGAGTAAGAAAGCATGGGAAGGGTGTTTATAGGGTTACCGGAAATTTTATCGAAAGAAATTGCGTCGATGGAAATTGATCGACGGAAATTTGATCGAACGGAAATTTGGTCGAATCTTTTTCTTTTTTTTTTTTTTTTTTTTTTTTTTTTTTTTTGAGTTCACGCTTTAAAATATTCGTCAAATTTCTTTTTGAACACACTTTACTTTGTAGTAAAACAAAATAATGCGTTCAAAAGAAATTTGTGGTGTTAAAAAAAAATCATTTTTAAATAAGCCGATAAATACGTTCAATTTAGCTGTGTCGTTGTAAATGAAAATGTTATTAAAAGCTATGATGTACACAGTATCACTGGGGCTTTAACGCGAACAAAATTTAACCCTTCCCTGCATTTCTTTAATTCTATGCGTCTACATATATTTAAAAAGGCTCCTTGCAGTCCATGGAATCCGACAGTCGTATGATACAAGAAGATTACCCCGTCTTAACATGCAGATCTAGCCAGAACTTATGACTGCTCATCATATTTAAGATATTTATAAGAGCCAGGGGGGTCAAGTATATATTTAAGATAACTATAAGAGCCAGGGGGTCAAGTATATATTTAAGATAACTATAAGAGCCAGGGGGGTCAAGTATATATTTAAGATAACTATAAGAGCCAGGGGGGTCAAGTATATATTTAAGATAACTATAAGAGCCAGGGGGGTCAAGTATATATTTAAGATAACTATAAGAGCCAGGGGGTCAAGTATATATTTAAGATAACTATAAGAGCCAGGGGGTCAACTAAAAATGTCACCGGCCCATGGCACCCCCAACCCTAATTTAAAAATTGTATGATTATAAAAATGCCGCTATGTTAACATTTCTAAAATCATTCAACTTTTGTTGTTTTTGTTGTTGCTGATTGTAAGTTTAAGAAAAATAAAGTAGAGAAAAGAAGATTAAGTAGTAGATATAATCAAATCTTAGTTTCTGTTTAAATGTGGAAGGATGTAGGGACAAAAATTGATTTTAAAATTCAGTGATAATTTTTAAAACTATATTTTAGTTTAACTTTTATCAACTTAGATTTTTTAAAAAAAAATTTTTTATCTTTCAGGATTTAAAAAAACTAAATATTCTTTAACATTTAAACATATTTTTATTTTATTTTAAACATTCTGCTCCCGTGCCATTTCTACTGTGCTATGTTTTCTTCCACAGCGACCATGTTTTTGAACACCCTGACACCCAAGTTCTACGTGGCCTTAACGGGAACCTCTTCACTTATATCCGGACTGATACTGGTGAGTCCAGAGTGTCATTTAAGAATGCTGACGAGAACGGATCTTGTTAATGGTACATGTTTGGGTGGTAGACTACGTTGAACTGTCGTGACCGTATTCCACTTGATCCATGTTGTTGTTGTTTTTTTAAATTATTATTTTTATTTTAAAAAATTGAAAAAGGATAGTTACCGTAATTTTTGACTAACAAGCTGTGGCAGTTTCAGGGGCTGACTCAGGCCGGCTTTCCGGAGAGGGGGACAACAAATGGCGTGTGGCTGTACCCAAGGGGTTAGATTATTGATTTCCCCCATCTTTGTAATTGTTAAATTATTTACTGATTCACAAATGCTTAATGCGCCATCTATCTCCTGTTGAATTAAATTGGTCTAATTAAATTGTATCTCTTTGATTGTATGCGTCTCATGAACACGTGTGATTTCAATGTGTCCTCATGAAATGCATACGTCTCATGAACACGTGTGATTTCATTGTGACCTCATGAAATGCATACGTCTCATGAACACGTGTGATTTCAATGTGTCCTCATGAAATGCATACGTCTCATGAACACGTGTGATTTCATTGTGACCTCATGAAATGCATACGTCTCATGAACACGTGTGATTTCAATGTGTCCTCATGAAATGCATACGTCTCATGAACACGTGTGATTTCAATATGTCCTCATGAAATGCATACGTCTCATGAACATGTGTGATTTCATTGTGACCTCATGAAATGCATACGTCTCATGAACACGTGTGATTTCAATGTGTCCTCATGAAATGCATACGTCTCATGAACACGTGTGATTTCAATGTGTCCTCATGAAATGCATACGTCTCATGAACACGTGTGATTTCAATGTGTCCTCATGAAATGCATACGTCTCATGAACACGTGTGATTTCATTGTGTCCTCATGAAATGCATACGTCTCATGAACACGTGTGATTTCAAATGCATACGTCTCATGAACACGTGTGATTTCAATGTGTCCTCATGAAATGCATACGTCTCATGAACACGTGTGATTTCATTGTGTCCTCATGAAATGCATACGTCTCATGAACACGTGTGATTTCATTGTGTCCTCATGAGATGTATTCGTCTCATAAAACACGTGTGATTTTAATGTGTCCTCATAAAATGTATACGTCTCATAAACGTGTGATTTCAATGTGTCCTCATGAAATGCATACGTCTCATGAACACGTGTGATTTCATTGTGTCCTCATGAGATGTATTCGTCTCATAAAACACGTGTGATTTTAATGTGTCCTCATAAAATGTATACGTCTCATAACATGCTTCCTACCTCCTTATCCCTTCTGTTACTTTCACTTTTAGAATGTAATTATTTCTGCTCAAATAATGAGCCTAACCTTGCTAAAAACAAAATAAGAAGATTAAATATAGACGGGGAAAAAACGCCGCACAGTATGGTCGTAGTTACCAGTGCCACCTTAAGTCTACTACAAACTAACTGAAATACCTTGTGAAGATGTCTTCGCTAGATTTATTTAACAACACGAAACCACTCTATAAGAAGTTGGCCTGTGATGATACATCAACGGCGGGCTTTAAAGAAATGGCCTTAAAAACCTCACCAATAGGCACATTTTCTTGTCCGAATTTATGTAGTTTTGAGTGTGTTGCTGGGACTGAAGTTCCTGAAAGTATTTATAAAGATAAGTTTCCCTCCATAGTCAAGTGGGAGCTGCGTTATTATCTTTTTTAAATGTTTTTTTTTCCAAACTCTCTTATAAAGCTCATACTTTTAATATATATCTATAGCACTAATATGTGGTTTAGTTTGTACGCAAAGTTCCACTTCATAGTTCTCATGTCCGCGGAGTGCTACAGAGATGAAATATGTTACACGGCTTTTTATTTATCAATACCAAATGGATCCTCGAATTACCAATTGCTTACTGTTACATGTATGTGTAGTGAAATTTGTAGAAAAAAAATTATAGAAGGTGGGTTTTCAATCAGTTGCTTTCGTTTAACTAGAGTGCGTTTAACAACTGTGCGTTTAACAAGAGTGCGTTTAACAAGAGTGCGTTTAACAAGAGTGTGTTTAACAACTGTGCGTTTAACAAATATGCGTTCGTGGGTGGATGATAAATGTCTCACTTACATTGTAATTAACACGCATATATATGTATATATATATATATATGTATGTATGTATATATATATATATATATATTGTATATATATAAAGAAAGAAAGAAATGTTCTTGTTGATCGTGTATAACTATAATGAAATTTGTATAAACCAGAACTCTAAAATGTTATGTTACGATGAAGTACTTTATTGGGAGTAGTACACCTCTAAATAGGAGAGTGACCTACTTTGATTTGGAGATTCCAGACGAATATCGAGTGGCGTGGCTTACTTCTTGGCAGTAGGCCAACCATTATTGATGAACCCATCACATGTATTGATCTCTGGGGCGTTCAAAGACTAAAATTTCAAAATAATGGATCTTTAAAAAAAAAAAATAATAATAATTTTTTTAATGAAAATCATTGTATTGGAGTTCGACTATTGATTCGCTGAACACGAGCGCCGAAACAATGCTGGGAAGACAATTTCAAAACATTACCGAGATACAATAGGGCCTATTTATTTTTAGTATAGTTTCCAGCTTTGTCACAACATTTTCTCTCCAACAACGAAATTGAAGTTAATTATTTATTAGGGTCAGCTAGGATCTCATTTGTCTGATAGAGATGGGAGATCTGTAACCCAGGTTACTGACGGAGAGGTTGGTAAGGGGGGGGTGGGGGGGCGAGGGGTCCATTTTTCATTTATAGGACTGCGGTGACGTCCCGCTGTTCCCCAGCGCTGTTAGTCATGCTGGAGACTTGGTGGTTCAATAACAAGCCATGTACTTAAAAGTGCAACCGTATTGTGTGAGTCTTGAAATTCTCTTAATGAATTTAAGGGAAGTATCGATTCCTAACGAGTGATGATTGTTTGCGTGTTGCCATAGATGATCTCATTACAGTGTAGAGAAAGAATCCCGATGCCGACTGTCACACGTTTTTTTTTTTTTTAAACAAAGTCTTCATGCTAGCTCTTCTGAACTGTAGTCACGACCTGCAGACATTTTTATAAATTAAATATTTGCAAAAAAATTAGTTTCCCGAATTTGAGACATGCAGCAGGTAGCGTGTAGGACTGTACATGTAATGCCCATGTGAGACATGCAGCAGGTAGCGTGTAGGACTGTACATGTAATGCCCATGTGAGACATGCAGCAGGTAGCGTGTAGGACTGTACATATAATGCCCATGTGAGACATGCAGCAGGTAGCGTGTAGGACTGTACATGTAATGGCCCATTTCTCAAAATACCCGGACCCGTCAAAAAAAAAAAAAAAAAAAGCTGCACCAGGGTAAGCCCTAGTAAAAATTAAAACAAATGTTTAAATGCCCATGTGAGACATGCAGCAGGTAGCGTGTAGGACTGTACATGTAATGGCCCATTTCTCAAAATACCCGGACCCGTCAAAAAAAAAAAAAAAAAAAAAGCTGCACCAGGGTAAGCCCTAGTAAAAATTAAAACAAATGTTTATTCTTTTCAATTTTTTTCTGAATTAACTAACATATTTGTTTTGCTGAGCATTCAAAACACACGCAGGTGAAACTATGAAAATATTTCCATCTATGAAAGTGTAAAGAAAATCAATGAAAATCAGTCATATATGTTAGCGTTTTTGCAATCTATTAACCCCCAATGACGGGGATGTCTGGTCGGAAATTACTCAAGCTCTCCAGACGTATCGGCATGATCTCCGCGCGGAGTAGCAATCTTCGACCGGCTCCTCCCACTCCCACGGAGCTTCAGCCTACATGCAACCACGCGCCTGTGTACGTTCTTCTGTCTGTGATCTTTAACTCTCACCTCTATGCTGAGACCACTTCAGGCCCCTCATCTTTATGGTGTGCACGTGTTGAGTTCGCAACTCATAAATACCCTTATCGCGTCACTCCATCGCCGTCGTGATTGCTGGGGGTGAGGGGTGGTCAGTGCGAATCTCCCGCCCGGTACAAAAAAAACAAAAACAAAAAACAAAAACAGAGATGAAAGAGAGAATGGCCAGAGACTGTTGATACCGCCTCAGTGTTGCCACCACACGTTAATTTTATCTTAATGTTTATCTTTCCAAAGAATAGTTGATAGCTTTCTATCTATCTATCTATCTATCCACCCATCCATCCATATATCCATATATCTATATATCTATATCTTTTTATCTGTCTGTCTGTCTATCTAGCTATGTATCTGTATATCTATTTATATTTATATATATATATATATATATATATATATATATATATATATATATATATATATAATCTATTATCTCTCTCTCTCTCTCTCTCTCTCTCTCTCACACACATATATATATATATATATATATATATATATATATATATATATATATATATATATATAATCTATCATCACTCCCTCTCTCTCTCTCTCGCTCTGTCAGGCACATAACACCACCCCCACCCCCCACACAGTTGTCCCTAGGGCTATTCAGGGCTGGGTGTGGGCTGTAACATCATCAATCAGTTTCCGAGTTTCCAACTCTGCCTTTTGATGTATCACTCGTCTTAAAATAGTGTCGTAAAAAGTGTCGCTTGTAATTGCTTATTTTAAAAACAACATCGTCTTGCAACTAGAATGGAAATGGTTGTGTCTTACTTTATTAATGATCGTTAACTGACGTCTCTCCTTAACAACGCCGCATCTCTAATAAGCTATATCCCCCCACCTCCCACCCCCCACCCCCCTTATTGTTACAGAGAGTTCGCTCGTCACTGGATTCAGCACCCACAAGCGCTATACAAACATATATTCCTGTCGCCTGGTCACAACGTATCGTGCGATCTCCAGGAACCAAACCGGCAATAAACAGGTCCTCTTCTAGGTAACGGGGGCTGTGAGAGGTCGGACTATTTCTAGACGAGTCCTATCGATTTATCGGTGAAAGTTGCGTCGTCGTCGTCCCTCCCCCCCACTCCCCCTATTCCCTCCCCCCACCCCAAAAAAAAAGTCCCACTTCCCTGTTCTGTTGACCGGTCGAATTACGCGCCAACACCCGCATCTCTTAGGTCCGCATCTCTTAGGTCCGCATCTCTTAGGTCCGCCTCTCTTAGGTCCACCGTTCTAGTCAAGTGTCTTTGGTTATTATAGGAAGGGTACTTTGTACAGGGGCGGGACCCCGGCTCATTTCATGTGTGGGCCACAGCACTGAAGACTCGGGGAGACTTGCACCTCTCACACTGCGACCGGATAGCTTGCATTATTTTTTATTTATATTTGGGTGAATATTGAGATATTTTCATCTTTATGAACTGAAAGATCGTAAAACTTTCGGGCTGGGTTCGGAGAGAGAAAAAATGTGTGTGTGTGTGGGGGGGGGTCAACCTCTTGTGGCAGTTTGCGTTATGTCTGGGTCTTTGTCTGTAGCATTTCATGTGCCACGCTGGTAGCATAAAAATTGAAAAGTTGACTCTGGGTGAACAAATAATGGCAGTGTTTAGGAATGAACAACTGGAGAAAGGCGACACGGAGCCCAAAATAGATTTATTTTTTTATCAAATCAGCCTGAAGTTATGGTGTCTTTAAATAGATATATTCAGCATGCATAATATATATATATATATATTGTCTGTCAAAACTACTGTTGGGCACATTTCTTGTTGCCCCTTTCATGGATCCCCTGATTGCATGTTCTTTCATAGAACAATAATAACGTATTTTTGTTGCTGGCAACGACATTTACCTTTGGTAAATTCAAAGCAACGCTTCATGTGTTTGAAAGAGAATGTCTTTGTATTAAAAACTAGCTTGAAATTTGAAACAATTGTGGCCTCTGGTCAAGGTGAGCCTATTCCTAGTCCGTCAACGTTATGCTCATTTGCCTAAGAGGCCGATCATTAAGTTATTTTGAGAAAATCGGCTTACTTTCTTCTTTTTTTTCTTTGGTTTCTGAGAAATTCCTTATTCAAAGAGACTTTCCCTGATTCTTCAAACCTCCACTCAAACGATAAAATTATTCTATTTTAGCAGTATGGTTAAACAAAATAAAGAAGTCAGGAAATGGTAACTTCCGAAAAATCAATGTTAGATTGCGTCATCAGGATGATTTCTATTTCCCCGATGATCGTAAGAGCTAACCCGCGGGACTGCGTGCAAAAATATCATCAAAGTAAACTGTTTTAATGAGCTGTAGGCTGTTTGGGGTTATTACGTTAGCTGTTGGGGCTGTAAGTGGTTGTCTGCTTGAAGGTCGGTGTCGCCTACATACATTGTTCAGGATAAAGCCTAACTATTTTTTTTTAAATTTATATATTAGAGAAAGTGTGTACAGGATTCCACCCCCACCCCTTTTTATAACCAAACCCCCCCCCCCCAATTTCAAAATGAACATTTGGAGGAACAATTTAATCATTGTTTCTTTGTATACATGTTTCTGCATGTTTCTGTTTAATTATGTTTCCGTTACTACATAAATTGTTTAGGATAAAGCCTAACTATTTTTTTTTAAATTTATATATTAGAGAAAGTGTTTACAGGATTCCACCCCCACCCCTTTTTATAACCAAACCCCCCCCCCCCCAATTTCAAAATGAACATTTGGAGGAACAATTTAATCATTGTTTCTTTGTATACATGTTTCTGCATGTTTCTGTTTAATTATGTTTCCGTTTAACGTCGTCGATCGGGCCATTCTTTGTAACAACATCTTCATTGGCCAATAAGAAACGCTACCCAACGTATGAATTCGATAATGAAAGATTGTGTTCAAAGCTCTAACAGTCACCCACAGCCACGAATGGTTTCTCGGACCATTCAAAGCAACAGTACTGCACATATTGTTAGCCTCGGAGGAGTAACACATTTTTGGCATAACCTGTTTAAGTATATTTCATGCAATGCTACCACATTAGTGTATATTTCATGCAATGCTACCATGCTTAAGTGTATTTCATGCAATCCTGCCATGTTTAAGTATATATCATTCTGTGATACCATGTTTCAGTATATCATGCAGCTTTTCCATATTTAAGTATATATCATGCAGTGCTACCATGCTTAAGTATAATATATCATGCAGAGCTACAATGTTTAAGTATATTTCATGCAGTGCTAAAGGATATATCATGCAGTGCCACCATTTCTAATTATATTTCATGCAGTGCTACCATGTTTAAGTATATATCATGCAGAGCTACCATGTTTAAGTATATTTCATGCAGTGCTAAAGGATATATTGCTTCCTTACATCCCCACAAGACAACTACGTTCTTCCATTGACAGTAGAACCCTCTCAATCCCAAGAACCAAAACTAAGACCATCGGTGAACCCTCCTTCTACTTCCATGGGCCCACGTTCTGGAACCAGCTCCCCTTTCATATCCGTCATTGTGAAACCTCGTCCATTTTCAAAAAGTCCCTTAAAACTCATCTGTTTAGGTCCGCCTATGACCTGTGATGCACCCTCCTTGCCCTGCCTCATTTTCTGTTTCGGGTTGATCCTGAAGTATAGGCCAAAACGTGTCAAAGTGTCCTCGTTTTATAGCCATTTTCTAACAAAGATATCATATCATCAATGATAGGATCACAGAGTAAAATATTTTACTTAGTTTACATGTTTTTAATAATTGTAAAGCGCTTAGAGCTTTATGGTAAGCGCTATATAAAAATGCCTAAATAAATAAATAAATATATCATGCAGTGCCACCATTTCTAATTATATTTCATGCAGTGCTACCATGTTTAAGTATATTTCATGCAGTTCTGATGATTCGAAGTTGGACATAAATGCATTTTTCGCCCTTGATGTCAATATTAAATCCTTCCTTCACCTTTCTGAAAAAATCTTGTACCGGGTAATGTCTATGTTTTGTCTTGAACCACAGAGGGTTCACGTCCCGCGGGACGGCAACATATGAGCGTTTATAGAACCGGCACATATCAGCTTTCATAAAATCAGCACATATGAATAGAATCGCAATAAAAAAAACAAAAACAAGAAAAAAAGCCTTACTCTTCCCCCCCAAGTAATCAGTGCTTCAAAGATGTTGAATGTCCTTTCAGACAGCACTTCACAGGCCGCTCATCCAGTTAGAACCTCAAGTTGGTGGGTTGATGTCTATATCATCATAATTGTGTCTGCCATCGATTCTGTCACCGGTTGCCAGTGGGGAGCAAGGGTATTGCAGACGCCCCCCTGTTTCCTTCCCCACTCTGGTAAAAGGCCATTGTACCTCAGCGCATCATATTATTACTCTCTAAACTTCATGCAGAAAATGAGATCTGCGTCCTTTCCCGGTTAAGCCGTCCCATGCGCTTTGATCACGACGTCCACCATTTGGCGCTTGCTGGTCAATAGTTCGGGGGGCCTGTAAGACAGGGGATATGAAGGGTTCAATTATAAATGTGTGCCACGATCCAATAAGTGGCGCGCTGACCAGGGGGGGCAAAATGTCTTTCTTGTGTGTAGGGTGGGGGAGCAGATTGGCGTCAATAGTTCCGGAAGAAATTCTTAAAAACTCTGAAACTGGTTAAGGCCTCAAACTCTTCATTGCCCTTTAATCTATTTTAAGCCCCCCCCCCTTTTCGCACCCCTTTCTTTTCTATTTCTGGACTATCTCTAGAAAATTTCGAGACTCAGGGCGGTATAGATGAAGTATTGCATTGTGATGGGAACACCCGAGAGCTTGTCATGTATCTTAGGACATCCAAAAGTAGTCCAAATTTGTGGATATGAAATTTAAAAAAAAATTTTTTTACATAACTTTTAAAAAAAATATTTAAAAAAATTAATGTCTGGACGTTTTGTTGATATGCATAAACTGTAGAGATCTTATCATGTCATGTTCGCACGCTAAAGTTGAAATAATTTTAAATTAAACTTTCTCACAGTCTCGCTATGTGTTCAGTGACAAGACTTTATTTCATGCTATTCGTTAAGAGATATTTTATTTGGAGCTTGATGTTATCCTAACCGGTATAATTTTTCGTGTTGACCATTTTAATCTCATGCCTGGTTGGCTGCTTTCGCGCGACTGCGATGCGTGAGTTGTGTTTTTGGATGGTTATTGTTGCTGTTCTCTACTCCAAGTATTGCTCCTAAAATAGCTGCGTTACCGTCGACACGTGTAATTTTACCCGAAGTTGGCGGACTAGCCCCCGGGCGAACATCGAACCTGCCAACGCTCGGCTCAGAAGCGACAGAGCCAAACACTCTTGAAGAAATGAATATTTCAATCCTATGTGGAAATAAATCATCTGTTTGATGAACATTCCACTGTGCTTTCCGGAAAGCTGAAAATAAAATCAAGTTTTTATTTCGGCCAAGCTAAATGTCTCATCGGGGGGGGGGGGGGGTGCAACCGTTTTGTATGAGGATCCATTTTAAAAAATAAATCATGCTGAGAAAATGTGTGACCCACGTGTCATTATGGTTTAGATTCGTAAGGCCGAAGCCGTCCATCAACTTCAAAGCTCCGCCTGTTTCCCTGTAGGTTACCGGAAATTTGATAGAAAGAAATTTCGTCGACGGAATTTTGATCGAACGGACATTTCGTCGAATCCCTTTTTTTTTCCCTTCAGTTCACGCGTTAAAATTTTGTCAAATTCATTTTTGAACACACTATACGATAGAGTCAAACAAAATAATGCCTTCAGAAATAAATTGTACGCAAAACTTTAACATGTGAACTGAAAAAAAGATTTTACCAAATTTCTGTTCGACCAATTTTCCGTCGACGAAATTTCTTTCGATCAAATTTCCGGACGCGGTCCCTGTAACCTTTGAGTTTGCCCGATCGCAGTTCTATGTAAGATGAGTTGCGATTATGGTTTTAGATACTGATCAAAATTCAACAGCTTGTGGCATCAATACGATGACATTCAAACCAGCCCTGTTGTAAACTAAACTGTGTTACAGAATGTTTGGTGTGCCGGTGACGGCGCTTTGAACCACTGTATAGCCTATTTCAGAGTATGTATGTAGTAGGAAGCAGACTTTAATGCATTTTATAGCATAGAAAACATCTCTTTTTTGCCGCCGGCCATTCCTTTCTAATATTATTGGTAGTATTATAAAACTACGTTCCTACTCTAAAAAAGAAAAACAGTCGAGTTAATCCGTCAGTTGTAAATGATGTTATCAAGTCTATACACAATGAATTGTAAGAACTAAAAGACGAAATAATGGAGACAATTGAAAGCGGAGTGCCGGCTATTCGTTCCATGCCTAGACTTGCTGCACCGTTGTGGAGCGTTCGCTATTCACATACACGTGTTTGCAGTTAGACTCAGTTGCGTCCATTTTAATGTTAAGCGTATTAGCTGTAAAAACACATAGACACACGGAATTAAATTTGTCCAACTTTATAATTTTTTTTTTTACCTAAGAAGTAAAACACCAATGGGTGAAGTTATCTGGAAATTCTATCGTGTCTTCAAAGACTCCCCTTGCCATTTATTTTGTTTCTCTCATTGTCTCATGTTATCCCGAGTCTGTTCCCATAGCCAGTTATTACGGCCAAGTCTCTAGGTCACGGGTCCTCACACTACGGCTCGCGGGCCAAATGCGGCCTGCCAGAGTTCCTTAACACGTGCGGGTACCCAGTTGAATGACAAATATGTAAGCCCAAATTGACCTTATTAATAGTATCCTTCATTTTAAATTAGTATTGTTTTCTTTCTGTTTTTCCCCCCACATTAAACAAGATGTGTATAATGTGCATAGGAAGTAGTTCTTTTTCAAACTATAATCCGGCCCCAATAGTATCTGCGGGGCAAAAAAAACGACCCCTTGTTTAAAAAGGTGTGAGGACCGCTGCTCTAGGTCTAGGGCCAAGCCAACCCTCAGGATATAATAATTCAGATTGTTTCCTCTGCGTTGTGTTTGTTCTTTCCCTACTTGTTTGGCTTCGTCGTTTTTAGATTAAACCCAAAAGGGATTTCCGTGTTTTCGACAGCAATTCTGTGTCATTAATACAGACAGATGGAAAGAAACGCAAATAAACGTAGAAAAGCTCCATGTCGTTTAGTGGAGACCGCGGCTCTGTAAAGAGGCAAACAAAGAAAAACTGGATGATATTCCATAGATCAGGCCTGCACAACATGCGGCCCGCCGGCACCCACTTTGTGGCCCGCGAAGTAAAACGAAATATTCTTTACTTTTATTATTTTCTCAATAGCTAGCCCCCCCCACCCCCCCCCCCGGTCCTATTTTCTTTCGGTCCGCATACGTTTTTCAAGTATTACGGCCCGCCTTACATTTTTAGTTGTGCAGGCCTGCCATAGATGTTACATGGCTGTGACGGGTTGGTGTCAAGCAAGGAAAGAGCATTTGTAAAGTGTTGTCATGGTGTTTACAAATGAAATCGTCCCATCACTACTTATTCCTCGGCTGTTTTCCCACCCTCGTATTTATCCAAAGAGTTCCATAAAAAATCGTCGGCGAAATTTTTCCACATTTGAATTTATGATATGTTAAAATCCAAAATGCGAGCGGCTCATATTTCTATGCGGAGGTGGCTAACTGCGTAATCTACACTTGCGAGACTGGAAGTCAGTAACACAAACCTGCTCCTATCTCGATAATGCTGGCAGATTGAGGGGGAACAAAGGCGAATGTGAACGTGTTGACGGGTAGCAATGTAGCCGGGTGCTGGTGGTGGTGGTGGTGATGATGTATAAAAGCATCGCACATTATCATATGAAATTAACAGACGCCCGAGAGATTCATTCATTTTCATTATTTATTAATAAAGATCACGCTGGAAATAGAATACTGGTATGTAAAGGAAACTTGGATGTTAAAAGCATTCCCCCCCCCCCTCGGGCCTCCAAAGGTCTTTTAATCAAGGTTTATCATGCTCAAACCACTTGAAAGGTGTGTGTGAAGGTGAAGGCTAGGTTGGTGATACCGTTTCAACGTTCACCACAAAACGCCCGAGAGATTCCTTCATTTTCATTATTTAATAATAAAAATCACGCCTGAAATAGAATACAGGTATGTAAAGGAAACTTGGATGTTAAAAGCATTCCCCCCCCCCCCTCGGGCCTCCAAAGGTCTTTTAATCAAGGTTTATCATGCTCAAACCACTTGAAAGGTGTGTGTGAAGGTGAAGGCTAGTTTGGTGATACCGTTTCAACGTTCACCACAAACCGAATTTCGTCATCACTGACCGTGATCCCCTGTAGCAGGGGTCAGGAAACTTTTTGTCTGAGAGAGCCATGGACACCACATATTTTGAAAAGTAATTTTGTGAGAGCCATATATAATGTTTAAAACTAAAAATTCAAGTAAATGTGTGCATTTTGTGTAATTTAAACACTAAAAATGCAATAATTATTTCTCTGAATTCTTTTTAATAACTTTGTTATGCTGTTGCTAATCAATGCGTATTTCTTTCCATTTTTTTAATAATCGAACATTTGTCTGCGAGTCAGATGCAGCCATCAATAGAGCCACATCTGGCTCGCGAGCCATAGGTTCCCGACCCCTGCCCTATAGCAATATGTTCCACCAATTACTTTAACGACCGCGGGGTCCTCATTCTTTAATCCACAAACTCAATTTGGCAGTGGGGGGAAAAAACAAATGTTTACAATGAATAGGATTCCAGTTCCAGAAAAAATATATTTAAACTTGTTTTTCTTTTTTTTTTAAGTGTCATTAATAAAGTTGTTATATTCGCACCAATCTCCAATTATCATTAAAGTACATATTGCTGTCTGAAAGTAGAAACTTTTGTGAAAATTCAGTAGTCTGGCTATTACATTACACCTACGACTAAAGTGTGCCTTTTTTCTCCGCTTTCAGATTTTTGAGTGGTGGTACTTCAAGAAGTATGGCACCTCATTCATCGAGCAGGTCTCCCTTAACCACATCAGTCCACTGCTTGGGGGCGGCGACACCACCACAGAGACCGGCACGGCCGCCGCCACGAACGGGGGAGCCGCCAGCCTCAACGGGGGCGGCACCTTATCGAACGGAATTTTGGAGAACGGCACCCGGAGCTCCACTCAACAGTCCTCTTTACCCGGTCAGTCACCAAGTCAGTGGTTATTTTTTGGTTTTATTCGCCCCTCCTCTGGGCACGTCACTGTAACACACTGTACCATCTTGAGAGTTTCGTGGTCTTTTTTTTTTTATGCTTATTTTAAAATCACATATCTCTATTGGCTTTTCCTGATCTTAGGTTGCACTTTATGTTGCTTTGGTTTGATTTTAGTCACTCTTGTATTCTATGGCGCACACCATTTTTTTATGTAACTGATCCAACTGCCTATGGTCCTACTAAATCACCAATGCGATGATCCGCACGCAGTGTTACAGTGGTCGCTTTAAGTACCTGTGTATTAAGGGAGTAGATATGTTTTCTCACATCGGTTGTCTTTATGTTGTTACTGCTTTCTGCACATGAGGCTTCTAATTCTAACCCTGCCTGTTCAGATAGTTAACTCATTTCAAGCAGTGCTACGAAACATTTTTTTTTTTTTGTTAAATTTTTTTTTTAAACTGGAGGAACTTCAAGGTCCTTCCCAGATTTCCAGATTTCCACATCACACCAAACTTAAAACATGGAGTGAAAAAAAACAAGAGATAGCTTATTATACTGTTGATTAAACTTGTTTACGTGTCCCCGACATATTTTTCTCCTCTCCAAATTGCCTACAGATGTGCAATGAACATTAGCAAGTAGATCTGTTATACCAAAAGATATAACATAAGGTAGATTTTCCCTATTTAAGCTCAAATATCAATATAACAGAAAATATGGTGCAAATGCTTAATAATTTGTTTTTATTTTTGTGAAAACTGCAGACTCAAAATCAAAAGATTTAAATTTAACAATAAGTAAATCAGACTTTTCATCCTGTTTTGCCGAAAACGAAAAAAGCAACACATAATATAAATAAAACAAAGCACAATTTTAAATATATATGTGTGTGTGTGTGTGTGGCACCGGTAAACACCAGTTTGACCGTGTCAACACATGAGATGAGAGATCTTGGGGTACCCTCAGTTTGGACTCTGGACAGGATGTGGATAGTTTGTGCTGGATAAGTTTTCATTTGTCGGTGATAAAAATGTTACATCATAAAATGTTACCTCGGTAGTAGAAAATTTGTAAACAGCGAGCAATCAGCACCTAGTCGAAGTATTAGAACAGTACACCGGCGAAAAGTGAGTGTTCAAATGCCATAGCGATAGGAACATATTTTATTCGTGGCCTCAGATACATGGGGGTGCCGACTTAACATGTGACTTGTGACACGCCAAAAATGCAAAGAATCAGATGTCCTGCGATGTCTGAATTCAAACCTTGTGGCAGCTTGTTATTTAAATCCTGCAACTGTTCCTTTTTGTTTCAACAAATAGATGTCGACTTTGCGTTATTTTCATTCATCTTGAAATTGGTTACCGGAAATTTGAGCGAAAGAAATTTCCTCGACGGAAAATTGATTGAAGGAAATTTGATCCAACGGAAATTTTGTCGAATTTTTTTTTTTTTTCAGTTCATTTCATACATAAAAATTTTCGTCAAATTTCTTTTTGAACGCACTCTACTATATAGCAAAACAAAATGATGCGTTCAAAAAGAAATTGGACGCAAAATGTTAACGTGTGAATTTTTTTATTTTTTTTAAAGATTCGACCAAATTACCGTTCGATCAAATTTCTTTCGATCAATTTTCCGGATACGCTTGAAATTACTTTGACGCTGCACTACGGGTTGCGAAGCGCTGATCTAGGGTACTGTTGCATTAACCACCACAAGTTTCGCACAATGCCATGTTTTGTTGTTAAATATAATAAATAGTCGCGATACAATGAAGAGCGATAGTATCTATTTGTATATGTTGCTATAGGTGTCTATATTGATATGAAGCATGATTATGTTTGGAGATGTGCTCTGAAAAAAAAAAACTTTAGCTGTAGGACTTCTTCCCAATACCACCCAAGTTGCCCTAAATTCTCTCTTCACAGGTCCCTCGTTCCTCTCAGATATCACACGAGTTCTTTGATTTGTTTTCTGAGCCTGGCCTCTGGCTGTGCCATGGTAATGATGCTCTCGATAACATAAAATACGATCTGGCTTTGAAATTGAATATAGATTGGGTTTCTTTAAATGAGCGCCGCATTTGCTCGGTCCTCAAGGCCAATGTGGCCACGGTGTAGGAAAGTTTCTATTTAAAAATCGCAAGTGTTTGGGTTGTCTAGCAAGGGCTGATTGTATCAAATAAACGTATCTGCATCAAGTAAATACCGGGCATTTGGTTTTGTTTTTTGTTTGTTTGTTTTTTTTTACACCTTTTTATTCAGCTTGGGATTTCGTTTGTTAGTCTGGGTCAAATCTTGCGTCTCAATTTTGACCCACTTACTTATCTCCAGCTGAGCTAAAACATTATACCTCCACCCCAATGTCAATACTACCCTTCGTGATCACCACAGGCCTCTGTGGGTCCGAGCTTGCATCTACATTTTGACGCACTTCCTAATCTCCTATAGGGATGAAACTTTGTACATTTTTTTCAAAAAAGTGCAAAATAAAACAATATAAAATTAATTTTTAACAAACACGCTTTTCCAAAAAATATACTAAGAATTATAAAATTAATGTCCCCCAGTCATCTCTTGTATATATTACGCTGCTGGTGTAAGTCGTGTTCACACCGTGCCGGATATTTTGAGAAAATACCCCGTGGGTCCAAGTGTTACCAAAAAAATGGTAACTTCTCATTTTCTATATGTGCCCATCTTTAAACAATAGGCCTACAGACAGTCCTACACACTACCTGCCGGCCTTTAAACAGTCCTACACCATACCCGTGCCCTTTTATTGATTGACGTAATACTCCCTCCGATCAAATTCAACATTTTTATCCGAGTTCAACTGTCACCCATGACGCTCGCTGCTTGACAGCTTTTTTTTCTTCCCACTCAGTACTATTAATATAAAACATGTTGAGTAAAAAAAAAGGGTGGGGGGGGGCGCTTGTGAAAAGGCAGCAGCCACACCAGAAGCAAAATATATATTTGTAAATGCTTATGTTTCGGTGTTGGTGTTTTTTCTGTTAGAGGCAGACGTTCTACACCCGCAGGTCACCCAACGTTTATGGTTCTGATCATCTTTGTTCGTCCTTCTCATGTGAAGATGGCCAAGGCAATGTTCGGCTTGATCAGTAGCCTTGAGTTGAGCTGTAGTTTGTATAAAGTAAGGGACAGCCTCACTCTCTCTCTCTCTCGTCCTTGTCTCTTTGATCCAATGGGAAGACTTAACCAAGACGACTGGAAGTAAACCATGATGCAGCAGATGACCGGCAGTCTTTTGTGTGTGTTCCACTGTGCTCTTTATGCGCTCCACGTCGCAGGAGTTGTCGGAATTTCCATTGTGTCGATGTCATACCGCGCACCGGACTCCATCTCCGCGTTCGATCTCAGAGTTGCCTGCTCTTAGGTGAGTGGGCATCCAATGTTAACAAGTCTTATCCACTCTGTTTTATTGCTCACAATGATCTAGCACTTTCTATTCGGATTACACTAGTTGGGGGAAGAAACATTGGATTTAAAAATAAAAAAAATTCAGAGGGGGGGGTGGGGTAGTAAATGTACACGAGACATTGTCTACTTGTTCATATGACTTGTTTTTTAAACTTAAACTACTATTGAAGGGCCATCTTTTTGGTCGCTATAGTTTTATCTTTCATCAACATCTTTGAGCTGCAATTTCTCAAGGTTCTGCTTATCCTTTAGCTTCAGGGTCGAAATTCGGGTTAATATATTAGCAAGCGACATATTTTAATCCCTAAAGTATTTATTTTTTCCCTTGACCCAAGTCCAGCTCACTCGAGCTCCGCATTCCGGAATAAACGTCCTTAAAATGTCGAAGCAAATGACCACTAAAGATGACCGTGTGTTGGTGCCTGTGTGTGAGCCTCGGCGTGTCTTTCTGCTGGATAGTTTAGTAATTAAGTCGGTAGCTCGCCACGTTGTTTGTGTTGAGCTGGTGGCTTTGAACCCGATTCTGGCTAATTGTCAAACTCTTTTTATTATGTCCGAACTTGAAGATTTGTTTTAAAAAAATTAACGCTTAATATTGTGTGATGCATAAAAAAAGTTAATATAACATTTTTGCCTTAAAAAAAGCAATAAACAAACTAGAAACCCAGAAAAGTATATTTGACCATTTGTGGACAGCTATACATTACATTGGTAAATAGGTAGATTCGAAGTGTATTCATTCATATATTGCTGTAAGGTTTGTGCTTTGATAAATATTTAATAAGCACGTTTGCTAGTCTTGTAATGCACTGTAAACTAATCGATACGTGGCGTTGATAGTGGCGTCCATTTGGGGGGGGGGGGGCAGGATGTGGTGGGGGTGGAGTAGAGTTTACAATCCCACGGCACCAGTCCCTTAACGAGCTATTGGTGTGGCTGCAAGGAATTTTAACTACCAATAATTATGGTAAATATGTCGATTCGAAGTGTATTCTTTCATATATTGCTGTAAGGTTTGTTCTTTTATAAATATTTAATAAGCACGTTTGCTAGTCTTGTAATGCACTGTAAACTAATCGATACGTGGCGTTGATAGTGGCGTCCATTTGGGGGGGGGGGGCAGGATGTGGTGGCGGTGCAGTAGAGATTACAATCCCACGGCACCAGTCCCTTAACGAGCTATTGGTGTGGCTGCAAGGAATTTTAACTACCAATAATTACCCTGCCACGGGAGAATATCATGTTAGCTGTCGTAGATTTGGATTTACATGTCCAGAAGTATAGCTAGGCCAACGAGCTTACAGTTACAGGTACATGTCCTTAAGTATGGCTAGGCCAACAAGCTTACAGTTGCAGGTACATGTCCTGAAGTATAGTTAGGTCAACGAGCTTACAGTTACAGGTAAATGTCCTGAAGTATGGCTAGGCCAACGAGCTTACAGTTACAGGTACATGTCCTGAAGTATAGCTAGGCCAACGAGCTTACAGTTGCAGGTACATGTCCTGAAGTATAGCTAGGCCGACGAGCTTACAGTTACAGGTACATGTCCTGAAGTATAGCTAGGCCAACGAGCTTACAGTTGCAGGTACATGTCCTGAAGTATAGCTAGGCCAACGAGCTTACAGTTGCAGGTACATGTCCTGGAGTATATCGAGGCCAACGAGCTTACAGTTACAGGTACATGTCCCGAAGTAAAGCTAGGCCACCAAAGTGTCCTGTCAGCACTTCCCATTGCACTCCCAAGTGACGCTGCTGTCTTGTAGTTAACGCCCACAGTGGTGCCCGGCTGCATTAATGACGTCACGTCCTACACTGGGGACAAGCTCGCCGAAAGGTCCTGTACCAACCCCCCAGTGACGCCATTGCCCCGTAGTTAATACCCACTTTGGTGTTTTGGTGTCTTGATGACGTCACGTCTTACACCGGGACAAGCGCACCGAACGGTACCGGTCCTGGACATGATTCAGTTAGACTGGGAGATGGAAATCCCAAAAGACGGGTAAATCCACCCAGCGTTCTGTCTGATGACGTGAGGAATCGTTAATTTAGTCGAGTGCTCCGCCGGTCTGAGGCCGTTCATCGGTAAGTACTCGGCTCTCGAGGCTTATTTTCTGGTGGAGACCGTTACGTTTTCTGGGTCAGGCCCAAACAGTCTTTTCCTCAAATTGTTGCAGCTTGGCCATGAATGCGCCGCCCTGCTTCGAATAAAACACATTCACTTTTCTGGGCAGAAGACACAAGCCGGCGTGTTTTCTAATATACTTTGCTGGCGGGGGGGGGGGGGCGTTTATTCAGAGGTGGGTCCTTTTGGCTGGATATCTTGGTCGATAAAATTACTTCCTTTTGGGGGGATATTGTAACGGACTATGTTTTCACTTGAAAACAGAGAGGTAGCATGAGTGAACAGTGAATTGTGTTGACCATGTATTTTGAGATGCAAATGTGAACTCCACGTTTTTGGAGAGTAAAATTATGTTTTTGTCAGAGCGGTTGTTTTGCACGCTTTGCTGGTAATAAAGTATGAGTTGACTGATATAGTAGAGAGCTGAGCGCAGAGCAGTAGAGTCAGTAGCGTGAGAGCTGTGTGATTAGACAGTTGACAGTTTAGCGTGAGGACGTGTCTTTCTTAATGATGGAATGCTATAGATATATATGTGAAATTACATTCATGCAAGGATTATTTATTAATATTATCAATATAAAGTGTGTTCAATAAAGTACTGTAAGTTTAACCAGGATTCAGTATTCTTATTTGCGTGCCCGGATTATAAGTGGAAGAATGAAGAAGCCTTAGTCGGCATCCTGAAATATCAACATAACATAAGTAACCATACTACTGACATAACCCACAGCATAAGAAATAAGCTCCCACGCCATGTCAGAGTAGGTGTGTTACAAATGGTGTCAGAAGCGGTGTAACGACGATGCGTTACAAATATTGTAAAGAAGTGTCAGAAATGTGTTACAGAACATTGAGTAACAATGATATATTTTAACATTCGAATCGAACGTCATTACGCCCGAGTATTTGTCAAGTCTGAGAAGAGTCCACGACACACAGAGCAAGCTGACAACGATTGAATTTAGGTCAGTCACGGGAGTCAAAAGTTGAGAGTTCAAACAGCTAACTGGTACACTGTTTCAATTATATAACAGTGGAGTGAATATTCTCGTGGAAGAAACAGCAAGAAATCTATTTTACAGTTATTAGTCAACGAAAGAGATGATCCACACAAAACCAAAAGAAGTCTGATGTCATTACAGATGAGATGTTTTATCAAGACAGCGGAAGTAAGATTTCCCCAGCATAATCTTTACTTTATACAAGCCGCACAGTTCAAGTCAAGTAATTCTTCAAGTAATTCTTCAATTACTCACAAGTGCAACAGAACCGGAGAGAAATTAGACAATTTTCAATTATTGGATTATCACAATTACACTATTACGCAAGGTACTTACATTGGAGTATTGCAGCAATTTGTGGTGTAACTTTTCTCATTGGATTATTTTACCCAAGTACACTACCACATAGGATTATCTACTACCTAGAAGGAGCATCTACTACATAGGATTATCGATTACACAGAAATCAGAGCGTCACAGAGGAGCAGAGGTGACCAACTACGGATTTCTTTTAAACACTTGGTATTTATGTATTTATGTGTTATGTATTATATATAATTTAAGACTTTAAAAATCTACTTATATCATACTTAATTAGATTAAGTAAATTTTTTCTTTTTCTGTATAATATAAGTTTAATTTTAGAGTATACTGTAGGGACATCCACGGTGTTATCTTTCCTAGGGAAGTTTTTTTATTAAAACGGTAAAGGTTTCTTCTGGCCCTATTTATAACACTGTAGGATAATTTTGTGTTAGCTGTGAAGTCTAGTTTGTACATTGTCATAACTGTTGTTTTTTAGTAGATCGTGTCATATTTGTGCTATTTGTCTTGTCATTGTTATACATATTGTCAACCTACTGTCATATTTTCTACTATCTTGTGGTCCATAAACTACACAGTACTTTTGTATTTGTTGTCTCATTTGTATTCATGTAAACGTCTACATATCTGTATTTATGTTGTGAAGTAGACAATTTAATTATTTTAAATTTTTCTTACACTTATTTATAACTTATAATTCATGTATCAACTTGCATTTGTGTATACATTCATTAACATGTAGATATATGAAAGATCGTAAACTATTTTAATTGATAACCAAAGAATAAGGAGATAACTGATATACTGATACATAACAATATAATTTTAGTTACTCACATTACACATAAAAAAAATGGCAGAGTACTTAGAATTATTAGAAGTAGGTGAGAAGCTTGGCTTAAAGCAGGAGAAATTAGCTGACTTCGTAACTCGTGAGATGGACAAAATTAGGGACAAACAGAAAGAAGACAAAGACCGACAAGACAAAGACAAAGACCGAGAAGCTAGAATGTTAGAGAGAAGCGACCTTAAACAAATAGAGGAAATGAAATTAAAAGGACAAAAAGAGATAGATGAACTAAATTTAAAAGGACAAAAGGAAATAGAAGAGCTAAAACTAGAAAGAGCTAGAATAGAATCAGGACAGCATACACCATCAACAAGCAATAGAGAAACCAATAGTACATATAAACCTAAATTTAGAGAATTTAATGAACATAAAGAAGAAATTATTAGTTATCTATCACAATTTGAGGGCATATGTCAGTCTTACAATTATAGAGAAGAGACTTGGGCTAATATTTTATTGAGCAGATTATCAGGGAAAAGCCTAAGCATTATCAATTCACTTAGTGAAGAACAAAAGAATAATTATACCTATATAAAGAAAGTTTTGTTAAAGTTCTATGGAAACACAGAAGACATTTATAGAAAAAATTTCCATAACATAAGACTAGAGAGAGAAGTAGACCCTAACACCACCATATTCAATATTAGAGACAATCTTGTCAAATGGCTTGAATTAACTGAAATTGACCTAAATGATCCAAAGGCATTACTAGATATGTTTATTATAGATAAAATATTAAGAAATGCATCAGTCTCTTTATTTTCATTCCTTAAAGAGAGAAAGATTAAAAATGAGCGTGAGTTAGTTGACTCAATCACAACATTTAAAGATGCTCACCCCAATGAAGAACTAGACAATAGAAACA
>CAXITT010000486.1:567566-592674 GCA_964033795.1 Lymnaea stagnalis
TGAAATTACATTCATGCAAGGATTATTTATTAATATTATCAATATAAAGTGTGTTCAATAAAGTACTGTAAGTTTAACCAGGATTCAGTATTCTTATTTGCGTGCCCGGATTATAAGTGGAAGAATGAAGAAGCCTTAGTCGGCATCCTGAAATATCAACATAACATAAGTAACCATACTACTGACATAACCCACAGCATAAGAAATAAGCTCCCACGCCATGTCAGAGTAGGTGTGTTACAGATATCTTGGTCGATAAAATACCTTCCTTTGGGCTGGATATCTTGGTCGATAAAATACCTTCCTTTGGGCTGGATATCTTGGTCGATAAAATGACTTCCTTTTGGCTGAATCTCTTGGTCGATAAAATACCTTCCTTTGGGCTGGATATCTTGGTCGATAAAATGACTTCCTTTTGGCTGAATCTCTTGGTCGATAAAATACCTTCCTTTGGGCTGGATATCTTGGTCGATAAACGACTTCCTTTTGGCTGAATCTCTTGGTCGATAAAATGACTTCCTTTTGGCTGAATCTCTTGGTCGATAAAATGACTTCCTTTGGGCTGGATATCTTGGTCGATAAAATGACTTCCTTTTGGCTGGATATCTTGGTCGATAAAATGACTTCCTTTTGGTTGGATATCTTGGTCGCTAAAATAACTTCCTTTTGGCTGGATATCTTGGTCCATAAAATGACTTCCTTTTGGCTGGATATCTTGGTCGATAAAATGACTTCCTTTTGGCTGGATATCTTGGTCATAAAATGACTTCATTTGGGCTGGATATCTTGGTCGATAAAATGACTTCCTTTTGGTTGGATATCTTGATCGATATACGACTTCCTTTTGGCTGAATCTCTTGGTCGATAAAATGACTTCCTTTGGGCTGGATATCTTGGTCGATAAAATGACTTCCTTTTGGTTGGATATCTTGATCGATAAACGACTTCCTTTTGGCTGAATCTCTTGGTCGATAAAATGACTTCCTTTGGGCTGGATATCTTGGTCGATAAAATGACTTCCTTTGGGCTGGATATCTTGGTCGATAAAATGACTTCCTTTGGGCTGGATATCTTGGTCGATAAACGACTTCCTTTTGAATCAATCTCTTGGTCGATAAAATGACTTCCTTTGGGCTGGATATCTTGGTCGATAAAATGACTTCCTTTGGGCTGGATATCTTGGTCGATAAAATGACTTCCTTTTGGTTGGATATCTTGGTCGCTAAAATAACTTCCTTTTGGCTGGATATCTTGGTCGATAAAATGACTTCCTTTTGGCTGGATATCTTGGTCGATAAAATGACTTCCTTTTGGCTGGATATCTTGGTCATAAAATGACTTCCTTTGGGCTGGATATCTTGGTCGATAAAATGACTTCCTTTTGGTTGGATATCTTGATCGATAAAATGACTTCCTTTGGGCTGGATATCTTGGGCGATAAAATGACTTCCTTTTGACTGGATATCTTGGTCGATAAAATGACTTCATTTTGAATCAATCTCTTGGTCGATAAAATGACTCCATGCTGCACAGAGTTGGCTAACGTCTGAGTCTTATCGGGGGAAAAAAAAGGGGAGAGATTGCGTCGGAGTTTTGTGGGTTTTGATAGTCTTATTTTATGACCAGACAGCAACGTATGTAGGGATGCTCACTAGACAATTAGGTAGACCAGAGTCAAAGGATTTCTTGCGAATCACTTGGAAACTGAAACTTCACAAAGAATAAACTTTAAAATCCCCCCCCCCCCCCCCCCCTGCGGTCGTCTCCCTTTCACCGGCGTCGCTTCCTTACATGTTAAGACGCGCTTATTTCCTTATCTCTGCCGAGCGTGATTGCTTCATCAAAACATGTTAACAATTTTGTTTTCTACTGTGGCCAGTAATGTTTTCATTATGTATCTCATTTGCCAACTATAAAATCAATATTATTTTAGGACACGCCCATACATAAAATTATTTGACGTTCTTCAAATTATTGACGTAATTCTACAGATTATTGACGTCATTCTACGCATTATTGACGTCATTCTACACATTATTTAACGCCGTTCTCCAAATTATTTGTTTTGTAGTTGTTAAACGATCTTTGCGTGGGATCTCAACTGGCATCCCCACAATTATTTTTAACATGATATTTTCACCAACGCGCTGGGAACTGCCACGCAAAGCGAGCCCACGTCAACCAAGAAATAGCGGTCTGAACTTAGTCCCAACCCCTGCTTGTGGACTGGATGGAGTTCAGTACCCAGCATAAGCCTGGACAAGCAAAAACATGACTTGCCCCCCTGGAAGGGGCTCATTAACCTTTGATGGTCACTCACCTAAAAGGGGGGGGGGATCTGAAGATGGCGCCCCGTAGGCGGTATGGCATTGACAAAATGAAAATTACGACAAGGCCTGCGACGTTACTAGTGCCAAGCTGCGTCAATCAGACACACAAATTTACAACTTGATAGATTCTGATTCAGTTGAAGCCTCTAGGGCGGATGACAGGCGTTTTTCTAGCTCTGGCCAAGAAGGATAGAACTGCCTAGGACCATTGTTTCTCTTAAGTTCTGGGGTGCGAATGCATAATTTTTGCTGATTTTTAGCTGCTGACCATCCTTCTGTTGATGCAAGCATAATCTGGACTAATTCTGCAACATATCTTGTTACAAGAAAAAAAAAATCGGTAAGGAAAAAAAAATAAATGCTTGTTCAACTTCACTCCAGACAAGCCAATCAAAACAATGCTTGTTCACCTTCACTCCAGACCAGCCAATCTTGGTCAAGTTTTTCATCATTTAAACTTCAAAATGCTAGAATACTGAAGTGAGATCCTGGTTAATCTATATTTTGGGAAATGTTTAAGGAAAGCCAGTATGGCCTTTAATAATAATAATAATAAAGTGTATTTCAAAAACACGCTTCATCCCCAAAGGCTGGAAGCACGGTACAAGAGTAAAAAATCTATAATTTACCACATTTAAAACAAACGCAACACTACAAAAACTAATTACAAGCATACAATGTCAAAGTCTTTCAACCCATTTCAACCGTGAGCAATACAGCTAATATGCATTAAATGGAAAATATGGTAGACAAGGATATTAAGGTCAAACAAGGCTGCAAGGTGGTTTTGCTATGCACACAAAGTAAAGCATATGAAGTATATATCCAACATTGTTTCTATTTTTTAAAATTTGATTTTGTTTTTTGTTTTTTAATTAAATTGTCCCCTTCATGGGCCCCTTTGAGTTCCATGGGCCCCAGGAAAAATGTACCAGCTGCAACCCCCCTCCCTCTCCTCAGGCCTCCCACCAACCCCGCCCCCATCACCAGATTTTCGCAGGCATATAGGGAAAAGTCATTGACTGAAAGTGTTGGTCCACCAAACAGCCCAAGTTCACTATAGCATAAAGTAAACAGGGAGATTGACTCTAGTGTCTTTGTAATCATTTTATTTCTTCCTGTGCTGCTACAAAATAGACTCTCACTCCAGGAGTGTTACAGGGTTTTATCCACATAAACACTGAATGCTGCTGTTGGTTATTTCCACTCCCAAAGATTTTATTGACATTTAAATTTGAGTGGAAGAATCAATTTTGAGTTAAGAAATCTTTAGATCTGTGCTCTCTCACTCTTTCCTACAAAAGTGCTCATCTGGGCGGATGATCTGAAGGGATGATCTGAAGGCTTAAAGCAGACAATAGAGAAAGGAAAGGAAAAAAAAAAGAGTTAACCTTGGAAGATGATCATAACTGATGTTTAGCAAATTACCTCTGTATTTTGACTTTGATAAAGATATTATTTTTTTTTTTTTTTTAAATAATGGACTCAGTCAACAAGATAATTTCAGTGTAGCCTCACTATTCTGACATCTATTTTGTAAAAATATTGTTGTCAATGGATTAGATTTTTTTTTTTTTAACTGAGAAAAGGTTTTAAAATGATTTAACTGGTCTTTGGTTTTGTTGGCCCCAAAACCACATCTGTCCATACAATTGCATTTCCCGGTGCTGTCTGCAGCAAACATTTGGAGGGCAACCGTGTCATGTCGGTTGGTGTAAGAGTTATTTCAACGCCAGCGTGTGGAGGGAATTGTTCAATTTGCCATCACATGTCCGCAGGTATTGGGAAATCAAAGAGGGGGAAACTAAGTTTAAATGGGGCTGACAGAAAAGCAATCAATGTGCTTCTGGCGTGCTGATTTCTCCAAGGATTGTGCTTTAGTTGGAATGTTTGGTGGGTCCCTAGATGGAATGTTTCGTGGATCTCAGATCCCAGCCATGGCTAACAAAATCAATAGGTGAAGGCTTTTGTAAAATGATCACTTAATATCAAAAGTAATTCACACAAATTATATTTTATTTCATTATTTCAACAAAAGAGATACTATATGTATATATCTTATTGAGTACAACAGCATATCTTGCCATGTACAGAAATGCAATTCACTGGGTACAACATATGAATCCACTAAGTACAAATACAATGCCCGCCATGAACAGAAATGCAATTCACCGGGTACAACATATGAACCCACCGAGCACAACCGGTACAGTTTTAACTGGGGATTAATCAGCCGAAAGTGTCCTTTCATCTTCCTTGGCTACTTAAACAGGAGTTCTTTAATCATGGCTAATGGTGGAAGAAGAAAGCTTATGCAAACTTTACAGATTCTTCTCTGGTGGGAAGGGACAAAGTTTTTGTGTTATTTGTTCAATGGGAAGATGAAATAAGTTAAACCACAAATGACAGTTGCAATTAGCTTAAAGCACTATGACATCTTGTGAATATGAGATGATAGTACAAATTGAAATCTAAAGAGTCTATTTAAAAGTGCTCAATATTTAGCTGAAGAAAAATATCTTAGAGTTAAGTAGATGTCAAACAATATTATTATTATTATTAAATCTGTCATGTTCTTCAAAGAGCAACCTAATCGGTTGTACATACAGGAAGACCTTAGGCTTTTTTTGGTGGGCCCTTTTGATGTGTTGATTGAGTCCTAGACTTCTAAACCTAAATGACTCCATGGTTTGCTGGATAGTTTACCATTGCTTGGTCAGAGTCTATGATAGTTTAACTTGTACATAACTAAATGTTGAAAGAAAAAAAAAACATTTTTGCAAAAATAGCTACTAGGCTAAAAAAAAGAGTTAATGACCTTAAAGTCTGGATTTGTCAATTAAAAAAAAAAATTCATGTCCCAATAAATGAAATGATGAATAATGGGTTCAGCGAGTGGATTTCATCCCTTTAACAGACTTCTTAACAGTGATTCATGGACATTCTTACTGCTTCTTTTGTTCTCTAACTGGAATGTGTGCACATCTTAAAACAATTTTGGGGGGGGGGGGTGGGTGGGTTTGTTTGGGGTCGTTGTTTTGTTTTTATTCTTCGGCAGATTTATCTACAGCTGTGAAGAAATGCCATGATTAATTTCCTTTAATGCAACTGCTGCACAAAAATTATTTACATCTTAATATGTTTCTTGCAGCTCATAACACTTCCTAACAGAACTATAAAGAATAATAACATTTATCTTAATCATGTTTACCTCATTTCATTTATTCTGTAAAAGACATTCCTACTAGACTTATATATATATATATATATATATATATATATATATATATATATATATAAATGAGACTTGTATAAGCAATAGATCATGCATGATTGCTTTTTAAAGTTTAAGCTATTTCCACCAAAAATTCACAGTTTAAAGACATTCCTACTAGACTTATATATATATATATATATATATATATATATATATATATATATATAAATGAGACTTGTATAAGCAATAGATCATGCATGATTGCTTCTTAAAGTTTAAGCCATTTCCACCAAAAATTCACAGTTTTAATGATTACATTTTTAAAATTGGGATTATTTTTTGTGTTTGTATACTCCAGAAAACTGACTATACCTTTATAATTTGTCCTTGACATCCTCTAGAGTGTAAAGTTTGGAGGAACCCGTTAAACTTATTCCGAGGTTCTGAGTATCAACGATTCAACTGGGCCACAGGGAAGGAACCTCTCACATACTATGACATGAACCTGTCTGCACAAGATCACCAAACCTACTTTACGTGTGAAGCTGATACAGGCAAACCTGAATATGAAAGTAAGTTAATCGGATGTTGTCATGACATGCTCTTTTTTTTTTATGCCATGGATCACGGCGCCCTTAAACGTGGAGGCACCATGAAACGATGGTTTCGTTTATTCTAACGAGACGCTGGTTTGTGGAAAGTATTTATTTTAAAAAATCCGATTTTTAATCGCCTTCAAGGGCAGAACGTCGCTTTTTTTTTAAAGTGATTAAGTTTTCATTGACCCTATTTGAAATTTAGTGGAGGGTTTTTTGCAACAAGAAGCTGGAATTAATAGTTGCCTGCCTTCCTCATTTGAATACACCAATGCAGATAAATCTTGTAGGCAGCAGCGGATAGATTCAAGTGTAGTGTTGGCAAGTGCATTTCGTGGATCCATGAATTACCATTTCTATCTCTGCAAATCCTTACATCATTTAATGTTTAGGATCTACATCTGCTCCTAAGCAATTTAACATGTGAGTCCAAAAATGCAGAAGTTAAAACTGATGTGTCTCAATCAGTTTATTCAAATATTTTGTTGAAACAAATCTTTGAACTGGGGTGAGACTCCGCACAAGTTATATTGCATTGTCTGATAAAGAGAGATTCATTGATTTTCATGTCTCATGACATTTGAGATTTCAATCATCTTACATGAAAAATAAAAATGGTCAAGTGGTCACAGGTGTTCAATGACATTGTCCAGGTCCCAGCTAATGTCTGACCTATTTGGAATAATGATAAGGAGGGAGCGGAGAAAGCTGGGGCAGGGGAAGTCAATAGTAGTCTTTAACATTTATAATGAGCATTAAATTTCTTTGTCTGGCCCACCATTTTTATTTGTATATGATGGCCTGGGTAACCTGATAGAAGTTAAATGAAAAAGTTTCAGCTTGATCCCAGTAACATCCTGGGCTGCAAGTGATATAGGAGACAGGGGAGTTGATTTGCCTGGGGTTGGGTGTATGCATAGTGTAAGGCTGGGGGGGGGGAGACTGGATGGGGAGGGGGGGGGCTGGATTCATTATGGAAGGGAGGCTTTTCTGAGGTAAGCTTAAGTTTGATGCATTGGTCTAGTTAAAATATGGGGTCAGTAAACCTTAAGCTTGTGGATGTAATATGATGAAAGGATGAGGGGAAATTGAATTAATTCGTGACAGTTGTTAGAAATGTCTTTAAGATTGTTTTCCCTTTGTTATCCTTGCCTTCTGTTTTCACTTGTTTTTCGGGTCAGAACTTAGGCTTTTAGCCTGTGAAATTAATGCATTCCTTCTTAATGAAATTCGGCTTTTAGATTTTCCCCACCTAGTTTGTTTTGTTTATTTTACTGATTTTCCTCTTTATTTAATATTTGTTTCTTTTTCACGTCATTTGATTTTCAGTGCCTTCAATATTTAAATTATTTTTTTTCCCCGCATTCTTCCTCTCAGTAATGCAGATGGCCTGGAGGGAAAGAAATCCTCAATCTCGAATTAAAGCTGCCCACAATGCTTTGGAAAAGAATCCTGAGTAAGGATCACTATGCACTTGTTAAAAATCGCATCTTTTTTTTTTTTCCTTCTTGAATGTTCATGGCAACTGGTAGGGGCTCTTCACCTCTATCACGTCATCCATAAGCAGTAGCATTGAAATAAAACTTCCTTTTTGTATTTTTCCTATGCATTTGTAAGGATTTACAGATTTACTTACTACTGCTCCATTTTTGTCACACTATTACAAAATGATATATAACTTACGGTTACCCAAAATTTGTTTGAAAGAAATTTGGTAGACGGAAAATTGAATGACGGAAATTTGGTCCAACGGAAATTTGATCAAATTTTATTTTCAGCTCACACAATCAAATTGTCGTCAAATTTCTTATTGCATGCACTATGCTATATAGTAAAACAAAATAATGCAGTCTAAAAGAAATTTGACGCAAAATTTGATTGTGTGAACTGAAAATAGAACTCGATCAAATTTCCGCTCTACCAAACTTTCGTTGATCGATTTTCCGGATACGTAACTTCAGAATAAAAAAAATGAGACCTAAATATTTTGAAGGAATATTTCATTTAAATTCATTAGTATTTTGCGAAAGTAATTCAAGTTTTGTTCAGTTTTGAACTTATGAAAGTGTTTTGGTGCTGTTTAACCAAGTATGACTTTTTCTTCAGATGTGCAACAGCCATGGTGCTCTTAGCAGAGGAGGAAACAACAACAGTTTTAGAGGTCAGTCTTATTTCTGGGGGTGTAAGTGTAAGCATTTCCTGTTGAGTTTTGAGACCACCAGAGGGTGCTGTAGTTGATATGTTACCAAGAGACATCAAGTTGATGTAAATAAAGAAAGTTTACTAGAAACTGCTAGTTGAAATTATTTCTACATAAATTTAGATATGACAAATGAAGACCTTGAGAAAATGTCAGAAAAATTTTCCCCTGGTGAAGATTTTCTATTTGTCTTTTTCTCCAGTGTGAAAAAATGTTCAAACAGGCATACAAAGCAGCAGAGGGCAGTTACAGAAAATCTCAAACAACACAACATCAAAACTCTACACAGGAGGCATTGCATCGTAAGTTGTGTTGCAGTCTCGTGCAGCCAGAGTGATGGGGTCAATACCAAAGTTGGGTTCATTCTGTTTCAGCTAGCTAGAATGGGGAACATCTGAAATCAAGCTACGTTAAAATATAAGCGCAGAAAATTCCCACTGCATCTGGATTTCATGTCACTGATGTCAGTTTGGCTGATTTGTTCAAAGAACACTTGCGCTTTCTCAGAACCCATTTGTCCATCATTTCATCTCAATGTAGCAGATAAACTATGGCCAGTCAATGTATTGTGTACTTACTCTCTTAAGTTCTGATTTGATATCTTTAAATAATGACAGAAAGAAATTACTTTAAACTGAGGCATCCCTTCAACCATTCCAAGATGGTAACTGAGGCATCTGTTCAGCCAACCCAAGATGGTAATTAAATCATCAGTCCTAGAACTCCTTGACCAACCTCCCATGGGGCTCACTTGTGGTTGATTTCCTGTACATGACAGGAGTCATAAATCTTTCCATCTGAGACCAGAGTTATTGATTATTATCATTAGAAATGAGGTTGGCAGATTTCCTTTGTTGCATTTTGGGGGAATTTTTTCTCATGCCGGGCATATAGATTAAGCTTCCAGCCCTCCTCCATACTGAAAATTATATGTTGGTGCCCAATAATTCTTTCATTCTTTGCAACTTCCATATAAGACAAAATTTTGACTTTTCCTTAAATCAGAGGATATTCTTTTAAGGTCACGCTACTGAATAGAGGAAACAAATAATTTCCTCGCATTATTTAAATCACTGGTCACTCGTAAGATATGGAATTATCCAGCAAGCTCCACTTACAGCACAGAGTTACTTATTGGTTTAGTAAAGTATCTGTTTTCTCATAACTAAATCTATAGTTCCACTAAAAAAAACATTCATCTTCTGTTATGAAATTTATCTTAAGCCATTGATACTTACACAAATTGTTTCTTTTGATGTGTTCTGTTTTTTGTGAAATTAGTATTTTATTTATTTATTTATTTTTTATTTGTTTAACAGTTCGAAATATGAATGTTTTAATATAGAATTGGTATTTTTTATTTTACTTCCTGGTCGAGATATGAATGTTTTAGTTTACAATTAATTAGTATTTGTTATTTTACTTCCAGGTCGAGATATGAATGTTTTAGTATACATAAAGAGGAGACTTGCCATGTGTGCAAGAAAACTTGGGAGGACAAGAGAAGCTGTAAAAATGATGAGAGATGTGAGTAAGCTAGAGTGAACGCTGGTTTACTCCATTTACAGTTTGAAATATAATACGGCAATGAAATCTTTTTCTCTTTATCTGAAAAGAAAATCATTTTTGCGGCTCATTATCATCTTAAATACCCTTTTCAAAGCATGATTTATCCAGATAAATTTTTTTTTTAATGTTTAAAAATAATTCAAAGACAAGTTTAAAATGTTTAATTTTTGTAAGTAACATAATTTAGCACATTTTTTTTAGTGTCTTGAAAGCCAAACTACTTTTATGAAAAGCACTTATGCTTATTAAAAAAATGTTTTTTTCCTTTATGAGCTGAATATAAAAACACTGACTTTTCTTCTGTTCAGTTATTTCCATAATATCAAAATTCATTTTCTCTATCATGTTACAATAAAATTATTAGCATTATATTATTTATTAAGGGGGAGGAGGGAGGGGATATTATCAGCCCATTTTGGGTTTCAATTAATCTTTTAAATTAGTTTTGTGAAATGAATGTTAATACACATTAACAAAAAAGAGTCGACAATATTTGCTAACATCTCAGCGGGCTTAAGATGTGTCCTGTTACAGTTATTAAGACTTCTCGTGGATGATGAAAAAATCCTAAGTAATCTGAATATTCAATCCGTCTGGTGTCAGCATGGCTTCCACATTCAATAATGTATATTTTATTTCCTTGCCGCAGTTGTTGAAAGAATCTCCCGTCATGAACTTCAACATTCATGAAAATTTAATAGAGGCGCTGTTAGAGTTGCAGGCCTACGCTGACGTCCAAGCAGTGTTGGCCAGGTTTGATGGTATGTCATGACATGTAGTGTAATGGGAGGTTGCCAGGGTATAATATGTGGTTGAGAGTTGCCAGTGGGGATTTGGGAGACGTGGCCAGACGGGTCATGGTCACACTAAAGGGGTTGTGGAAGTGACATGGCAGAGTGTTGGTTGCATTCGGGGGGGGGGGGGGGCTGTAATGCCAAGTAAGGGGTTGTACAGNGAAGATATATGGGGGGGGGGGTGGGGGAGATAACCAAAGGACTAATGTGGTGAAGAGTAGGAAGTCATCTGGGTGTCTCTGTTCATGGTCACCTCATCAGACCTGTTTACTCTTAAGATTTTGGCGTACAATGTACGATTTTGAGGTGTATGATTATTTTTAACTATAAATATAATGTATTGAACGATTTTGTGATGATATTGTATGATTTTAAAAGTTTGAGGGTAAACAGGTCTGCCTCATGGAAAAGTGTGGTTGTCATTTCTGTTTCGGCAAGTTGAACAGTATGACAAAACATGAGGATACATAAACACGCAGTATTCAAAGGGGCCACTAAGAATGCCCCGCAAAAATTAGAGGTTCTCAGAATATTTAAAAAGGTATTTAGTTATGACATATTTTTCATTGTACAGCTACACCATGTTTTTTTCTCTTTCCCCCCCCCCCCCCAAAAAAAAAATCCAGATATCAGCTTACCAAAGTCAGCAACAATATGTTATACGGCAGCACTGCTCAAAGCCAGGGCTGTGGCCGATAAGTAAGTAGGAAGGCTTTCTTTGCTAATCTGCTTTTTTAAACATAATTGGGAGACATCTGCAAAATCATGACTGCTATTTTTTTTTTATTGTGGGGGGGCATGCACATATTGGTAACATTGTAACAACATATATGACATCATGTGGGGTGGTTGAGGCCACATATAGGTAACATATATCATATAAGAAATTATTACAAGTTGGAGTTTAGATTAACAACGATAAACTGCGATTTTTGTTTTCTAAACATATTTAATAATTGTGTTTTATATTGTGTTTAGTCTTCCTTTCATTGAGGCTTTGTAGTGACATGCTACAAAATACATAATTCTCTATGTAACATCTAATGTCTCTAAGCTACCAGATGTTCAATAGTTCGAAACAAAATTTCAGATCACTGCTCTAAATGAGATTTTTTTTAAATACCGCAAGTGCATTTGATGTGTAAGATTTTCTTTTATTTTACAGAAATGGTGTAATAACCTGCTGTGTAAATGTGGTTGGGATCAATGAATATTAATACAGTTCAGGGGGAGGGGGGGGGGGCGCACTAATTCAGAATCTTATAAAGCGCATTACTTGAATCCATTGTTTGGCTGGCTATAGCTAGTAGTATAGTAATTTGTTTCCACACAAATTAAACAAAAATATCTCGAAAGTCAAAGTGTTAACAAATTCTTAATTGTGGCCAGGGTATCAAATAGACAAATTGAAATAATCCATATGTGCTGTTAGTTAGGTCATCAATAGATGCATCAACTCCATTTAATGCAACATTACAGCTTTGATCTTGCATGGCCATGTATCTCAAATATTGTAAATTTTGTGTTGTTTTTTTTTTTTTCAATTTTTTTTTTGTTTTTTTGGTCAACCCATCACATCTTGTTGTTGTATAACTCTGATGGCTTGAACCACCTAATACACACACACACACAAAGGATTGTCACCGTAAATAATTGTTTTAATTTTTAAAGTTTTTTTAAGTTTTTCTTTTTTTCCTGTGATTAAACTTTTTTTAAACAAATGAATGTCCTCCAAAGGGTTAATTTCAAATATAAACCAGTTACATTCACCACAATAATACTAGATTACTTCCTCCGCCTTACACCAGTGCCGCATCGTTTCTCCATCAGATATACCCCTGAATTACCCTCCAAAACATCCCCATCAACATTTCTGAGGTATGTTGATGTTTTATTCCCGCTGTGACTAGCGATTTTCATATTCAATTTTTTTTTTTTAATTGCGAATTTTATTTAAAACAAATTGAGCTTTGCCGAGGCTTCACAAGCTACAGAGTTTTCTTTCAATTCCATGTCATTTTTCAATCATTTTCTTCCAAGTTTTGATTCAGTAATTTTATTTTGTATTGTGATCTTATGTCACTGTTGTAAACTTCAACAAATGATGCTTTATGTTCCCAGCTATTGTAAAAATATTGTCAGAGCTTGCATGAAGTATTTTTTAGTGTTACTCTTAAAGTAAAGAAAATACTCATTCTTCTTATAACCCTAATTGAGGTTTAAATAAGCACCTTGTTAAAAAAAATGCTTAGTTGTTTCCAAACGTAAAGCTGCTGTGCCCAATATTTACCATTGTTTGCTCCCCCTTTGCACTGTTATATTACCTTAAGCTGTCTATGAGACATTTGTTTTACAAAATTTATTTTAAGCTTTATACGAAATTTTTTTTTTTTATTTGCACATCTAAAAAAAAGTTTTTAGTCATTAAAGCAAACACTGCTTTTAATTTAAAATATCGTTATAATCATGTTTTTAAAAATAAATGTTGATAGTTGTCTTGAAGCAACAGTAAAGACCATACACCAAAAGAATGTAGAATGTTGGGTGGCATCAGCTTAGAATATTTCGTTGTTGTTGCTAGACATGTTGTAACTGATTCAATCAGTGTTTGTATTTGGCCCTCACTGTTTGCAAAACATTCCTGAACTTTGAACTTGTCGATAGTAGAACAGATGTTGTTGTCAACCAATGATCAAAAGTGCAAAGAAAATGTTAAGTCTTGTTGTAATTATTGATTATTTATGCACGCTTTTGATGTTTTATCCTTCTGCTTGGCCCGTAATAAGCATGCCTGATCCATTTCTGATGTTTGTAAACACACCAGCCACTATGCAATGGCTGCCTGTCTAAATTCATCTTTCTCAAACCAATTTTGTTTTCTGTTCTTGAATTTGCTCTGACAGATTTTCTCCAGATATAGCATCAAAGCGAGGGTTGAGCACAGCAGAGATGACAGCGGTTGAAGCTATTCACAGAGCAGTGGAGTTCAATCCACATGTTCCGAAGGTCAGTTTGGGATCACACCGCAAAAGTTGGAGGAGGGCATTTTATAGGCCAGGCCTGCACAACTCAAAATATAAGGCGGGCTGTAACACGTGATGAAAAACTTGTGTGGGCCAAACGAAAATAGGACAGGACTTGTGCGGGCCAAAAGAAAATATGACGGGGGGGGGGGTCATTAAGAAATGAATAAAGAATATTTCGTTACTTCGCGGGTCAAAAAGTGGGTGCTGGCAGGCCGTAAGTTGTGCAGGCCTGTTATAGGCAGTCATATTTTTATAGCGGGTCCACATTAAATGTTTGTCAAAATTTTTAAAATCTGATTATTATTATTCTTTTCTTAATAACAAACCAGCCAATTGCCACCCAATCATCAAAGCTTACCTCTGAATATAACTATATAAAGGTTTTACTCTACTGTTTATCATCTCCTTACCAGTATCTTTTAGAGATGAAGAGTCTGATTCTGCCACCTGAACATATCTTAAAGAGAGGGGACAGCGAGGCAATAGCATACTCATTCTTCCACCTCCATCACTGGAAGAGGGTGGATGGAGCCCTAAATCTATTACACTGTACATGGGAGGGAAGTGAGTATTTGTTCAACATCTTGCATTCTTCTCTACTCTTCAACAAATGATGGTCATAACAGATTATCAAAATATTATTTCAAAAGAAAATATTATTTCAAAAGTAAATATTATTTCAAAAGAAAATATGACCAGGGGTTCTTAATCTGATGCACCTGGCCACCATAAGGGTAGCAGGTAACAGTGACAAATATTCAACGAGACATTAATTACCTCATAAGCCAAAATCAGACCCATACGTGTCATAAAGATACTAAAAAGTTTATGTTGTTAAATCGTTCTTCATGCCTCTTTTTTTTGAGCTACAAATCAGACGTGCAGTGTACATAGGAATTCATTCATATTTTTTTAGAAGTCTTTTCTGGCCCCCAACAGCGTCTGAGAGGCAGTGAATCGTCCCCCTGTTAAAAATGTTTTAGATTCCGCCTCAGAGGCCAATGATAGCGAACCTCTATCTGGCTGATAGTTTGCCAATAATTGAGTGCAAACCTCTATGTTACAAACACTTGATTGTGTGCCATAGATGCCGCTGCTGTTATATAGGCAAAACTGGAAGAAGATTAGGTTCACTGAACATCTTCATGGTATTAAACGGGGTAAACTTTCCACAGTCTCATCCCATTTCAACAGAGATAGACACAAAGAGAACATCAGATGTTTCCATCACAAGATTAAGTTCCTGCACTAACACACCAGCGAGGGTTAGAAGGGAAAACAAATTAATTGAGCTTTTTGTCACAATATTACCATATGGAATTAATCAAAATACTCTCCTACTAAAGATCCTCACTTTCCCTATATTTTTCTTTTCTTATTTTGTTACCTTTTACATATTTCCAAAACATTTTTATCAATTAAAATATTATTTTTAACATTAATGATACATAAATTCTTTGACTTCCTGTAATCTTGGTTATGGAAAGCCCAACTTCCGGCAATAACATTAATATAACCCTTAACTACTTTCTATTTCTTGTTGTTTCTTCATATTTCCTGTTTGCTAAGGAAGGATTTTAGCTGAAATGTTCTTCTTTTATTGTCCTGTATTTATATTTCAAGCTTCCACATACCTTTTTCCACTATTTCCTTGAACGCAGTTCTTCATTTGTTACCAATGGCTAAGTACGGGAATAGTACTTGTGACATTTTACCCACAAGCTCACCCATTTATTTCCTCTAATCTTTATCATCCATTCAGCATTCCGTATGATCCCGTATCCCCTTGAGAAAGGTCACCTGTTTCATCCCTACCCCACATGCACTGAAAACGCAGACAGAGAGCTATTGCCAGGTACAACAAATTCCTTTTTATTCACTTTCTATTTACGCAATTTAGCCCATGTATATATATATATATATATATATATATATACTAGCCTCGAATTGTATTGGGAAAAACTTCTACAACCTTTTATCCAACATTGAAATTTAGGGCCCTGTAAAAAACATGTTGGTAAAGTTTGAAGAAAAGAAGAAGAAAAAAATTGTTTTTCTCCAATAAAAAAAACCACAATTATATAATAACTTTTACCAATGCAATCCCGTTTCCATCAGAATTTGAATGTGGATAATCAGGTGTAAGTGTACTAAGTTTGTTCTAGATCCATCCACCCATGCAAAAGCTATGTTGGAAATTATATTTATACAGCTCATATAAGAAAAAAGAGAATTTACAGCTCCTGGCCCCAAACAGAATATGTTTTTAAAGTTCAAACCCCCCCCCCCCATTCTGATTATTGATGGATATTTGTGCCAAGTTTAGTCAAGATCCATCAATCCACATAAAAACTTATGCTGAACAAAATAATCCATAAACCAATTTTTACTTTTATAAATGTGTATGATGTGATATTGACATGTATATTATTTACATATATATATATATATATATATTTATAAATGTGTATAATGTGATATATATATATATATTATATATATATATATATATATATATATATATATATATATATATATATATATATATATATATCAAAATACATAATTCTCCATGTAACAATGCTACCAGATAGCATTGATTTCACTACATGAGACTCGTAAAAATACAGCAGGTGTGTTTGGTGCTTAAGATATTCTTTTGTTTGATGGAAATAGTTGATGTAATAAATCTGCAAATGTGAGAGGGGCTGGGACATTAGAATATTCATATAGTTCAGGGGCATTGGTATAGGACAGTAATTGGGAATATCATGCATTACTTGAGTGCCTGTTTTGTCAAGTATCTTTAGCAGATGGGAAGTTCACACATTTCAGCCCCCATTTTTTGGCTGGCTGTAGATAGAAAATATATATGTGTGTATTGGTCTCTGACTCACATTCAAATTCTTGGGTCGAGGATAGTTACAGAGCTGTGTTTATACAATATATGATGCTTTAAAAAATTTCATAAATAAAATATATATAAACCAATAAACAAATTTTCACACCAATTGACCTTTTAATATGTTTAAAATTAATCAAAATGATTTAATTATTGTTACATATTTTTTTTAATGGTAATAATAATTAATCACATTTCAAAATATTTTTTATCTCATCCTTAGATTTTCCATTAGCATGTCTACTTATTATCAGACTGTTTACTTCTGTTGTTAAATTGCATGACACATTGAAACATATGATCTAATCCATTAAAAATCTATTGCCCCTGCTATGTGGATCGATGGGTGAATATTACTTCCCCTGATGCCTATGTTCCTGTCCTCAGCCTTCCACGAAGTTTCTGTGTACCCCAGAAAGGAACTGCCATTCTTCATTTTGTTCACGGCCGGACTGTGTTCCTTCACCGCCCTCCTCGCCCTACTCACACATCAATACCCTGAACCCATGGGAGTCGTCGTCAGAACGGTAGGTTATATAACAATTGCAAACCAGTTGATTCATTGAAAAAGCAGTTTAAAAATACATAATGACTCTTGGTTATATCATGTAATGTTTTAAAAATGAAATTCTTTTTTAAATCGAATGGAGAACATACAATATGTATTCTTTTTTTTTTCTTCTTGCATATTCTTGGCCGTACAATCAAAATACAATTGTATCTTTTTCTGCAGATGCTCGGATGGCTTTACCTCCCTTTGAGCTATATATTGGAAAAACTGGAGGCAATTTTACCATCTAATCTGCTGCATCAGCTCTCACGCATTTAGTGAGTATTCCTTTAGCAAGTAATCATTTAGTAATGATTAAGCAAGTAATCATTAAGTCAGTAATCATTTAGCAAGTAATCATGTAGTGAGTTTGATTTAGTGCGTAATGATTTAGCGAGTAATCATTTAGTGAGCAATCAGATGATATTGATTGAAGTTGTTTACTACATTTTTTTTACACATCAAATCATTAAGCACAGATAATTGTTGCTACTAATAAAATAATGAAATACTTTTTATCTAGAAAAACTGTTGTCTGAAAACAAACTGTTTTGACAGAATCACAAATAAACCAATCCATCTCTCTGCTGTTTTCTCCAGACTGAACTCACGGCCGACACACTTTCCTCGACACCTCGTACGATTCTGGCTCTACAAAGTGAACATCTAAGTCTATAGAATAACCTTATACCTGTAGCATCGTTGATACCGTCACTGTTGCCATCACCACATCCCCCATCACAGACTGCGGCGCCCAAGGGCGTTGCTTATTTCATTTCTCACCCCCATTATCATCGCTGTTTTTGTTGTAAGCATTGTTTCTTGTATCACTTGTTCAAAGCTCTAGCCCTGCTCCAAGGCTGCCCCCTGTTCTTTTAGTAGATGCTAGTTGTTTGGTGTGATAGACGGAAACTTTAAAAGAATCTCCTAAGTTAACTGCCCAGACGAATTTTTTTTTCTAGCATAAGTCCACCACCTATCCAATATTTAAGTTGTCGGGGCCGTGGCATCCTCCCAGACTTCCACTGGGAAGCCAGAAGGGGCCTAATGCTTCTTTAGTTTAAGGAATCTAAATTTAGCCTTTATTATCGTTGCTTTGAGATGTACTGTAATAACTTCCTTTAGAAATATTGGCATACCAGTGCTTGGATTCACCTCAGAACAGGGTTTTTAGTGGGAGTTGGGTGAGGTATAGATGGCCCATAAGGAGTTAGCAGTGCAATAGGGCCCTGGCCTCGCATACATAGGGGCCTGTAGTTTTAATCAAGAATGAATATTTATTTATAGCTAAGCTCATAGTTTGGTTTTTTTTTAATTCTTTTATTTAATGCCAAAATCTCTTTTCTTCAATTAATGCATTTAAATTAAAACTAAAAAGAATGTCATCACCTCCCACGGCAAATTTTATTTGCACTCACTCTTAAACACCTCATTTATCTACACTGATGTTGTGAGCCTGTAGTTGATGGTAGTGTAGTGACCACGTGTTCATTGCAGCCAAGGGATACTGCAGGATTTCATTAATGTTTTGGTGTCATTCAAATTTGTTATCGTAAGGAGCAATCTAAAGATGTCATTATTTGAATTATATGACTTGGCACACACACAAAATGTGCTAATTTTGGTTTAAAGATGTCCAAGTATCTAATGTTATCTGCCATATGAATTACTCAAACTAACCACAGCAGGCAAGCACCACATTAGCGCCGTCGGGCACGTATGTTATTTTAATTACCCAAGAGCTAACCACACTCAAACAGATTTGATTACCTGAAGGCCCCTGTGGTGGAACCACTCGGTCCGGCTGTCTTTTTAAATGATGAACAGTAAACCCCTGAAGGCCAGGTGTTAATTGCCTGAGATCTGACCACGCTCCTTTAGAGGTGTATGCCTAACGGTTCCAATGAAGGGACCACATAGTCCCACTGTCTATGTAAACATTGCTAGACAAATGTATTCTTCCCCCAGGCTGAATTTCTGTGGTGCCTCACACATATGTTTTAGAGGTTGACAACAGACTTATGAGCCTGTGTTCATGACCAGATGGCTAACTTAAAGTCTTAGAAGATGTGGTTTTCTTTTTTTTATCATAGTTCTATGGAAGAACAACAACAAAAAACTCAGGTGGCTGCAGCTGCAATCTTTGTCAGACTAAAGTTGTTCCTAAAACGACAGAATTTTTTTATTTAATTACCTATTAAGTTGAAGATACCACCTTGGAAATTACCACACTCTTAAGGTGCTGCCTTATCAAATTAAACCACTGCTATGCTCCACCTTACATGTAACCCTCAGACTCTGAAGCCACTTCTGTAAGCAATGAAATAGAGGCTATTTTTTTTGTGTGTGAAAGGGTTAATTCTTACTCCCCCTTGCTATCATTGGTCTCCCCTGAATTTTTTGGATCATTTGTTTTTTTGTGTATCATCATCTTGTGTATTTCTTGTACCATGTACTTTTCAAATGAACAGTGATAAATGTTATGACATGATGCCCAGTAGGGCATTGTGAGGGCTAGCTGAGAAACGACTTACAAATGCTGGGATATTTAACATTAAGCTGACATGACATAAAGGCCTGCATTGTTTTGTTGTTTGTTGTTGTTTTTTTTGTTCCAATAAAATAATGATTATAATGATGATATCAGACCTGGTTGCTCTTACAATTTTGTCATTCTCTGTATGATTTTTGAGATGGTAAAGTACTATTCTGAAAGAATATTGTACTATTTTTGAAGTTCCTGGGTAACCAGGTCTGTTACAGGGGGAGGGGGGGGGTGTGTTTAATGTGGCTTAGTACAATTACGGCAGATGGTCAAATCATTCGGTTTTTTTGTTAGTCTTATAATTGGAGCTCTTCATACAGGATTTTAAATATATTTCTATCCTCTGAAGAAATGGTTATAAGTAAAGTCAAAAAATCTTCTGCAATTGTCAGGGAGACATCTACTTAATAATGTAAAAATATTTTGAAACCATTCTATGCCTCTCAGGTGTCCTTAATAAGTCAGTCAGGACTATAAGTGGCAAAAAATCTTTTTAAAAATGTGGGCTAATCATTTATAAATTTATAAGTAAGGGTAACTTAACAATTTTTTTTACATTTTTCCTATCATGTTATGTTAACATTAAAACAAGAACATCTCATTTAAAATAGTTGTACTTAAATAATCATTGCAGTACTCAAATAATCATTTTGCAGTGTGTATTCATAATGTTTACTTTAAAAGGAGATGTTCCGCTTGTAGTTCTGTTTAATATTTGACAAGGTTAATTAATGGTGCAGTGTTCAATTTAAAATTGGGGTGGGTGGGGATTATCCATTACCTAAAAAGACTTATCAGAATAGTTATAAAAAATTTGTTGAGGGGTTCTCAGCTTATTGATGAAAACCAAACTGAAGATGGTCTTTGTATGATGTTGGCTGAATGTTATCCAGCGTATTGAAAAGTCCAGTTTCTTGGCTTGCCAAAATATTCTTTCTTAGACAAAGAAAAGGGAAATGATTATAAATATACCTGAGCGGAGTAATGCAGTTTGTGGAATTTTGCCAAGCAAATTATTCTTACAAAATGTTCCTCAGACCCGACTCATGACTCATGTTTAAATTTTGCGTATTAAAAAGTCCTTTTGACTCCATGTTTCAAAGTGTTGGGTGTTTTCTAATGTTATCTATGTCTACAATTTGCTATGTGGTGCTATTGTTTTTTGTCGCTACTTCACAAGTTCATGATAAACGTTCTAGGACCGGAGAAAACAAATTATTTCTTTTCATGACACATGGTCTCCAGCTGGAGGAAGAATTGATGTGCTGTGCACCGGATTTTTAAAAAAAAACATGGTTCACATTTAAACAACAAAATCTGGCTGAACGTGTCAGGCCCAAGACAAATGACTTCTTAATAGTAATAGAATTTATCAATTTATAAAGTTGATTAAAGAGTTCAGGCAATAGTTCAACTATAAAACGCAAACTTCAGTGAGGCATTTAATGCATACCAGGACTCACAACTATCAGAGAGATGTTTACACTTTCTCTCACTGGCAAGTCTGGTATATACTTATGATATACAGGGGGCATTTCCAAAATCAATTTGCTACTTTAAATTAAAATGTCCTTTCAAAAATTATCATTACTTATAAGACTATTAAAGTAAGTTTGTTACAGGTGGAAACTATCCACTCTTACATTCAGTCCTCATGCCCCAAGGACTGCTACCTGTGTCTATTGACTGCTAAGCATTTTTTTCTCATTACCTGCAACTCCATTACATTGAATTTAAGGCTTATGGCACTAGAATATCTCTTGGTGGAGTTAGACTTTAAGGACTGAGGCCTATGGCACTAGAACATCTCTCAGTGGGGTTAGAAGGACTGAGGCCTATGGCACTAGAACATCTCTCAGTGGAGTTAGACTTTAAGAACTGAGGCCTATGGCACTAGAACATCTCTCCGTGGAGTTAGACTTTAAGAACTGAGGCCTATGGCACTAGAACATCTCTCCGTGGAGTTAGACTTTAAGGACTGAGGCCTATGGCACTAGAACATCTCTTAGTGGAGTTAGACTTTAAGGACTGAGGCCTATGGCACTAGAACATCTCTCAGTGGGGTTAGACTTTAAGGACTGAGGCCTATGACACTAGAACATCTCTCAGTGGGGTTAGAAGGACTGAGGCCTATGGCACTAGATCATCTCTCGGTGAAGTTAGACTTTAAGAACTGAGGCCTATGGCACTAGAACATCTCTCAGTGGAGTTAGACTTTAAGGACTTAAAGAATTGACCTAGTCTGCTCCCATCACTTTCTTACAATATTAATTTTATTAACATTTAAAGCTTTTTACTTTAAGGTTTAATTTGAATGCAACATTTATTCTAACTTACATAAGTGATTGGTTCCCCGCAATAAACAAATGACTGACTTTTGCAGCAGTCAGAAGCGGTAGCTGGGTTAAATTATGAAGTTGGGAGAGAAGATGCATGGGCTCAATTTTCAACCAATATAAGACCACTGTTCCGGCGCCTGACCTTTTTCCACATTCAATGTGATTGTAGACAGCCTTTATCATAGTAGTAGGTGCCTAGTCACGCCCAGTGTGATTGTTGGCAGTCTTTACCATAGTAGTAGGTGCCTAGTCACGCCCAGTGTGATTGTAGACAGCCTTTACCATAGTTGTAGGTGCCTAGTCACATCCGATGTGATTATAGAAAGCCTTCACCCATAGTAGTAGGTGCCTAGTCGAGTGACGTCCGATGTGATTGCAGACAAGAAAACTCGCACTCATGCATGGGCGCCCGCAGAAAACTTTGGGCAAAAAAATCTATATCTATTAACTTTCCAGGGGAAGGGGGCAAAAATTTTTTAGTAATGTTTTAATATAGTTTTAATTCACTGTAGCGTACTTGTATGGTGAACGAACGGACAGGACATCAGCTTAGTTACTTTCTCTTTATTTTCTCTTTACTTTAATAAATTTTTTGTCTAAAAAATGTTTTTATCCAATCAATCCAGGGGCGCAAATGTCCCCCTTGCCCTTACCTGTGGGCGCCCATGCATTCATGTTTATCTTCCAAACCTTTCTCCATCTGGCCAACAAAACAAAAATGGTTTTAAAATTATTACCGGCATTGCATATAATTATTTGTAAAATGTACGTTTAACCCGTTTTTTCTGAAGTTGAACAGCTAGAGTTAAGTTAAGAAATGTATTTGACTCAATTTTTTGCATGGCACAGTTAAATCACGCTCTTTAAACAATGAACACTCCCCGCCTTCTATTTCAAGATTTCCAGAAATAAGATCGTGTCGGTATCATTTACAAACAGTGGTTCTCAGCCATCCTGATGCCGCGACCCCTAAAACAGCTCCTCATGTTGTGGCGACCCCCTAATCATAAAGTTATTTTCGTTGCTACTTCATAATCATGCGTTCTCCGTTGGTCTTAGGCGACCTCTGTGTAAGGGTGGTTCGACCACAAAAAGCTCGCGACCCACAGGTTGAGAACCGCTGATTTATAACACATCTCAGTCTAATTTAAATACAAGAGCAGGTTGCATCCAGACAGTGACAGAGTGCCACACGATCGGGGGGGGGGGGTGGCGCCAGAGCGTCTAGTGCCTTGTTTTTTTTTATTTCCACAGCGGGTCATAATTTAGCAGCTTCCACTTTTTTGTCAAAACCTAAAAAATTAAAGTGTATGTCAATTCCCTTTACCAATCGAAGTGGCTATATGGACCCGGGTCCCTACAGCCGCAGCCTCTATCTAGTGTTGTTTTTAAATTAAGTGAAAAATGTGATGGGATGATTCTGTGTCCCTTTTTGTTGATAATCATAATTTTCTTCGTTTGTATGTGTTCAATCTTTTTTTTTTTTAAATTCACACGTATAATTATGGTATTCAGTTTTGGTTGCGCCCATGGCCCACAGGCAATATTGATCTCACAGGCAATGCGTTTTAAAGCAGGCCTGCGCAACATACGGCCCGCGGGCCACATGCTGTCCGCCAGCATCCACCTTTCGGCCCGCGAAGTAACGAAATGTTCTTTCTTTATTATTATTTTCTCCCACCCACTTTTTTCAGTTCTTTTTTTCGGCCCGCACAAGATTTTCAGAAAGTATCACGGCCCGCCTTACATTTTGATTTGCGCAGGCCTGCCTTAGAGCAAATAAAAAAAAATTAATTGGTTTTCCTGTAGTATTTGTAGTGGTGCATATTATTATGCAATAGGGTAGCGTTTCGCAAATGCGAGTCGCGACTGGGTATCGGGACACGAAAGCAAAATTACCCGGTAATTGAACCATTTTTTATTTTTTTTAACTGTTGAAAATCTAGGTTAGATTATTGTGACGTACTCAATTAATAAATTATTTGGACGTTTGATTCCTTTACAGTTTATAGTGAGTAAATGCTTTATCATATCTATGATAACTGTTAGGACATTCCTATCTGGTCTATGTTACCCTATATACCGGTATAGGCGATGCAAATGTTACGAATGGGCCACGAAGGAGAAGTATACAAATAACCGGGTCACGAAAAAAAAAAAAAAGAAGTTTGGGCATTTCTGCAATTGGTTCTATATTTGGTTATACATTTCTTGATATATTTCGTCATATATGTGGTTCGCTATTTGGTTCTATATTTAGTTCTATATTTGGTTTTATATTTTGTTATATATTTGGTTATATATTTCGTTGTATATTTCGTTATATATTTGGTTCTATATTTGGTTATATAGTTCGTTATTTATTTGGGGAATCCATAGGGCGGCACAAATATAAAAGTTGGATAACAAAAGTTTGAAACGTACATAGTTTCAAAGTCATTCAATGATCTATACCAGGCCTGCACAACTCAAAATGTAAGGCGGGCCGTAATACTTTATGAAAAATTTGTGCGGGCCAAAAGAAAATAGGACAGGACTTGTGCGGGCCAAAAGAAAATAGGACAGGGGAAAAGCTATTAAGAAAATAATAAGAATAAAGAATATTTCGCTACCTCACGGGCCACAAATGGGTGCTATCGGGCCGCATGCGGCCCACGGGCCGCATGTTGTGCAGGCCTGATGTATACCTACATTTTCACTTCTCAGGGGCGTAGGAAGATGTTCGAAAGGGGCGATGAGCCCCAGGCGGCACTTTTATCTTTAATTTGGGGCGGGCGGCATTTTTTGGCCTACTGCAGAATTTGTTTAATGGGAGACAGCCGGCATGAACACACCAGACAGCCGGCATCAACACACCAGACAGCCGGCATGAACACACCAGACAGCCGGCATCAACACACCAGACAGCCGGCATCAACACACCAGACAGCCGGCATCAACACACCAGACAGCTGGCATCAACACACCAGACAGCCGGCATCAACACACCAGACAGCTGGCATCAACACACCAGACAACTGGCATCAACACACCAGACAGC
>CAXITT010000486.1:593957-613219 GCA_964033795.1 Lymnaea stagnalis
ATCAACACACCAGACAGCCGGCATTAACACACCAGACAGCTGGCATCAACACACCAGACAGCTGGCATCAACACACCAGACAGCCAGCATGAACACACCAGACAGCCGGCATTAACACACCAGACAGCTGGCATCAACACACCAGACTGATGGCATCAACACACCAGACAAACAGCATGAACACACCAGACAGCTGGCATCAACACACCAGACAGCTGGCATTAACACCAGACAGCTAGCATCAACACACCAGACAGCCGGCATCAACACACCAGACAGCTAGCTAGCATCAACACCCCAGAAAGCTAGCATCAAAACGCCAGACAACTTGCATCAACCCACCAGACAACTAGCATCAACCCACCAGACAACTAGCATCAACCCACCAGACAACTAGCATCAACCCACCAGACAACTAGCATCAACCCACCAGACAACTAGCATCAACCCACCAGACAACTAGCATCAACCCACCAGACAACTAGCATCAACCCACCAGACAACTAGCATCAACCCACCAGACAACTAGCATCAACCCACCAGACAACTAGCATCAACCCACCAGACAACTAGCATCAACCCACCAGACAACTAGCATCAACCCACCAGACAACTAGCATCAACCCACCAGACAACTAGCATCAACCCACCAGACAACTAGCATCAACCCACCAGACAACTAGCATCAACCCACCAGAAAAATAGCATCAACCCACCAGAAAACTAGCATCAACCCACCAGACAACTAGCATCAACCCACCAGACAACTAGCATCAACCCACCAAACAACTAGCATCAACCCACCAGACAACTAGCTCCAACACACCAGACATCTAGCTCCAACACACCAGACATCTAGCTCCAACACACCAGACATCTAGCTCCAACACACCAGACATCTAGCTCCAACACACCATTAAATGTAGCTCGCCATATGCCGAAATACCCAGACAAGTAAACCTCTTGTAATCAGGTACAATAAATTTTGTCAAATTAAAAAATAATCCAGACTCGGTCGATTATCGCTTGCGCAGTGCAGTGGGAGAGGGGGGGGGGTGGTGCATGTTTGATACGAGAATGCAGGACAGAGTTGCCATCATGTGTATTGCCTACATTAATCAATTTCTAATTTAATGGAAATCACTTGCAATAGAGATCTTTGAGTTTGAGATAATGCCCATTTTTTTTCTTTCGTTTTGGGGGGGGGGGGGGGGGGGGGAAAGACCGGGTTTGGGGGGGGGGTAAAAAAGAAAGGGGAAAAATTAAAGTCCAAAAAAACATAAAGAAAAAAAAAAGGAGAAAAGGGGGAGGGGGGGGGGGATGGTGGAAAGACCCGGTTTGAGGGGGGGGTAACAAAGACATGGGAAAAATTATAGTCCAAAAGAACATGAAGAAGAAATAAAGGAGAAAAGGGGGCGGAAAAGAAACCGAGGAGGGAGATGAAAAATTGAGCGTTTCCGTTTGGTTTTTTGTTTCATCTTTTATTTTCTTTGATTGATCTTAGTCTGCTTATTTTATTGTTTTAAATTGTTTATTTGCTGTGTTTGCTAAGCTATAGTTTCAGACCTATTGTACGTACTTACGTCTGTAGTTTAGTGGAATAGGTTATTGTTAAGTAGATCGGTTGTTCGAACACTATGCATGAATTAAGGTTGTGCCCAGCCGCTGTGTAGATAAATCTAAGCATACAGTTAACTGAATAACAGAAGACCAACAACACACTAACTTCCATAGACCTAAAAAATCAAAGTCCCTAAACACTCAATCCACATTCACATGGATCCCACATTCACATGGATCCCAATTCACATAGATCCCCCATTCACATGGATCCCACATTCACGTAGATCCCACATTCACATGGATCCCACATTCACATGGATCCCACATTCACGTAGATCCCACATTCACATGGATCCCACATTCACATAGATCCCACATTCACATGGATCCCACATTCACATAGATCCCACATTCACATGGATCCCACATTCACATGGGATCCCACATTCACACAAAATGCGACTTCCGCATATCTTCCACTTCACACAGCACCCATTCCCCCGTAGCACCCACTCCCGCATGGTACCCACAACCACATTGTTGCCACTCACTCCTACACAATACCACACAATACCCATTTCATCGCAACGCTCCCCCACACACAGTACTACTGCCACAGAACACTCATTACCGAACACTACTCACCCACTCACACTCAGAGCCCACTTCCACACAGCCACACTCCTACACCAATCCCGATCCTACACAGCATCTGCTCCCACGCAATACCCACTTCCACACAGTGCCCACTCCCACTCATTACACCACTCCTACTGATTACCCCACTCCTACTCATTGCCCCCACTCCCACACAGTACCCCACTCCAACTCATCACCCCAACATTCATACAGTTCACATACGTTGCCACTGTCCATGGAGAGAAGCCTGCCACGTCAACTAAAACTTTCCACCAAAAAAAAACGTTTAAATGAATAAGTCTGATTTACAAGCCAAATTTTGGTTAGGAAAAAAAAGTAATAACATTGCACATATTAATTAAAACAACCTCTAAGAACAAAGTCCTTTATAACATGTAATATCACATGTCATATAACATGTAATGTCGAGCGATGGGGAAAGGGTGGGGTTAAATATTGGACAAAACATGAATACAGGTAACGCGCGTCATACGAATCCAAACTAATACTGCACCCCCCCCCCAACCCTTTTTAAAGCTCGCAAACGCACTTTTTTTCCCCACGCCCGTGCACTACATCAGTCTTCTGATTCCCGCCCGCTTTTACACAGCAGATTTATTTCACCAACAATTTTAGAAAAAGAAAAGAAAATATTACGCACCAAATGCGCTTGCCATTTTTTTAATTATTTTTTTAAAGAATCTCAATTAGCGCAATTATTGGCGAATTTCATTTGATCTTTGCCTAGAAAAACGGGAAAACTGATTTTTGTAAAAAAAAAAAAAAATATTGGGCGGGGGGGGGCGGGGTTTGGGGGGGGGCGGAAATTTGGTCGAATCATTTTTTTAGTTCACATGTTAAAATGTTCGTCAAATTTCTTTTTGAACGCAACATACTATATAGTTAAACAAAATAGTGCGATCAAAAAAAATTTTAACGTAAAATTTTTTTTTTTAAATTAGATTCGACCAAATTTCCGTTCGATCAAATTACCGTCCATCAATTTACCGTCGACGAAATTTCTTCGATCAAATTTCCGGAAACGGTCAATTTGATGTATGACGTCATGGAAAGGAACTCAGTTACTTGCGTTACATGAACTGATCAGCATCAGGTGATTTTAATTTTTGTTTACTATAAATCTGCATATCTGTAATGATATCTAAAGCTGATCAGGGATATGTGCATAAACAAAACCAATTTTTGTTTAAATGTCATGGAATTTATCGACAGCTTTTGCCGTGGGTTCGATTTGATACTTATTCCATGTTATTATTAAGTTTCGAATCTTAGAATTTTATGTGTTGGCTCGTCATTGTTCACAGTTAATTTAAAATGCTTGGTTATCATGATAAAAGTATAGACAGAATAGTATATAATTTCAAAGTATTGGAAAACGAACTCAACAGATGAGTCCAATTTTAAAATTTAAAAAAAAATTTGTTTTATACAAATTTCACATCACAAAATGAGATTACTTTTTTTTTTAAAAATCTTTTATTGATACAATTGATATCGCATTGATATTAATGTTTTCTTGATATTCAACCTGTATTTTAAAAAAACAAAACATTGACGGTAGAAAAAAGTTGTACACAAAAGTAATAACAATATTAGCAAAAGGTTTCTAACTGGAGTTGTTGTTGTTGTTGTTGTTGTTGTTGTTGTTGTTGTTGTTGTTGTTGTTGTTGTTCATTCCGCCATGTGGAATTGTCGTTACTTTCATAATCTTCCTAAGTGCCTGGCCAGTGTCGCCGTTAAGAAAATGACCACCGTCCGAACTGTGTCTGCTCCAAATGACCACGATGCTGTTTAAAAAAATCAATATACAGAGGATCAGTTTATTCATTGTAGAAACATTTGAGCATAGAATAACTTACCGTAATGTATAGTAAATGTTTACAGTTTAAAAAAAACAAACATTTTGTTTACTTTTAATCAGGTTCTTGGTTATCTAAAATGCAGGTGAACAAAAAAAAACAACGTACATCTGCCTTCCAGGTGTACAATAAATAAATTTGTTTACCCAAATTTTTTTTCCCAGGTGTAAAATAATAAAATGTACGTCTAACATCCTCATCCAGGTGTACAAAAAGCTAAATGTCTGCCAGCCATCCAGGTGTGTATCATCTAAATGTCTGTCAGCCATCCAGGTGTACCATATCTGAATGTCTGTCAGCCATCCACGTGTGCAACATCTAAATATCTGTCAGCCATCCAGGTGTGCAACATCTAAAAGTCTGTCAGCCATCCAGGTGTGCAACATCTAATTGTCTGTCAGCCATCCAGGTGTGCAACATCTAAAAGTCTGTCAGCCATCCAGGTGTGCAACATCTAATTGTCTGTCAGCCATCCACGTGTGCAACATCTAAATATCTGTCAGCCATCCAGGTGTGCAACATCTAAAAGTATGTCAGCCATCCAGGTGTGCAACATCTAATTGTCTGTCAGCCATCCAGGTGTGCAACATCTAAATGTCTGTCAGCCATCCAGGTGTACAACACCTAAATGTCTGTCAACCATCCAGGTGTACAACATCTAAATGTCTATCAACCATCCAGGTGTACAACAGCTAAATATCTGTAGTGCAACATCTAAATATCTGTCAGCCATCCAGGTGTGCAACATCTAAATGTATGTCAGCCATCCAGGTGTGCAACATCTAATTGTCTGTCAGCCATCCAGGTGTGCAACATCTAAATGTCTGTCAGCCATCAAGGTGTAAAACAACTAAATGTCTGTCAACCATCCAGGTGTACAACATCTAAATGTCTATCAACCATCCAGGTGTACAACATCTAAATATCTGTCAGCCATCCAGGTGTACAACATCTAAATGTCTGTCAGCCATCCAGGTGTACAACATCTAAATGACTTTCAACCATCCAGGTGTACAACATCTAAATCTCTATCAGCCATCCAGGTGTACAACATCTAAATGTCTGTAAGCCATCCAGGTGTACAACAACTAAATGTCTGTCAGCAATCCACGTGTGCAACATCTACTGTCAGCCATCCAGGTGTACGACATCTAAATGACTGTCAACCATCCAGGTGTACAACATCTAAATGTCTGTCAGCCATCCAGGTGTACAACATCTAAATGTATGTCAGCCACCCTGGTGTACAACAACTTAATGACTATCAACCATCCAGGTGTACAACATCTAAATGTCTGTCAGCCATCCAGGTGTACAACATCTAAATGTCTGTCAGCCATCCAGGTGTACAACATCTAAATGTCTGTCAGCCATCCAGGTGTACAACAACTAAATGTCTGTCAGCCATCCAGGTGTACAACATCTAAATGTCTGTCAGCCATCCAGGTGTACAACATCTAAATGTATGTCAGCCATCCTGGTGTACAACAACTTAATGACTGTCAACCATCCAGGTGTACAACATCTAAATGTCTGTCAGCCATCCAGGTGTACAACATCTAAATGTCTGTCAGCCATCCAGGTGTACAACATCTAAATGTCTGTCAGCCATCCTGGTGTACAACAACTTAATGACTGTCAACCATCCAGGTGTACAACATCTAAATGTCTGTCAGCCATCCAGGTGTACAACAACTAAATGTCTGTCAACCCTCCAGGTGTACAACAACTAAATGTCTGTCAACCATCCAGGTGTACAACAACTTAGTCCATGTCTACCATCATTGACGAGTCAATCGTTTGTATGTATCCATTAGTACTGACACGCCTTGACCACTGTGGCGTGTCGATCAATTAGTGACCACGTACAGCTGAATAATAAAAAAACCACTTGCCACTTTTCTTTACCCTGTCTTAAAGTTGTGGAAAAAGTGAGCACCTGGGGGGTGGTGATGTTTTACTCAGTGATGCTTTTGGTACGGACGTTCCCTCCCCTCCCCGACCTCTACCAGCTCCCCCCACCCCCGGTGGTTCCATTGTGCAACCTTCGAATCGTGGTACCGTGGAAGTGGATGTTTCCATTCGTTCAAAAGATACACATGATTTATTAACTCGACAATGACAATATTTAAAAAGAGATGATTTCGTGACTGAAATGGTATCGCCAGTAATTGATTTGGCTCTTACAGTTTCGTGGTGTTTTCTTACGTCCACTGGACCTGGACGAGGCATTCCTGCTGTTGGACGGCGAGACATTCCTGCTGTTGGATTCCGTTACACGCTTTGGACATTGGGTGCTAAAAATGAATTTGAAAACATATTTTAAATTGAGTTCCCGAAATCTAAATTTATTCCTTAACTTATGTCTTTCAAAATGGATCTACTGTTTAACGGGTTGTGTTGCGTAACGTGGGTTGGCAGCTACCTATGAAGGATTTAGTGTAGCACGGGTTGCTAGCATCATATCAAGGATGTAGCATAACGCGGGTCGCCAGCGCTCTGTTAGGATGTACCATTGCCCCCCCCCCCCGTGACGGAGCACCACCTTCTCGACCTCTTTCTCGGTGAAGTGAACCATTTTTGGCACCAGCCGAGAAAGAGAAACATGTGCGTTCAAGGGTGGGGGGGGGGGGTTAAATTATATTAAAATTTTTCATTTGGCATCGATGCTTATGGTACAGTATGCAAATCTGAAGTTAACGTCTACAATTTGACGCATTTGTATTATTATTGCACTCCTACCCCCCCCCCAACCCCGTAACTCAGAGTTCTTTAATAAGATGTTCATCCAGAATGGGAGAAACAAAACTATTCGAATTATAACTTTTCCTTTTTTAAAAAAAATTATTATAAATATTCTTCTTGAATTAACAAATTGATTTGTTTTAATTCACTCCTGATTGCCGACTGGCTTGGGAATTTCTGTTGCTATAATTAATGTAAGAGGAGAAACAAATCTACTAATTGTTTTATCCTAACTTTAAGCACAGGAGCTAATCTATCTTTAATTACAGGTGCTGCTGTGGGGGAAGCATATGTCACTACTGATTTGTGGATGGAATTGGGGGGGGGGGGAGAGTTGGTCAGTCGAACGGTGGAAGGGGGAATGTGTGCAGGGAGGGGAGAACTCTCTCTCTCTCTCTCTCTCTCTCGCTCTCTCTCTCTCTCTCTCTCTCTCTCTCTCTCTCTCTCTCTTCTTTCACTCTATTTCTCTCTCAATATGTAATATATATACATGTATATATATATATATATATATATAAATATTTATATATATATATATATAGAATGGTAAATACCTTTCTCTCTCGCTTAGGGTTGCCAGATACGTGGTCATCAAAAGGAGGGCATAATAAAACAAAAAAAGAGGACAAAAGAGGACATTTTTAAAAATGTCAAAAAAACATCATTTAAGTAGCCAATTGTACAATCATTGCCTTATAATCTTTATTAATTACTTGACACATTTCTCGGAGGAGCCAACTTTTCGCAGAGGATCCTCGTTAGCAATCACATATCCATAAAACTGTTCACACAAATTTTTAAGTAACTCTTGAAAAGCAACAAGCATTTGGGCAACTTTGGAAAAATGAACTCCTCTGTTCATGCAAGAGTCTTTCAAAATACTGTTCATTTTTGTCTTGTACAAATGATTTAAGATTGCGGTATTGGTCAAACAATTGCACCATATCTACAGTAATACTCTTTCAGATATAATATGCATGCCAAAAGGTCATCAAATGTACAGTCTTTGATTTTATATAAGTACATCCAATTAAAGCACTGAAATGCATCAAAAGGTTTCAACCACTTTTCTGAGTAACTAATGCATGCTTCATACACCAACTTAACATCTGCCATAAAAGTATTATACTCTTCTTCTCGACCACTTTAACATTTTGACCATAGATAATACAGCACAGAGCTAGATTGTTAGAATGACTAAAATCGACTGGTTCACAGAAATGCATAGACTTTGTACATTGTAGCAACGTAAACATACGATGTAATAGTTGTAACAACGATACATACAAATTATTATATAAACTGTAAGAAAAGCAAGACATTTTACGAGATTTTTGCTTTGCCTGCCGGACGTCTGGCAACCCTACTCTCGCTCTCTCTCCGTAGAAAACCTTCTGGCGTAAGAATACGGGTCGGGGGGGAGGGTGGAGTTTGCAATCTGCCCCGGGTAGCATTTTTTGGGGAGGGGGTCCACTTTATTCAAAATGATGGCTTACGATTAATGTGTGCACTTATTTTTTAGATCTTCGTCATTTTCAAGGATATAGAACATATATTGTTCTCAGCCCGCGGGTCACGACCAAAGTTCCCTTTAAGCTGCGTGGTTGCGCGGCCGCGCAGCTATCTCACAGACATCGCGCAGCAGTTTTGATTATCCGCGCAGCAAATTTCCATGTCATTGTGTGTTTGTGGGCTGTAGTTTTTTGCACACAAAAAAAATTGATTCTGTAAAACTTTGCACAGAACTGTATGATTTTGCACACGAACCAGCAAACCTTAGAGGGAACATTGGTCACGATCACCTTAAAGCAGGCCTGCACAACATATGGCCCGCGAAGTAACGAAATATTCTTGTATCTTATTATTTCTTAATAGCTTGCCCCCTGTCTTATTTTCCTTTGGCCCGCACAGGTCCTGTCCTATTTTCTTTTGGCCCGCACAGGTCCTGTCCTATTTTCTTTTGGCCCGCACAGGTCCTGTCCTATTTTCTTTTGACCCGCACACGTTTTTCCATAAAGTTTTCCGGCCCGCTAACATTTTGAGTTGTTCAGGCCTGCCTTAAAGGGTCGAAAGACTCTTTCACAGGGGTGGCCTATGACCATCGATAACACATATTTATTGAACAGCAAAGAAAATAATTGTATGGTTGGAGGGTCACCCCAACATGAGGAACTGCATTAGAAGGTCGCGACATTAGGAAGGTTAAGAACCACTGGTACAGAACATCACATGACATCTAAATGTCTAACCACTCTAAAATCTAACCTCCATTTAACTACGGTGTCTAAACACTTCGCATCTCGTCAACCATCAAATGGACATACCAACAAGCAGGACAGACATACGGTCAGTTCCCATCTTATACACAATATTAACAACAAATGAAAACAAACAAAACACATGCAATTTGATCAAGTTCTTAGATGTCTTCCAAAACTCAAGTAAATATTCTATCATTTCTGGTTCAAGTATATGTTAATCTGCCCTGGACGTTATATGTCTGAACATAAAAGAAAGATGTAGACTATTTAGATCAGCCGTTCTCAGCCTGTGGATCGCGACTCCTTTGGTGGGTTGAACGACCATTACACAGGAGTCACGTAAGAACATATTTATGATGTAGCAGATAATTTTATGGTTGGGGGTCACAACAACATGAGGCTCATGAACTGAATGAAAGGGTCGTGGCATTAGGAAGGTTTAGAGCCGCTGATGACGATGAAAAATAACACCTACCCTTCTCCGGTCGCTTTTATCGCGACACATCCGTGTTGGATGAACTCTCGCATCATCTCAAGCGACGCCTGGGGCTGGTCGTGGGGCGTCTGGTGACCCGCGCCCTTCACCACGACCCGACAGAACTGATCGGTCTTAGAATAGAATCCCCTCAGCTGACCTTCCGCCGACCACCACATCGACCGACGGGTCGCGTTGTACTCGGCCTGGTGGCGCCACGGCGTCGTCAGGAGCGCCGACTCCACCATCACGGAGCTGACGATGACGTCGTAGTCCCCGGTATAGATGAGTACCTTGTACTTGTTCATCAGCTCTGCCATTTCGGATTTGAGGCTGACGAAGAGGTCCCCGCCGAACTTGGCGTTGACGGCTCGGTTGATGATGTGGAACGTCCTGTTGCCCGCGTGCACGGCGTGGCGAATGCGGGGCGTGTTCATGCACTCATTGACCAGCATATAATCTGCGGGGTTTCCCGTGACGTAGTTGTCCAAAGTGGCGAGGCCGAGATTTCTGAGGATTTTGTCGAGCACTTCCTTGAGTTCCACGTTTTTGAGCTCGCCGGCGTGGAACTGTTGAATAAGTTTCAACGTGTCTTGCCTGTATTCAACTTTCTGAGCGTGGCTGATTACTCCCATGCTGTAGATGTACTCATAGTAGGAAAGGGTTTGGACGGGCGGGTCGAAAAATGGACCACCAATGTAGACCCCGGTTAAGGGTATGTCAGTCCTGTTTTTCTGTAGTTGTTCGTCGATGTAGTAAGCGATGCTGGGAACGTATTTGCCTGCGTAGGACTGGCCGCCAATGTACAGTTCTCTCTTTTTATATTCCGGGAACATTTTGTAAAACTGTTCTATAAAAGAGTAAAGATCCTTAGTTATACCTTTTTGGGTTGACCTGTGGCCAGCGTCGCCGCTCTCCGTAAAGCTGTAGCCCACATCCACCGGGTTGTCGATGTACAACATGGCAAAAGGATCCGCCCACGAATGTTCTCGTTTTTGAAAGTCTTTTCTGTCGGATCTGAGTTCCAGTGGCCCATTCTCCCAGAAAAGGCCCAGCATTGAAGACACGCCTGGGCCCCCGTTTAGCCAAATCAATAAAGGGGCGCTGGCGTTAAGTGCCGATGGGAAAAACCAAAAAAACAAATGGTTCTTCAAATGTTTGTCCACCGTAATGAACCCTGAGTAGCTTTCCGGAATGGTGACCCCGGTTGTATTTTCCTCAGTTACCCGGCTGTGCCCCCGTGCTTCCTTGATCTGGCCTTTTTCCAGATACGGTGTTAGAAATAACGGAACACTGGCCGAGACGATCTCAAGGAAGCCGAGCAATCCCAGCAGTCCAATCGATATTGCGAAAGAAAACTCCATTCTTGGAGGTTCTGTGGATATAAATAGATTTACAATGTTTGGCGTCATGTTTCCATACAGAGTAAACATTCAAGATAACGTTAATGGTGGGGATTTTTTTACTTCTAAACATTGCTGCCATGAGATAGCTGCATCATGTCATGTTTGTCAATGACACATATTTATAGCTACATTATGTCATGTTTGTCAATGACACATACGTTTAGCTACATTATGTCATTGTTGTCAATGACACATACCTTTAGCTTTATTATGTCATGTTTGTCAATGACACATATTTATAGCTATGTGATGCCATTTCTGTCAATGACGCATACTTATAGCTACGTTACGTCATGTTTGTCAATGACACATACTTTTAGCTATTCTTATGTTATGCTTGTCAATGACACACACTTATTAACTGGCACATTTCCTAAATGTCCACAACTTCTAAATTTACTGGCAAGCCTAATTATTTTAAGGAGTATTTCAATATGAAATTGTTGAGATTGTGACACTGTCAGTTTGTTTTCCTTTCTCGGTTCATGCGGCTGTGTCACATCTCCGTGACTCCATGTTGTATGGCAAAGACAAATATTTCATGGCGTTAAATTATTTTATGTTATTTCCATTAGTTTTAAATTTATCATTGTTTTTTTGTTTTTTTATAAATTATTATTACAGTGGTCTTATACAAAGCTGTACCCTATTTTATCCAACAACCTATTTATTTATTTATTGACCTAGAAACAACTTCAAACCAAACAGTGGCGCACAATAATTAATTAATCACAACGTCACTTTAAATTCACGGCATCGGAACACTCAGGTCATCCACAAAGACACCATCCCCCACCCCCTTCCCCCCAACCTCCTTTATTTAAATTTATTCATTGAACCAATATAATCCTAGATCCCGACAACAACCAGACACAACTTACTCTACTCAGAGCTGCTGCACCTCTCCTACAGCCAGACATAGCATCTGACAAGTGAACCATCGCCCAGTGCAGCTCCTCAAGTGGCTGGCGGATTAGCCGGGGCGGTGGGGGCCTGTTTGAAATTATCTTTTGTTGTTTCAAAGAGATGACAACTTGTGTTAGCAGCAGAAGGGGAAAGGGGGGGGTGGAGAGAATGGGGACGAAGGAAACGGGGCGGAGCCCGTTACAAAAAAACAAGATCAGAGACGAAATGCAATTTTTTTTTTTTTTTTTTTTAATCCTATGGGATCTGTGGTAGGGAGAGATGTAGCTTTACATTATAATCGAATTCTTTAAATTTTATCAGAGATCAAATATGTATAATCTTAAAAACGGCCACGCAGCCAGCCGATGAGCTTATGCAAGCGTTCGAATACCAGAATGATCTCGAATACCAGAATGATCTCGAATACCAGAATGATCTCGAATACCAGAATAATGTTGAATATCACAATGATGTTGAATACCAGAATGATGTCGAATACAAGAATGATGTTCGAATACCAGAATTTTGTCGAATACTAGAATGATGTCGAATAACAGAATGATCTCGAATACCAGAATAATGTTGAATACCAGAATGATGTTCGAATACCAGAATGCTGTCGAATACTAGAATGATGTCGAATACCAGAATAATGTTGAATACCAGAATGATGTTGAATACCAGAATGATGTTGAATACCAAAATAATGTTCGAATACCAGAATGCTGTCGAATACTAGAATGATGTCGAATACTAGAATACTAGAATGATGTCGAATACTAGAATGATGTCGAATACCAGAATGATGTTGAATACCAGAATGATGTTGAATATTAAAATAATGTTCGAATACCAGAATGCTGTCGAATATTAGAATGATGTCGAATATAAGAATGATGTCGAATACTAGAATGATGTTGAATACCAGAATAATGTTGAGTACCACTATTATGTCTAATACCAGAATTATGTCGAATACCAGAATGATATCGAGTACCAAATCGTTCTTACAGCAGTGCGTGACATAATGGCTGGGAACGATTAAGTTAAAAAGATTCCTATGGCCATTTGTTTATGTCTATCACATTTTGAATGACGTATAAAGTCTAGAGTCATCCCTCGTGTTTATTGAATAACTGATCACCTGTTATGCATGCAGTTATCCTCTGGGTCACCTGTTCTGCATGCAGTTATCCTCTGTGTCACCTGTTATGCATGCAGTTATCCTCTGTGTCACCTGTTATGCATGCAGTTATCCTCTGTGTCACCTGTTATGCATGCAGTTATCCTCTGTGTCACCTGTTATGCATGCAGTTATCCTCTGTGTCACCTGTTATGCATGCAGTTATCCTATGTATCACCTGTTATGCATGCAGTTATCCTCTGTGTCACCTGTTATGCATGCAGTTATCCTCTGTATCACCTGTTATGCATGCAGTTATCCTCTGTGTCACCTGTTATGCATGCAGTTATCCTCTGTGTCACCTGTTCTGCATGCAGTTATCCTCTGTATCACCTGTTATGCATGCAGTTATCCTCTGTATCACCTGTTATGCATGTAGTTATCCTCTGTATCACCTGTTCTGCATGCAGTTATCCTCTGTGTCACCTGTTATGCATGCAGTTATCCTCTGTGTCACCTGTTCTGCATGCAGTTATCCTCTGTGTCACATGTTCTGCATGCAGTTATCCTCTGTGTCACCTGTTATCCATGCAGTTATCCTCTGGGTCACCTGTTCTGCATGCAGTTATCCTCTGTGTCACCTGTTATCCATGCAGTTATCCTCTGGGTCACCTGTTCTGCATGCAGTTATCCTCTGTGTCACCTGTTATCCATGCAGTTATCCTCTGGATCACCTGTTCTGCATGCAGTTATCCTCTGTGCAACTGAATGCCTTTCGTGAAGCGTCTTTTTGTTGATGCCCCAACTTTCTGCAGCAGCCTTAACACTCTAGACCTTCTGTTGAGATCGGGCAGAGGTGTCTGAAGGGCATCGTATCCGTAATTAAAATACTTGACAGCTCCGAAGATGAAGAAATTTATCAGAAGCAAGCCATGGGGACGGGTGGATCTGTTGCAGCTTAACTGGGCACATGAGGAATGCACACCATATTGCGACAGCTATGTAATGACTAGCAAACAGAATCTATTCGGCCTTTTGCCCCTTCATTGTGGACCTTTTGCCCCTTCATTGTGGGCATTTTGCCCCTTCATTGTGGGCATTTTGCCCCTTCGTTGTTGGCCTTTTACCATTTATGTTGGGGTGAAAAGCCCATAATTATTTTTTTAACAAAATAAAATTGTACTTATTTATTATCATGATTTAGGGCATTGATTTCGTGTCTTAAATAGCATTTGTTCTTAAATAGCATTTACTCTGTTGGTCTCAAACAGTATTTTTTTCTGTTGGTCTTAATAGAATTTGTTCTGTTGGTCTTAAATAGCATTTGTTTTCTTGGTCTTAAGTAGCATTTATTCTGTTGGTCTTAAATAATATTTGTTCTGTTGGTCTTAAATAGCATTTGTTCTGTTGGTCTTAAATAGCATTTGTTCTGTTGGTCTTAAATAGCCTTTGTTCTCTATGTTTTCCATACCTTAAAAAAAACTTTTTTTTTTTAATTTTTACATTAAAATATCAGATGAAGGTTTTTAAGAAAATGTGGAGCGCTTGCTACCTTATCATATGTAATAGTGTATCATGTTATAATTTATAATGTTCTCATATAGAATATTTAGGTTAATATCTTTCCCTCCAAACACCGCACAGGAATTGGATTATTTCGTTTCTCTTCCACCTCCCATCCCACCCCCCGCTTTAAGGGCGAGAATCAAACGCTAGAGAGGGAGATTATCCGTGATATAACACGTCCGCCGTCACATCAGTGGAGGCGCGGGCGGGGTTGTTGGCTGCACAATCAAAAACAAACTCATTCCACGGCAACATAGATTCTAAAGACATTTTACAGAAAGTGGGGGTAGGGGGGTGTGCTGGAGGGAAGAGCCAAAAAGTGTGACGCTTTACCCTACATCTTAGAACCTGTCTCACGCCAACGAGAGGGTTGTAGTTTAACTGTCTATTAAAAAAGTGGCAACAACTCATTTTAAAGATATTTTCAGTATTAAAAAATAATAATAAGTAATGCCCTCATTTACCGAAATTGCTGTAAATTAAGGGTAGAGTTTCAATGACTCCTTAGAGTTGTACCGTTTCACAAAATCAAAAAAATAATATAAAAAAAAAAAGAATAATTCCTTAATCCCATTTTTTCCTCAGCTCACAAAGGTATTTGGGTGAAGTGAGGCCATGGCACACACGAGGCTTAGACAAATTCAATAAATGTTTATTTTATAACATTTTTTTTTTTTGTATATATATTTTTATTTAATGAACAGCAAATAAACTTCCGGTGTTTACGACACTTTTTCCCCTATTGCGCATGCGCAACGAAGTGGCTGAGTTCTTACAGCAGTCCGTGACATAATGGCGGGAACGATGGTTACGATAAGATCTCTCATCTGGAAATGCCGTACGGAAAAGGGTCAGCAGCAAGCATATTCAAATAATGGCCTGGTGGTGGGGGGGGGGCAAGGGGGGGAGGGGTTTTGGACGACGATGCGACGGAATGATATCAGTCTGGCAGCGGCGTAGCGAGGGTGTTTGGCGCCCGGGGACATCTGTCCCCCCTGCACCCCGCTCGCTACGCCTCTGCAGTCTAGCATTGTTTCATAAAGTTTAATGTCTGTTTAAAGGTTTGAGGGGGGTTGTGCATGTTGTATGGGTTCTACCATATTTGTGGATATTGATGGATTTATTACACAATGCTCAGGCAGAAAATAACAATCATCTGTGTGATAAAAGAACTCAATGTGTTTGTGTGTAGGCTAATGGGTCCAGGAGGCCACACAATGGATCACAACCACCAAACTGAACCTGGTCTTTCCTCCTGACCTTACAGTTGGGTCCTGGACATTTTGGCTTTGCCCCTTATGCTGTAATTTAAAAACAAAAACAATTGTGAAATGTAGAGGGTACAAAAATCTAATTTTTTTAAATGTGTTTGTGTGTAGGCTAATGGGTCCAGGAGGCCACACAATGGATCACAACCACCAAACTGAACCTGGTCTTTCCTCCTGACCTTACAGTTGGGTCCTGGACATTTTGGCTTTGCCCCTTATGCTGTAATTTAAAAACAAAAACAATTGTGAAATGTAGAGGGTACAAAAATCTAATTTTTTTAAATGTCTTCCAGGTGACGATCAAGTTGAATTATTTTTGGTGTACGCAATTTTAATAAAGCTTTTATTCCGCATGGTGCACCTTAAATAGCTTTGGCTGTTATAAGGGAAATACATTGTAGAGCCTGCTAAACTCATTTGGACATTTCTAGAAACTTCAAAAAAAATTTTTTTTGTTGAAATCTGATTTCATAAGATTTGAGGAAATTCATATAGGGTTATAGGAACATAAGAAACATGACCTTAAAACTTTTATTTAAAAAATCTAATGTTCTAGAATAAGGTAGAATCTTCAGGACGTAAAAACAAGAAATGTACACCGAAACCGATAAAAAAAAATTCCCAGGAAGGTAAAAGAAATCTGTAAAACTAAACAAACTTTCCATAAATTTTTGGACTTCATTTCATGGACAATTTAATATTCTTTACATTTTCGTGGAACATTATAGAACTTGCTGGAAAATTCTATATTAAAAAATTAGCATTGCTTGTAAAAAAAAAAAATAAGTAATGTAGTCATGAAGTCAAGACTAATGCATGTTGAAACCCAATGCAGTGATTCTATATGTGCTCTGTGAAAGGTGACATGAGGTCCCAGGTGGGGACGCGCTCTGAACGGTGATGTTTTAAATGTCACTAAGATTTGGACACTTAAAAAATGTTTTATATATATATATTTAGCAAAGTTACAATTTGAAAGGTGTCCCATTCAAATGTAAGAAGAGAAAGAGCTTATGTAAGTCACGTGAATTTAGTATCCTTGGCCACTACCGTGGTGACTGTTATGCGTTCAAAACCCTCCATTTGTTCAATATAGATTTTCAAGTGCATTATTACCAAGTTTTTGTCAAATCTATCCATTAATTGTAATTGTATTTAATTTAATCGTAATTGTATTTATATTTATATAGCTCAAAATAAAACAAAGCGAAAATTGCCCCCCCCCCCAAAAAAACAAACAAAAACAAACAAACAACAAACCCTAAACGGTAAATTAAAATAAGATTAAATCCTATTTGCATAATGAATTGTAGTAACTCTATAGTCCAAGTTTGATCAAGTTACATTAGTCCATGTAGAAACTATGTGGCACACACAGACAGATTTCTCCTGTATATAGTATTAAATTGTAGTAATAGAATATAAATAGTACACCATATATATACAAGAATGAACATTTGAAATCTTGTTGCGAGATTATATTTTTATTTTTTTTTAATTTAATACTTACAACAAATTAAATATCAGCATTTACATATTGATGAATACCAATTATGGCGTTGTATGGTTTTTCATTGTTCATTGTCTTGTTCCGTTTTCAACTGTAACACTACCTTGTCATAATCTGATGTCAGTAAAAAAAAAAAATGTAGACAGAAACTTATTGCGTGTGGCATTTAAAACCCTGTAATGAATCTACAACATATAAAAATTTCAAATAAAAAAAAAAAAAAAGAACTAATGGAAGTCTACTCATAAAATACACACACCCGTTTATTGACGTGGTTTTACTAAATAACATATAAAAATTTCAAATAAAAAAAAAAAAAAAGAACTACTGGAAGTCTACTCATAAAATACACCCACCCGTTCATTGACGTGGTTTTACTAAATGCTGATTTGGGGCTAAATCAAACGCTTGCGATCATGGGCGCCCACAAGGGACGGGGGCAAGGGGGGGGGCACTTGCCCCCCCCCCTGGATTGATTGGATAATTTTTTTTTAGACAAAAATAGACCAAAAATGTATTCAAGTAAAGAGAAAATAAAGAGAAAGTAACTAAGCTGATGTCCTGTCCGTTCGTTCACCATACAAATACACTACAGTAAATTAAAGCTATATTAAAACATTACTAAAAAAAATTTGCCCCCCCCCTGGAAAGTTAATAGATTTTTTTTGCCTCGCCCTAGAAAGTTTTCTGCGGGCGCCCATGCTTATCCCTTCCACACACATTTGTACTATATAAAGTTGGCAGTAAAAATTAATCAAAGAACCCCAAGGACTGTAAACCTATAGGTGCGCTAAAGCACCCCTTATGGACGCCCCTGAACTACGTGATAATTCTAATTTAATCCTCGGCCCCACTTACACGCATCTCAGGCAATGAACTTTAATTTCTTAAACAACAGGCAAAAATGTTCTGGGAACAGGGCCGGCCCGACGGTTGCTGGCGCCCTGTGCAAGCTTAACTTTGGCGACCTTTTATATAATAAGTTTAATCATCAAAGGAAAAAACGAGTTATTCGGTAATGAGTTTAATACCTATGTTTTTGTTTATTGTTTGTTTAAAAAAAAAAAAACATAGGTAATAAACCCTACTAGTGGTTCTCAAACTTAAGCCGCAGTACCAAGTTTCACTGAAACTAAATTGGTTTGCTCCAAGAGAAATAGCAACAAGAGGTAACAATCGCAAATAGCCATAATTTTCAATTAAGTGACATCTTCATGGTCCCCTTGAAATCGCTTCAAGGTTCCTTTAGACTTAGAGGATCGCGGACCCCAGTCTGAGAAACGTTTTTTTTTAGAGAGTATGATTGACATATTTGTTACTAAATCAATTAACTGATATCCATGAAACTCTAATAAATATTATGCATCAAAGATGCGCCATTGTAAATTACAGTCGTAATTTATGTGCTACTATAGGCATTACCTTTGAGGTGGAATGTGGAGGAGCTTTGTTTGGAATTTGATGGGGCCAGTGTAAAGTGGTGCGGGGAATGTGATAGGGCCCATGAAAAGTGGTGATGATTTGATGGGGCCCATGAAAAGTGGTGATGATTTGATGGGACCCATGAAAAGTGGTGAGGATTTGATGGGGCCCACGAAAAGCGGTGATGATTTGATGAGGCCCATGAAAAAGTGGTGATGATTTGATGGGGCCCATGAAAAGTGGTGATGATTTGATGGGGCCCATGAAAAGTGGTGATGATTTGATGGGGCCCATGAAAAGCGTGATGATTTGATGGGGCCCATGAAAAGTGGTGATGATTTGATGGGGCCCATGAAAAGTGGTGATGATTTGATGGGGCACATGAAAAGTGGTGGTGATTTGAAGGGGCCCATAAAAGGCGTGATGATTTGATGGGGCCCATGAAAAGTGGTGATGATTTGATGGGGCCCATGAAAAGTGGTGATGATTTGATGGGGC